>OZ010677.1:9394768-9869163 GCA_963932185.1 Troglohyphantes excavatus | reverse complement strand
ATAAACTAACGAAACTAGTTCCGATAACAACATCTGCTGGAAAACAGCGAGAACTTATTCAACTACCTGATATTTCTTAATAAAATAATCTAAATCAGTATTAGTAAAACTACATAAATACAATTTATGATATACCTTTTTTACTTCACTTGAAATCCTTTCCACTTCCTGCAGGCCCATTGCATGCACCTGCTCTGGTGTCATGTGGCAACTCAAATGAAAATCAAGGCACATCTGGTAGAAAGCTTGTCCATTAGGCAACGTGGAGACTCCAATTTCTGGTCGTGTATGGTTGAAATATTCCTTAAAAATGTTTTCAATTGCGTTATTTTTTAAATTATTCCGGAAGAAAAAAAAACATAGTAATGAATAATAAAATGTTCTATATTATTTCTTTTAAAATTATTCGTAAAGTATCCGAATCATACAGTTTTAATACATATAATTCATATGTGCAAATAAATTAAAGGATACAATTTATGTTAAACAAATGTTACTATTGACATTAGAATAAAACTTAATGCAAATAATCATCAGACAGAATGCTTGGTATAGACTTGTTTACTTAACATACAATGCTGAACTAACTCCAATTATAAAATGACTGACAATTGTCTGTTGAAACTATAAAAATAATGTGTTATAAAATCACAAAGTTCTTTTTTAAGAATGCCAGTTCCTGTTACTAGAACAATCAGCTCTTGTGCTCTTGTGACAGAAACAATGGTAACCATAAACACAATTAAATTTCCTAGCTTGGCTATAGTGACTAAAAGATAGTGTGTCAACCAAAGGCAAAAACTGGTTCCTAAAAGTGGGGTGCCACTAGAGGGCGCTGGTGGTATCAGTGTTGATTGTTTTCCACTGCCTTGATTGAATTTTGATTGACTTTTCGGGAGTAAAAAAATACATATAATATAAAAATTGGTAATTTAACAAGATTGAAATCTAAGTATGAACTTACATTTCAACTAAAAGTAAGGATCTTCTTTTATTTTTTTTTAATTACAGTTCCTTATTAAATGAAAAAAAATTTGAAACTGCTTTTACTTTTGAATATTAAAAACTTATATATATATATATATATATATATATATATATATATATATATATATATATATATATATATATATATATATATATACTTACATAGAAAAAATTTTAAATCACAAAAAGTGAAAAAAGTTAATATTAGTAAAAGTCGACTTTAATGTGGACATTCATGATTCATTTGTACCAGATTATTTAGTTTTAATTCGCAATTCAAAACTATTTTTCACCAGTATTTACTATCGTTTAACTCACTAAGACATATTATAATTTTATTTCACTCATATCAAAGTCCCTATTATATGTTTTTATTTTAAAATAAGCAAACACATATTAATCTTCATCAATGGGAATCACGAGATATCCCCAACACTAACGCTTACAGCGCCCCTATCGGTGGTGGTCCGTTCGGAAGAACCTTTTTTCCCTCGGAGAACAATGGTGGTTGACACACTACCTCTTCTAGACACTATAGCTTGGCATTAAAGTTTGGTTTTTAAGCCAATTGCAATACTGTTCATTCCAAATAATGGAGTAGACAGTCAGGGGAGGATCCTGGAATTATTCTAAGAAGAAGTAATTATTGAAAAGAAAATTACTACTATTAGAAAGTTATGTACTAAATTGTTCTTTTTTGCAAGTTCGATACGTTATGGTTACTAATAAAATCCATCACTACATTTTATTATTAATTAACGCAGATCTATTAAATAACTTCCATTTTAGTCATATAAAACTATGATGCAAATAGAACAAAAAGAATTATGTTTAAGTTCCTTTTTAATGACAAATCATTATGTTTTAAAGATATTTTTACTAACGAGCTATTTAGAAAAACAAATCAAAATACAGAAGTTAAATAAAAAAAAAAATATTACTTTATTACATTTTTTCTATGTGTAGGGAAGTCTGTTGCATCTATAGTCTTTCATAGTTATTTGTCATAACGTTGGTATTGGTATGGAAGTTTGTAAAACAGGGTGATAGCTCAAATATCGACAAAAAAAATATCCATTTTAGATAGTGTAAGTTAGAAGATCTCAGAGGAGGTAATTTCTCCATATCTCTGTCCGTCCGACCGACAGTACTCCTAATTATCTTACAAGAAATCCTCATAGCTAGTTCAGGATAAAAAAAAAAAGACTTTCGGGATCTTTTTTTGGTCAACTCATCAGACATTCATTTAGGGATTGTTTGAATATAAGAGGCCAATCAGCGATGTTTCATAGCCAAAAGTAGAATTTTTATTAAAAATTGTTGTCAAATTCCTTGATTTTTATAGAAATTTTATAACAACTATTGATAATTCCCTGATATTTCCAGAATTGAGAGCGTTTTTCCCTGATAATTCCTTGATTTCCGGTTTTCCCTGTTGATGGTCACACTGCAGTACCTTATAATAGATAGTCTTAAGGTTTAGTCCTTAGCATCTACAAATAGTAAGTACACAGCAGGCCCAAGTTAATTATTGGTTTTATTGAAATAATTGCTTAAGTACTGGAAAACACACATTAGTATTCACTTACTTTTTCCAAAAAATCTTTTAGCTCTTTGAAGGCTGGCAGTACACTATGTTTGATGGATTTCATAGCTACAGACAAAAGAACCTCTCTGTAAGTAAATACTAAAATCAACAAAACATAAGTTTGATTTTTAAAGATATTTACTAATGGTTTTTCATATTAAAATAGATAGTATTTATCGATTTATATAATCAAGTTTACAATAAGATTTTTTTGGGGGGGGGGGGGGGATAGGCAGATGTTACGAAATACTGTATTTCATTCTAACTTTACCATGGTCATTTAAATAAACATAAACATTTTATATAAATTGAAAAAAATTTCACCAAAAAAATTCAAAATTTTTCTAAATATTTTAAAGGCAAGGTTATATTAATATTAAGAACTATAAAGGGAATTTTGGATAAATTGTGAACAATTAAAAAGACATTCCCGCAAAAAAAATTGCAATAAAATATTTTATACATTGCTTATTTTCGAAGAAAAAATGAATCTAAAGAAAAGTTTGTAATTATAGTTATAAATGAATATTTATAAAAAAAATATTAAAATTAGTCATAAATAAATTAAGCTTACTTTTCTTGAACTGCAAGCGAGTCAGGAAGACACATAAAAGGCTTATAAAAGACACACTCTTCTGGTTTATCTTCCAGAACAGCCAACTGATCGAACAGGTCGATTTGCTCAGGTATCGATTCCTACACATTCATAAACAATCAATCAATCAAATAAAAATGCGATGAGAAACAATTAGCAAAAGAAGAAACAAAGCATTTATTAATTTTTAACTATTTTTATTTTAATGAAAAATAGAAGAAGCTTGGAAACAAACTGAACATTTTCGTGTATTGTCAAATAATAATAATAATAATAATTGAATTTTTTTTAAATATAATCCAGTGCACATAATTTTTATAATATATAATATATATAATATATTTTAAAATATTTTATACTATAATATTTCATAATAACATTAACTACATAATGATTTCATGATATAATAACATTAACTACTGACTTACTACTGATTTCTTATGAAGAGTCATATTTTGCGATATTCCTTCTTTCATAATATGGATCATTTGGGATATCTAAAAATAATAAAGCAGTTCTTAAATGTTATGAAGTATAGATCTAGAGCATATTTAATATATATAGTTAGAAAATGCAATGTATGGTTGTATTGCTAGAAAATTGCTAAATTTATGGTTTGATACTGAAATTTTTTTACATAATTTTAACCAATTCATTATTTGTACACCATGTTGTCACGGCAAAAATATTTTGGGGGAATTGAAACAAGAAATTTTCCAACTTAACGATTCGAAATTCCCAACTCAACAGTGCTGAAATTCCCAGTTCCAATTTATCAACATATTTAATCTTTTTTTAAAATATCTTTATATATATTTCTCTTACGCGGTGATTGAAAAACGCTGTTTTTCTGTACGCTGAGTGGCAACAGTTAGATTGTTTACGAAATTCTGTTGTGCCCGTATTTTTATTTTGCCATTATGTAAGCCATTTTGACGATTAGCCCCTTCAATTCATTAGTAAATAATTATTTTGTTGATGTCAGCTTAAATTAGGAAGAATATTAACCCTATTACATTAAAAATAGAAGTTTTGAAAAACGCTCTTCTAAACTTTACATTAGCGGAACATTAACGTGGTGCCATCTGTTGGCAATTTTGAAAACTAGATTTCTATGACCTTCATTTTTATGACTTATTAACTTAGTTACGTACACATTTCTGGTAGGCAAGAGTATGGTAAGCTTAACGTCAATTATGCCAAAACAAACTACCAATAATTAAAAAAATTAAACTAAATTGCAGAAAAGGTGTGAAAATAACGTGGAAAATAATAAATAATGGTAAAAATAAAATAATAAATAATGGCTTGCCAGTGGTTCCATTGTTTTCATTTGTAGTTTAAAAGAAATTAAATCAAATGATTTTATATTGATTTACATGGCAAAAAAATGTATTGATGCCAAGATGAATTATAATTTAAATTTAGTTTCAACGTTTAAAGTTTTTGGTAATATAATCAAAAAAAGTATTGTTACTAGGACACATTGTTATTGTGTCCTACGTTTTAGTGAGCGAAGCGAGAAGTGGTTTGAGGAGCAAACCTATGAGGACTACGTAGCAATCCTCCGGGGGTTGGCAGAGCGTTAGCGGAGCAGGGGGCGGAGCCTCCTAGTATATTAGGTAATATTAAACAGTTCTCTCACAAGTATTGATTTGTTCGTATGCAGTGTCCTTTGTGAGGTCTAATGTAAATGCAGTGTTCACTCTAGGCGTTTTTTGAAGGGCGGTTCGCCCTGCCCGCCTTTTTTTCATCTCAATAGCGCCCTCATGCCTCTTTTTTCAAAAATGCCACCCTCTTTTTAAAAAATTCCGCCCTTCTTGGCCTTTTCAGTCACGCACAAGAGTCCTTGCTTCCCTAGCTGTCTTTAAATAAGGCATCGATTTAAAAAAAAATTGTGTGTAAATTGCAATTAAGTGAATTATGACAGTAGAAAAACAAACTCCTTTTTAACTATGCATGTTATGCAATCGCGATGATTCCGTAGTCATTTTGAGCATAGGACATTCCACGAATCCTATTGGTTTCATATGTGCCCGCATATGAAATGAATTTTGATTTAAGTAACCTTTTTATTAGTTTTGTATAGGGGTCTGATTAGGGTTACTTAAATTTTTGGTTTTTAGGGAAAACTTTCAGTTTAAAATGTCAAATATTAGATTTTAAGGTAATATCTTCATAGAGAGACATCAATTTTGTACGGATCTTTCCTTCGAGATAGGCCCCGAAACATCAACAATAGCCCAATATGCAGCTCTAGCGCAATGTCAACCAACAAATCGGAACTTTTTTTGTTTGGTCAAGGGTCCGATGTGTGAATGTGTGGCCACACCCACCCCATAATTTTTTTTAATGTGCCCTTTTAAAAACAAGAAGTGCCTTTCTTAAAAACGGGGTGCCCTTTTATTGCCAACAGCGCCCTGCCCCTTTTTATTTCTAGAGTGAACACTGGTAAATGTAATCATACAAGTTGGGTAATTTCTAATCTTCCTTAGTCCTTAGCTTTCATTTGCTTATAATATTAATTTTCTTCCGGCATAAATTTTCCTAACTTGGGGATTTTTAGAAATTGAATTTCTCAACTTTCAGAGTTTCCAGATTATTGGAGGGGGGATGTGCTCTATACAAACCCTCCCCCGGAGCGATGGGCCTGTTTGTACATTTAGTGTAATTTACATAGATAATAATTTAATGGTATAAAATTTGTGTTTTTGGTTTTCACAAAGATTATTTTGAAAAAAGAAAACAATCCGTGTTTATAAAAGAAATTAAAAGTCATTTTTTTCCTCTTTTATAAAAATAAAAAATAATCTTAAAAAAATACTTCTACACCCGAATTTATTTCAGTAATTAAAAAAATATATACAAAATTTTTACTAATAAAATTTTCCATTAGATACAATAATTATGATACATACCTGAACTGGTAATTTATTGTACCTGGAGAGTACATTGTTGAAATCTTTTACATTGTTAAGTGGCATTGCAGCAATGAGCCTGTCGAACTCGTTTTGAGGTCCATCGAAGTAACTTATCCGAAAGAAATACCTAAATGGAAAAAAAAAAATTTTAGAAAAGGCATGTCACTTTAAAATTTCACATATGAAATTTTCTAAGAATCTATGTCATTAAAAATTAAGGAATTCCTTTCTGGCAAAAGTTAGTGATTTTTACTGGAATAATTTTGAAGATAGTATTAATAAGAGTTGCATATATGTTTTTTTAAGAATTTTTAAGACTGGGTTTATAATATTAATTAATATATTTTTTGATGTATATTAAAAATAAGCTCAATTGGCTTCAAAATATTCGTTACAATGGCTTAATAACGACTCAAATGCATGTTCGAGTTCACTTGCAGGGATTACCTCCAAAGCTTTCGTTGAATAATCAAAATAACACCCTTTTAATTTCATATTAAATTTTTAGAATAAAGATAAGTCACAGGGTGCTAAATCAGATTAAAACAGTGGATTTTTAACACGCAGAGTTATTTTTTGTCAAAAACTATTGCACCTTTAGTGAATTGTGACTGGGTGCATAATCATGCAACAAACACCAATTGTCTTCATTCCGATATTCTTGATGAATGCGACGAATTCTGGCCATCAAAAGCTTCAACAGTAATTGTTCTTCCAGTCAGATCAAATTCAGTGTGGATAATACCCTTGCTATCGAAGAATGTGATGAGCATTGTTTCTATTTTTGATGGAACGTTTATGCCAGAAGAAAACATTAGATCGACTTAAACAAAACTCGCCGTAAACTTGTTTCAGAGGCACTTTTTCCAGGTTTTGCATGAAATTTAATTACAGCTCTTTGTTCCATCTTGAAGTGGGAAATTAACACAACTATACTACATTTGCATAAATCATTTGAATAATATAGTATATTTGCATGCAGAAAAGTTATTTTAATAATTAAAATTGAAAACAAATAAAGAATTTAACAAACCCTCTGGCTTTACTTCCATCTAAATATGTTTTAAGCTCATCTACTAAATTCAGCAAATTTCGTTGTGCTTCATTTTCTAGATTTTGCCGAGAAAGAAGATTCAGTGCATCGTTCATAAACTGTTGACATGCAATCTGAAAATATTTTAATACATTTTAAAAATATACTAATGCATATATATAGGTACAAATATAGGACTTTTTCTCTGTTACGCCCCCAAATGCCAAAGAGTGAAAATCGCAAAGGATGTATGCGCTGGATAACATGGAACTGTTTTTAATATGATGTATCCTCATTGCTGATGGGATGACTAGCAAATGTGGCTAATATTTTTTAAACAGATATATGTTGATAGTTTGAACGTTCCTAGACGTTCCTTTGTGTGCCATTGCCCAGCGCTAAAAACGACTGCTCTGAGGGGATGACGAGCTTCAAACGACTGATCGAAGAGGATACCAGCTGTGTTTGAAACGGCCGGACAGAAAATGTGCCATTCTGCAGTATATAAATAAGAGAATAATTGCCTGAGTCGCCTTTTCACAATTTTTTTGCTTCATATAAGTTTTCTTTCACTACAATGGGAGAGTTTCACGTGACGTATTAACATGGTAACTTACTAGTAGTTTCGATTTCTTCCCTACAGCAGACAACTTTGCTTTTGTTTGTTTAGTCGCTACGCTTGCAATTATGGGAAAGTTTGTATATAACATTTATTTTTTCGAAATAAGTAATATTTTTATTCTATATATGAATAAATTTAAATACAGAAATATATTATATTTGTATATAATTAGAATTACAACAAAATACGGAAAAATACTTTTATTTCAACACAAAAATACTTCATAAACGATGAGTATAATCTATCTCAGTGTATGTAGTAAATATTTCTATATTGAGGTATTATTTAAAGACTAATACTTAAAATTATAGTACAGGAGCTAAAACTCCATGCTAACGCTACGGAACTTCTTCGGCGTCACAAAATTTTCTCCATGTTCCGTTGAAACACCAGTCTTCTTCTTCTCGGCGTGAAACTCCCCCATTGATTACAATAAGCCCATTGTGTAGCTCTAGTGTGTTTTAATTCAACCAACCCTTAAAATTAAATTATTTCCCAAAACTCGGAATTCGTTCGGGATAGACCTCGAACCGCCACGAATAACCTGCTATGTAGCTCTAGCATGATGTTATTTAAGCAAACCAAATGGAAACCATTCGAAAACCTTTTGCATATTATATTTGTTAACTGTAATTGTGTATTCAACCAGAACAGTGCTGTTATGTTTACATCGTTTTTAGCTCGTTCAACACCCTCAATGAAATCAAACAATCTTCTTTTATCAATTTACATCGTAATAACCTAACTTACAACCACCCAACTAACAAAACTTCACGTTCCCATATGATTTGCTTCGTGGTTGGCATGGCTACAATCTACATCTCTATTAAATATATAGTAACCATAAAGATCAGCGGGTAAAACAACGCATGCACACAACACATCATGTCATTCGGCAAAAATTTTGAAAACACTGCGCCAACCCACTATTGCAAGCAAATCTTTAGTAAAAAATATCGTGCTTTATGAGATAAATCTCACTAGTAAATAGTAAAACTTTTTTATGGTTAATTAGCGGTACTCGTCTACCACCATATTGGGCAAATAACATTTTTAAATGAAACTAATTCCAATCAATATTAATTAGGGATGAACCGGATAGTGGTTTTGCCGGATACCGGATATCCGGCGCACATTACAAACCGGATATCGGATATCCGAACTGGATTTTGCCGGATATCCGGCAGTTTATTTTTTATGAAAATAACTTCTCATACACACTAGAAAAAACGGAAATCAGTCAAAAATTGAAAAATATTTTTTTATTCTGTAATTTTTCAAATTCCTTATCTTTAAAGTGATACCAAAATTGAATAAACATAAAAAAAAGAAAAAAATACAAAGGGTTATTCTAGGGTGCTGCTAGCAATGGTCGTATGTTTTGTACATTTTACAACTTGATTTCTGAATAATTGTAATTTTACCATATGCCCTTTCATTCCAAACATAAAAACTCAAGTTTGCTTAAATTTTTGAGAAATTTATTTTTTAATTCAACTTTATGTTAGTTGTGAGATGTGATAACCCTCCATCATAACGATTCGTTAAAAATATAATTTTAAAGTTAAAAATTTGAAAAAAAGTGGGTTTTTTAAAGTCTCTGTTGGTTAAAAGGAGAATCTGCATACTGTGAATACATTGGTAGAATTTTCAGGAAAATACGTAAAGCAAGAACAAAGAAAATTGATCGCCACAAAAAAAAATCTTCGATGTTTTATTTATCCGGATATCCGGCATAGAAAATCGGATATCCGACACTTTACTTCCGGATATCGGATAGTTACCGGATAGTTAAAAAGCAGCCGGATAGGCCGGATAGTTACCGGATATCCGTTTCATCCCTAATATTAATGTCTATTTGTTTACCTTTCCTTCTTCAATGTCTTCTGAAGAGAAGCTCTCCAGTTTGTCATCGTAGTCATGAAAACCACAAAAAGTAGCGAATTCGGGACAATTTTGCAATCGCCAAGTCCAGAAATTTTCTAACAAACGATTTATTTCCTTAGTGGTGTCCATCAGAAACTAAAGGCAAATTTACAAATTAGTGGAAAAACTTCTTAAAAAATTATATTAAATAAATTTACATTTGTTATCATAAAGGAGTTTTTTAGAAAATAGAAACTTACTTCACTTTTTAGAAACTAGGAACTTTAGTTATCAGTGTTCGTGTGATTTTGTGCTTCTTTACTTCAAGTTTTGTGTACACTAAACCAAGGCTAAACTAGATAACCCTCCGCATGGGGTTATGAGTTTACCTCATAGAAATGTATAAAGACCTAGAAGGAGGAAGGATAGAGCAGCTGATGAAGCCTGCAAGGGCGAGAAAACGGGGTAGAGTTGGCGAGAAAAGGGGAAGAACGGGGTATATGGCTGCCAGATTGATGACATTTATCTCTTGCTTTGGATTTTGCTTCAACTTTCACAACGCTTGACGTTGTTTTACATAATAATTGCATTATATAGTATTTTAATTACGGCAATATTTTAGGCATTAAAACCATAAAATAACAAAAATTAGCGTTAAAAGTTAAAAAATTATGACCACACATGTGGTTGTATAAAACTTCTAAATATTAATATTTCCCTTTAAAAGCAACGCAAACAACATTTTTTCTCATAATCTACAATATTACCTTGTTTTATTGTAATTTACAGCATTATCAAAAATGCTATATTTAGAGCGCAATAATTTTTTTTAAAAAGCGATTTTACCATTGAAACTCCCATCTACCGACCAATTGAGGGGAACAGTTGGCGACGGCCGCCATACCTTCAATTCCCCTGTTATGGCGAAACTGGCTTTCAGCCTTCCAGCAACCCTATTAGAGTTCAGTGGTTTACCTACATTAAACTCAAATAGAAGTCGAAGTTTCACACATAATGAGATTAAATTTTTATTTGATCAGCTATATCTTAATTAAATTTTCTCTTTATGATATAATATAAAAATTGCAATAATTTGGTATTAGGAGAAATTTATGAAACTATTCAGAAGTAAAAACTTTATATTTTAAACAATATTTTTATTTTTCGATTTTCCTTTTACGATTTGGCAACAATGCTGGGATGTTTTCATGTGTTCTCGTTTGTAATCTGTACCGCGTGTATAAAGTGAATAAATAAAAATAAATATTTTTTTGTATTGTAATATTCAAATAAAACATTTTGCAGTATAAAATGCGTCCGTTAACTGATGATGAAACACGAATTTTTTTTGAGAAATTATCTAAATAGTAAGTAAATTTATTTATTTCTGTACAGGTAAATGTTAATCATAAAGAACAACCCCTCTATTTTCTTATTGTATAAAAATACATTTACAGTTCAAACTCTAATAAAAGTATGCTTCAGGCGAGCATCGATCTCTTAATTCTACAAATTGAATCATTCAAATTGTGTATATACTGCAAAATATTGCTATCTGTAGAAAAAATATCTTTCATGTTATAAGATTATGATTTCTAAAATTGTTGAGGTTAGTTTATTAATATTATTGAAAACTCCGCATAATTAGAATTTCACCTTATATGGTTGATGCAAAATTGCAATTTATCTTTGTAATAAAAAGAAGTATATAAAGCTACTTTTTACAGTTTCTTATCATATAATGTGCAATCATTCATCCTATGGGTCAGCAAATTACCATAAAATTACTAAATCAGTTTAATCAACTTCTTAATCAATTCACAACAAAATGTTAAAGTAAGAAGATTACCAACTTTTGGTACAGATGTAGTATAGGACATTTGGTGCGCAAGTTTTTTTTGGCGTGTTTTATAGGAGAGATAAATTTATAGAATAGCAACACCGCCTGACATTTTGGTATTTTCCTATTCTTGTGGCGACTTTCAATCTGGCAACCCTATGACGTCATCGTGCTGCATAATCGTTTTTTTGCGTTTGCGGAACTATGTTTAACGGCAATTTTTCGTCTAAAAAAAATTTCCTATACTACATCAATGCTACCTATGCCAAAAGTCCTATACTACATCTGTTCCCAAATTTGATGTCGCCATTACTAAAAATAATATAGCAGTAAGTTGTTTGTCCATTTTCAATGAGATAAGCAGTTTGAAGGGCGGTCCGCCCTTGTGTGTAAGTTAGAATTAAGTGAGTGATGGCAGTAGAAAAACAAACTCATATTTAAATTTGTGTTGTGCAATCATGATGATTCCGAAGGTTTTTTCAAACACAGAGCATTTCACGAATCCTATTGGTTGCCTGTACTCGCATAGGAAATCCTAAGTTTTTTTTTTAAAGAGAAGATGGTTTGGGGCGAGGTAGCAATATCAGGCATTTTATTACCAAATTTTAGATTTAAGTAACATTTTCATCAGTTTTGTAAGGTGACTGATTAGGACTACTTACAGATACGGTTTTTAGCTAAAAGGGAAGGTTGCATTGCATATAATAAGGTTCTTAATAATTATTATAACTTCTGTAGGCTCAGGTGTGGTAAATTGGTCAGTTGGGGTAAAGTGGTCATACTGTAATAAATTTTTTAGTTTTTCTTCCCTAATATTTATTATTATCGTAAAGGTTTCACATATTTTTATTTTAGTTTTCAGTATAGAGGAGCAATGTTTTTCACACAAAATTATAATTTTAGTAATACATTGAATGCCAATAAATAGCCATTTTGTTGTTGTACGTTTCAGTACAATCTTTTGAATCTCTTATGAACTTCTCTCCTACATTTTGTTTAATCAAAATCTTAATAGATTAGTTGTGCAGGAGGCTTCAAACATATCTCAAGAATACATTTTCATTGATAGGCAAGTTGTGTTTATTAAAATTTTTATTTTATAGTGTGTTTCGTAACATGGGGTAAAGTGGTCATATGACCATGCTTAACGTATTCATGGTAACAATGAGTTTATTTAGGCCTACTATTTAATGATTGATTATTAAATATCAATTTAGAATAATAAAGCATATATTAATTTATCAGTTTATAACATGAGATAAAGTAAATAGTATTAGGCCTAACTTTTTACATTGCTTGGAATGACTTTATTAAGACCTAATATTCAGTGATTAAAATTTAGATAAACTTGTATAATAAAAAAAAAATTGTTGTCTTAATCAGTTTTTTTCCTTCTTTTTACGTAATAAACATGCCAAGAAAATATGTTAGGAAGATTGTACCAAATTACTCTGATGCCAGTCTACAATTAGTTATGCTAGCAAGGCCAGTTAGCTATGCTGGCAGGCATGTAGGTAAGGGGGGGTTGGGGGGTTCAAACCCCTCCCATTGTAAGTAAAAAAAAAAAAAAACGAATTACTGTAAAAATCATAAAAATAGAGATTTTAGTGGGGAGGGGTGCGTATTCGAGATTCCTTTTAACTAATGAAAATTTATAAAAAAATTTGTGAAAAAAAAATTGGGGGGGTGGGGGGAGAAGTTTGTTGATGTTTTTTTGGGAGGGGAGGAGGTTTAAGGATTCCCCCTCTAAGGGGGACCCCCCCCCCCCAAAAAAAAAAGGATTTCCTTAGGTACCTTATCCCCCCCCCCCCTCGGGAAGGGGGGAGGATAAGTAAAGAAATCTGTTGCTCAGTCAGTAAAAAACCCCCCCCCATAAAAAATCTATACCTACGTGCCTGTATGCTGGTTAAAAAGGGCAAATCCATTTATGCTGTAGCTCAGGAATTACCCGACTTTAAGAATGGGTCATTAACAAGCCCAGGCATAATGGTCCTGATGAGAATCATGGCTTCGAAGAAGAATCTTACATCATTAAAAGCTTCAGATTCATTGCCCATGTTGGACATCCATTCGATTATTCTGATATGGGAACGTCCACCAAAAATGAAACTTTTTACTGAAATTAAAATTTTAACCAAACTGTAAGTGTGGTATATCAATTTAATCCTAGAAAGTTGCTGGGTATGAATTTGTAAGGTATTATTTCATAAGAATAATAGTCTGCAGTGAAATTGTTCTGAAAGTTGACTTATTTCTTCACTTTTATTGGGGCCAAAAATGTCACTTCGATAATAGTATATTATTTTCTTAATTTTGTTCATTAATTGAAATAATTATATATACAAATTCATAATCCATTTGCATATTTATCATATATATATAGTTGAAATATTTTAGATTAGCTTTTGAATAAAATTTTAACTCTATTTAATAGTGATATTTAATTGTCACAAGAGTAACAAAAAACATATAAAAGTTTCAAATTTGTAAAAACTACTTGAAACCTTTTAATCTCTGATTTGGTGGAATAAGACATATTTTACACCATTTATTTTTTGTGTGTCATGCATAGAACATCCTCTGTTGAGTTGTCACAAGAGTAACAACTGACTGTGTCACAAGAGTAACGCATAACATTTCTGGCAAGTAAATCAAATAGGTTGTCTTCAGACCAAAACAAAAACAATATTTTAAGTTTATTTGGCTTTGCCCTTTTTAAGAATAAGTTCTTGAGTAGTTTTTACATAATTAATTTAAAACAAATTAATTTGCATTCATTCATGTTTTTAAAATGAATGAACTTAATTTTTTATTTACTTTAAAATTACAGAACAATTATGACAGCAGGTCCTCAGAATGTGTGTATTTGTGGTTTTCATAAAAACTTTCAAAGTAATTCATAGGACAGTTGCAGATTTATTTTCTCCATTCCTAAAGATTTATTGATTTAGAGTGCTGTGTAGGCCCGTTGCACCGGGGGGAGCACGGTCCCACTATAATCTGGAAACCCTGAAAGTTGGGAATTTCTACTTTTAAAAATCCCCAACTTGAGAAAATTTATGCCTGAAGAAAATTAATATTATTAGCAAATGAAAGCTAAGGCAGATTAGAAATGCCCTAACTTGTATCATTATATTTAAATTAGACCTCAGAACAGACATTGCATTGGAATATGGGTGCAACAAATCAATGCTTGTGAGAGAACTGTTTAATATTACCTAAAATGTATATAAAAAAAAGATGAAAAATGCTGATAAGTTGGAACTGGGAATTTTCAGCACTGTTGAATTGGGAATTTCGAATCATTAAGTTGGGAAATTTGTTGTTTCAAGCCTGTTGTTTCAATTTTGTTATGTTGCTGGTGCTTTGATACTTTACTTGAATTTTGGTGGACATTCAGAATGTGCATTTTGAAAAGATATCATAGAAGGACTATTATATAATACAAGACAGATTTTCTGTAAATGTGTTTGCACAATATTTTAATGCAGCATCTCCAAGAAAATACATCGGTCAAAAGTGTATCCAGTTTTTTCTGATAGTTGCACAGGCCAATTTAAACAAAAATATAATTTTGTAAACATGTCAGCACTTAAATATTAACAGTTTTCATGGACAGTTTTTTTCCAACAGCTTATGATACGAGTGCTGTAGATGGAATCGGTGCTGTTTTTCTTTTTTTAAGTGATGTCTATGAAATGAAGTGCATGGTAAAAAGCAATTATACAAAAAGCTGCTGATTTTGCAGAACTTGTTCATGGTGCAACAAAGGTAAACATACTTTATGTACCAAATGAAGAAATCATAGCCAAAGAATTCATTTGCGTATTACTCTTGGAGAATTTGTATAGTGAAGGGCACACAAAAACACACTTTGTAGAAGCTACCAAAAATGCCACTATCTACCATTGACCATAACACACGATAATTCCTACAAAGAGTTCATATTTTATAAAGGAAACTGCAAGTGAAACCGATGATGAAGAGGAAGAGCAATTTTGCTCAGTAACAGAACGCAAAGGAGCCGAGAAATTGTAATATAACCAGTAGGTGAATGTAAACTATGTTGTGGTCTGTTAATTCTAACAGTATATCATGAATATCAAATAAGGTGCTTTAATACACACAAAAGTAAAAAGAATTCAAAAGTTTGAACCTTATGATCATGCTATTTGATACAAAAGAAACCAAATTGTGGCTAATTTTGTTGCTCTTATATTTGTAAAATATTTTTTTAGTAAACTATTTTTTAATAAAATAATTCTGTACCCTTTTAAGCTATTTTAGACTCCTATCAATGTTTAAAACTGTTATATATTAAAAAAATTGAGAATTAGCTCATATATTAATGATTTTTTGAGGTTTTTAAGCAGAAATTCAATTGTGGACAAAATGTCACAAGAGTAACGCTTAGCCTTTTACTTAAAACAATGCCATTAATTCAGATTTTGTCAAAGAGATTCAAAAGTTTTTCCTTTTTGAAGAGATATAATTGCTCTATTATATTTGTAAATTTGAGTTTTGTATTCTCATATAATTCACAGGAATTCTACCTTAAAAACACTTTTTGTATTTTGCCTTTTCCAGTGGTCACAAGAGTAACAAAATTTTGATTTATTTCCTAGACACCAAAAATCTACTAAATTACATATTAGATATGTTTTATGAAGCGGAATGACATGAACTTTTAAATAGTAATTTTGAATTTTATCCTAAATATGTTTAGTATTGTAAAAAATGTACGTTTTTATGAAAATTTTCTCTGACCGTCACAAGAGTAACAATGGACGTTCCCATATATCAAATTTAATCCAAATATATCTTAAATATCCAAAAAAGCAGAGAAAGTCCATTGGGTGATAAGACCACCAAGACCTTACCTCAGAATTTGTGAAAAACTGTCAACAAAAAAATTGACCAAACATAACAATGTCCATACCGAAATAACAGAATTGCCCATTGACTTCACCAGATCAACAAATAGATATTCATCAAAATTCAGAACAATCAATTATATATGCAATATATGCAATTTAAATTTTAAAAGTACAAAAGTGTCAAATATGGCTAATACAACAATTGTATATCCACTGAAGGACTTTAAGCTATACTGACAATAATATCTCCACCAGTGACAATTGTACATAAAATGGCTATACATAACTCTAAAGATGAAAACAGAAGAAACAGTTGCACTTTGTCTACAAAAAAGAACAAGGGATGCCAAAAAAAATATTCAAAAGCTAAAAAAACAGGAAATTATCAAGTCAACAAATTCTTTTGAGCCAATTTGTGCCGCAGATGTACAAATTTGACAAACCATATTTGTGGAATGTTAGTAAAATATGAAGGGAAGAAATCAATTAAACTCTTTAGGGTCATTCCATGGTAACTCAGGTTACATTTGACACATACGTTGGCTGGTTTCACACTAATTCGACCCAAAATAAAATTTCTAAAACTACAATACATTTTTTTAAAACTTTGAACTGATTTTAACTTAATTTAGAAATATTAAAATATATTATAAGAATCAGAATTGTCCGACAATAAATTATTTTCGTCCGGTAACTCGGGTTACCTAAAACGGACACAGAATATACTTGGTACTTTAAAAACTGTCAACTCTGCTCTTATTGAAATTTTAAATTCATAAATTGTATCCTAAATAAATCAATGTATTCTAATCTACATTAAATTTTACATTGGAAGATAAATATCCATATTGGGAATTTTTAATTAATCAATTCATTGGTAACTCGGGTTACACAGTTTTGGTAACTCAGGTTACATATCATCTAACAATGCTCTTCTAATAATTTTCTCAGTATTTCCTTTGGAATTTTGATTAACTTATCCAACTTTCTCCCATTTTATATGAAGCAATTAAATTACTGTTATTTTAGTAATAATTTGAAAGTAATATATGGCATGAAAATGCATATGTAGAGTTTTAATATGCAAACAAAAAACTTTTTCTGTTCTCTAAAAATACCCAATATTTAATGAAAGAACAAATTTCATAACAAAATATACGAGGGCTCCGTGGTTGAGTGGGCCTTTGAGCTGGGAATCCTAGGGTTCCAGGTTCGAACCTGTGCGATGGACTAGACTAAGAATAGTAAAAAAGTAGTGATATTGCGATCGGAGGGTTGTCAACTTCGATACCAAAATACTAGAATGTCATCCAGAACATATACAAAAAATTAACGGCGTGTATACAGGGCTGGTGCACGATAAATCTGATCGAGGTCCAAAGTCCCGACGTCTATTGAAGGCGTTGGGTGCCAGCTCAGATGTTGTCTTCATCATCTGACCATGGTTCAAAAATACGAGGCATCGTTCCCGGGGTTTTCGTTCGAGATAGACCCCGAATCGTCGCCAATAGCCCACTGTGCAGCTCTAGTGCGACGTTAATTAATCAAAACCAACCATAACAAAATGCAGAAAAGAATTTAAAACACTGAAATCTATGCCTTTTCAAACACATAAATTTTAGTGCTAAATTCATATGTGACACTGTTTCCTTTCATAACTAATAATGGAGTCGGTAGAACACGTAACATTTTAATGAACTGTGTATACGAAATATCTGTTTCATCCACTTTCTCCTATTAATTTGAGACACATGATTTTAACATCCTCGCCATCAACATCACTGAGGCACACTGTCATACAGCGGTATTCTATTTTTCGAGGACTACTTATGCAACGGAACATTTGCTTAACCACCAATTTTCTGTTGGTTCTTCACAGATAATACTAGACTATGAAATTATGGTTATACGAAGGAAAGTCTGCCACAAATTTATAAAACAAATTCATAGCATTGATATAGTTTTCGTGATATTTACACAGACAAGCATTGTCAGCAAAATTGCTTTTACCTACTATTTCACCAAATTTAGAACCAAACATTTGATGTATTTCATTGATGGACGAACTCAAATGCCTTATTTGCATTTTAATTTTGGATCCATCTTGTCTTATCGTTACCACATCCTTTATACCAGGCGCTTGTCGGCTGATGTAATCTCTTTCATAAAATGCTCTTACTTTTGAAATTAGATCCAAACTTATGCGGTAGCGATGCATAATTTGATCCTGCTGGGATGGTGTATTAGAATCGACATATTTCTCACAAAGCCTTTTTACAATGAATTTCTTTTTCTTGGGGAGTTTTTCAATGCTGAGCGTTCGGCATGTAGCTCTACGCGTAGATGATGCAGTTTTTTAAATAGGAATTTGATTGTGAATAACACACTTTTCACTTTATAATTTTCTATGATTGGAATTTTTTTTTCTTATTTTCTCTTTTCTCTCTTCACTTTTTCAGCTGGTGCCAAGGTCATTACAATACCACTATGAAACAGAAATAAAAAACATTTAAAGTCAACTTTCTCGAACATTTCTTAAGGGAATATTTTGAGATTTTATAATTCATCGAAAACCTATTTAATTATTATATCAACAAAACTATTCTTATACATGTCTAATACCAATGTGATTAAAAACACAAAATTCACGTAATGGTCATTTAAAAAGTGTCTTTATGCTCTTGAAAACATATCTGCACATTTTTAAAGCATATTTTTATTAAAAGACATCAACACAAATTCTTTGAAAAATTCAAAGAAGAGGTGAAAATTGTAGTTGTACAAGTTGATTTAACATTCAAAAACCAACTTAACGTTCATGTTTGATCAGTATAACATCATGGCTACATTGAAGCATTTTTGCCATTAATCAAAGCAAAGGTACTGTAATTGTCCAAAGTGGTTAATGGGAAATTTACCACTATTGCCCCATCAGATAAAATAATTGATTTCTCCATCAGATAAAGTAATTCTCTCAAAAAAGATGGAAAAATATCCTCCTCTTCCTGACACATGCAATACTTATTATTTAAAACCAATTTCAAAATATATTATTGAGTATTGTGAGTACTCTAGTTCTACAGAAAGAAAGGTATTCAAAGAAAACATACAATCAAATATAAAAGATGCAGACAAGGGATATGGGTCAAGCAATGCATTAGCAGTTAGTGAATTTTAGTTAGTCGAATGGCAAGGACTAAAAAGTATGTTATTAATAAAATGCAGTAAAGTGTATAAAAGTCTACCTATCAGTTATTTGCAGTGGCGAGGCGTGACTTTTTGCGATGGTCATCGCCCTGAGCGGCATGTACCCCCACACCGAGGTAATATCTTTGCGACCGTCAACTGTTGTTGTAGTCCCCCCCCCCCTCTCCCCCCCCCACCTTCCTCTGTTTTGTGGGAGAAAATTGTAGGAAATACTTTTCACGGGCATTCATATTTGTCCCTTTTCATTTAACTCACGATCTTTCTGATATTCATTATTCAGATGTTTGGTAAAAAGCAAACTTGCTAAAAATGATAGCGAACTGTATTTACGTTGAAAGTACCACAAAATGAAATAAGAAATAAGCGTATGCTTCTTAAATGTCTATTTAGAAAAAAATTCTAAAAAAAAAAGTTAATTTTTTTTTCAAAGCCTCCATGTTCCAAAGCATTTTGTTAATAATTTTTTAATTAATTCAGTACATAGCACTTCAAAAGAAGTCAAAATAAATAAGGACCAAAAATACTTGGCGTAATAAATGTGTAAATGAACATCATTCCCCCCCCCCCCCCCCCCCCCTCCAACATTCAATCAAATCACTTCGGGTTAGGCTATATGGTGGCGGGTTAGGTTATATGGACAGCGGGACAATTGTTTTTTTTTGTCAATTGATTTCATAAACCAATCAACCTTTTTCATAATTTATAATTGTCCATTTACATACTTCGATTTATTTTTATTATAATCCTGGGTTATACTGTTTAAATATTTAAAAAAAATTATATTTTCAATTCAATGCAAGGCCATTGCATTTAATTATAAGTAGCCAAATTGTTTCGTTTGAGTATGCCGATGTCTTTATATATACACACATATATTTGCCAAATTAATAAATAAAATAACAAAGAAAATGTATTGTATTACTGAATACATATTTAAAATAGCATAAGTTTACAAGTTTTTTGGACGTTCATTCAAAACAAAACCGTTAGTTGAACAATGTACAGCGTAATAAAAAATTAACTTGCTTTTCTGTCAACCTATAAGGAACTTTTTCAAAACATTTCTTAATTTCTGATATATTTTTTTTTTACTTACACAGAATATTTTTTGGAAAAAATTTTGTTAATGATTTTATTTTGGGTAATTAGTTGTTTGCAACTTTTATTATACAGATAAACCGTTTTCCATAACGTAATGAGAATTGTTTTTAGACAAACAATTCTTTAAAATAATGAAAAATCAGACGAAAAAACGCAAACACAAAAACAAACGAACTTAAAACGAAATGACAAGTTAGACGATTTAACGAAATCATACAGGCTAAATATGTCGAAAATATTAAAAACAAACAGGCAAGCATACTGTCCACGAAGCTGTGAACTCCACAGATGACTAGGAGGCCAAATCAGCTTAGAGACTTGCCTAATCAGCATGTCTCTATCCTGACCTGGCTGTTTGAGCACGAATCTGATTGGTTGACACTCTTACAAGCGATTCGGTTTTCTTACAGATGAGCTCTGGCGAAGTTTTAGATGTTTTAATCGCCAGATTCTTTATTCTTGGCACGATTAGAGAGTGCAGGTTTTATTTATATTGTTATTTTGTTTTTGTTTACTGTATATTCTAGTTTTCGGTTTAAATTGATTTAATAGCTTCACTTTTTGGGACGTTTTAAACGTTTAAAGAAAAGAAAAATTAAATAAAGTAAACAAATGCATTTCAAACTTTTTTTAATTAATAAAATATCGATTTAAAAAAAAAAAAAAAAAAAAAATATATTTTAATTTTTGCGTGGTCATCGGCGAATCTACCGATGACTGGACCCTTCGCCACTGGTTATTTGAAATAAAATATATTTTTTAAATTATGACCATAAGTTGTTGTACAAACTGGCCTTCCGTTACCGCCGGAATTCACCAAGTATTACTTTATATTATTAAGCAAATGGTAAAGAAAATTTCATGTTTTGGTAACTCAGGTTACACGTGGGTTGCCTCTCAACTAAGTCTAAAAAAACTATAATTAAACAACAATAATTTTCCTAATATTTAGCTTTTTAAAACATAAAATATTGAGGAATAAGATAAGAATAATTTTATTTATTAATATTTTATAAAACAAAGGAAAAACTTACCTCAAATTTCACTAAACTTTGGATACTATTCAGCTTACAACAAACCACATGTTCTAATGGCTGCTATTTGCAAGAAAACAAGTTGTTTGAAACAAAACACTTTTGCTAACAAAATTTAACATATTATCTACAAAATCAAGTAAAAATTAACCACAAAATAAAAAATTAATGAAAATCTTTATTAAATATCTAGAAAAATATAAAATTTATGACTACTACACATTTCCAGAATATAACAACATTGACAAAACAGAGAGTCTGAAGTTATTAAAATATCTTTTTAAAAAAAACTTTTTACCATAGAGAACACTATAAATTTATAATTTAATAATAATATTATTTAAATTTAAATAATAGTTCACAAATATAGAAGTTGTGTAAAATATTTTTAAGTAATAAAATGGCATTGTTTGCTTATAATTTCCTTTTTATGTCATATTTCTTCAATATGACCACTTTACCCCACACACTGACCACTTTACCCCACCCATGGGGTAAAGTGGTCATAAAAACATGACAAAAAAAGATGTCATTAAAAGGTGTTACTCTCAAAACATATTTTTAAAATGTATTCTAATGTACTCTAGAACAATGTAATGTAAAATAAAATCCAAAACAATAATATTTTTTAGAAAATTTCTCATATTTATATTCCTGCAAAGTTAAAAATGCCTGTTTTTATGACCACTTTCCCCCACCTGACCCTATATTTATGATTTTATGTGTTTTAGCATTGGCGAAAACGTCAAACTGCTGATCGATAGGCCTGATGGAATGTATTGTTTCAGAGTGCATCGCAGCAGAATATTTTACATCAGGTAATATGTTTATTTATTTATTTTCAACGATAGTGTATTTTAAATACCTATTGATTTTTAATTATCAGGCACACATGCCTTGGGGATCTAACACACATTTCTTAAAATATATAACTTTTTATATTCATGTTAAAAGACTGTTAGCCTATATAAAACACTGGATAGAATCCGTATTGCTACTTTTTAATTTGTAGTGCAGTGTTTCATTGATCATGTATTATATACTAGCTGTTTAGCTCTGTGTTGCCGGGAAAACCGTTCAGTCATATACTTAAAAAAAAAAAGCCTTGGACTCGAACTTGTGAGCTATTATTCCGATGCACTATGTACTACCTGGTAAATTCCTAGTGTATGTTGCCTCCTTTGCGCGATTCTGAAAATTGGCGCTAGGGCCTTGGCAAAACAACGTGAAACAGTGCAAGAAAAAAAAAGGAGGGTTGTCGTACATCATGGTAATGCTAGGAACGTCATAAAATAGGGTAGTCAAAATATTAAAATTTATCGCCCGCCAAATGCGCCAAATCACATTTGGCGGGTGCAGCGTACATTAGGAATTAATCCACTACCTACTAAGGCACATTCTAGATCTTTGAAGTATTTTTTTAAAAAGATGTTTCTTTATTTTATATTTCTAAAATTTTAAAATCAATTATAAAAATAGAAACTAAATAAAATTTTACAAATCTAAGCTTCATGTGTACATTTTGAGGATGAATATATAAATATTCAGCCTTTTATACACTAGGAAGTAGGTGTTTTGCAATCCCCAATAGCCCTACAATTCCTAATTTATGGAAACTTTAAATATCAATTTAAATTCTGGCTTTCGGGTGGACAATTAGAGGTTGATAACAGGGTGGCAACATAACCGGGATATTTGGATCATTAAAACATCAATTATTGTCTGTTATACCTTCCATTCTGGGTAATTTAGATGTCAATATTTCCTTTTAGTTCTGAAAAATAATTTTAAGCATGGTTATGCGCATTTTTATATTTTCAGTTTTATTTTTGTAAAAACGTGGACCACAGCTGGAGGGAGAAGCAAAAGCAAAGTTATGACCTTGAATGATTAGCAACATGTGAAGGGCTAATGAAGATGTGATTTATTTCAGATTGGAATAGGAAACATATAAAACTTTTAAAATTATCTACAAAAGAAATAATTTAAAAAAACTTGCTTTTTTTTGCATTATCTGCTTCCAGAGAACATGTTTCAATACTATTATGCCTGTCCAATTACGTAATTTGTGTTGTATCCATAAATTATTATTTTAACTGTCAATAAGTATTGCTTAAAATTTTTCATTTATAATGCAATATGTTTATAGTATTATTGTAGCGGGGATACTTTCTTTCTATACGAAGCATGTATTGCAATATTTCTTAATATAAATATAAAATGAGGGAACTTTTTTTCCAGAAAGTTGTTACCACCCTGGATAAGTACTCATGTTTAACAGTTCATACAGTTTCTAATGCAGTGAAGATACTGTTTGCATGCCAAAGACACACTCTTTTATTATATATAACCTCTATTAATTAATTTGAATATTAACAATTATAAATATCAAGTAAAATAGTTATACTTGAATGACTTTAAAGTTTTATTATTTTTTTTTACCAAAATTAAATGTGTTTTCATTTTTTCTAGTGAAATCAATATGAAACTGGCTTGTAATATTCCCAGAGATGATCTGATGAGTTTTGGGACTTGTTTTGGAAAGTTTTCTAAAAATTCACAGTTCAAACTGCACATCACCGCTCTGGACTATTTAGCTCCTTATGCAAAGGTATGTATGTGTTAAAGTTTTAGCAGTGTTCACTCTAGAAATAAAAAGGGGCAGGGCGCTGTTAGCAGAAAAAGGGCACCCCGTTTTCGGAACGTCACTTCTTGTTTTGAAAAGGGCACCTTAAAAATAAAATTGGGGTGGGCGTGGCCACCCGTTGACACATTGGACCCGTGACCAAAAAAAAAATCCGATTTATTAGTTGGCATTGCGCTATAGCTGCATACTGGGCTATTGGTGACGTTCCGGGGCTTATCACGAAAGAAAGAACAGTTCAAAATTGATGTCACTTTGTGGAAATACTACTTGAAATCCAAAATTTGATATTTTAAAGTTAATGTTTTCGCTAAAAACCGAATCGGTAAGTAGCCCGAATAGGACCCTTACAAAACTGATGAAAAGGCTACAAAAATCCAAAATTTGGTAATAAAATGTCTAATCTTGTAATCTCGCCCCAAACCATCTTGCAGGCAACCAATAGGATTCGTGTAATGCCCCGTGCTCGAAATTACCACGGAATCATCGCGGTTTCACAACAAGCTTAGTTAAAAAGAAGTTTGTTTTTCTATTGTCCTAATTCCCTTAATTCCAATTTACACACAAAAAAAATAATCGTTGCCTATTTTAAAGACAGCTAGGAAAGCAAGGATGCTTGTACTTGACTAAAAAGTACAATAGGGGCGGAATTTTTTTCGAAAGAGGGCGGCATTTTTGAAAAAGGGGCATGATGGTGCTATTGAGATGAAAAAAGGGCGGGCAGGGCGGACCACCCTTCAAAAAACGCCTAGAGTGATCACTGGTTTTAGTGTATTTTTAAATTATATAAAATGAGATTTGTTTAACTGGACAATATTAAACTAGTATAAATTGATATTTTCTTCATCAATTAAACATATCTACAATTTCTCATAATCGTGAACTTCAACATATATGTTACACCCAGAACTGGATAAGTTTGTTTTTTATGGTTTTGGGGAAAAACCGAAAAGTAAAGAAATAATCCCATGTTTTGCCTTTTGTGGTTTTGGGGAAAACCAAAGCATTTTTTCCAAAGTTCTAATTTTTTACACATGATTAAAGAAAAAAAATGCATTTGCAATATCATAATTTGTTTTAATAAAGTGTTGTGTTTAAAATTATGATTAAATTTAAAAGAATCAAAAACCTGGAAAAATTCAAAAACCATAACATACCTTGTAAAAGATAAAAATCTTAAATTTCTTAATCATGGGTTTTGCCAGCTCTGTTTACAACTACAATGTACAATTTTCCATTGCTTTTTCTTTTGCATAGTATACAGATTTCTTGCAAAATTGTTTAGATTTTATGGGTCCTTTGCTCATTATGAAATTTATGAAACACATTTAGAGAAAAATTATTATTAAACCAGTGTTCACTCTAGGTGTATTTTGAAGGGCTTAAGGAAATTCTGTTTATATTCTTGAATACATAGAAGTCTTACAATACCCAGGTAATTTTGTTTTTCATAAATTTTCGAAATGTGTAAAAATTTAGGTGTTTATAAAATATGACTGTAAAATATACTATAATAAATTTATATGAAGTAGGGGTGAATAAATACCCATTTTTATTTACCCTATACACTGGGTATTTACCAGACCCACATATGTAGAGTAGTTAAACATATATTAAGAAAAAAATTATTTAAAAAAATCAAAATCTGGTTTAAATATAAAAAAAATCTAATTTTTTTACACCCTGACAGTAGTTAGAACAAAATTGATCTTTGTACTTTGTTATAAAATAATTTCACCAATAGTTCAAGTTAAAAACATGTCTATGAACTAAATTAACTGATATTGCCTATCATTTGTAATACATATTTATTAATTGTTTGTAAATCTAAAATTTATGCATATTCGCATGGATTTTCTGCACTGCATAGTTTTTAAAGAAATTGTAAAAGACAAGTGTTTTCCTTTAAATTAATTAAAAATTACGAAAAAAAACTTTTTAAAAAAGTTATTGCTAAATATTTTAGTGTGAAGTGAAATAAATAACATATTTAAAATTAAAAATATAAATTTAGGTTTGGGAATTTTCTTATAATATAGCTTTGTAATTAAGCCATTTTAATGCAAATGTCATCTTCTTATCCCTTGTTGGTTGAACATGGCCTATTTTTATTTAAATTTATAAATTCAATACATAAAAAAAATAATTGCTATGTAACTGTCAATAGTGTATATTCAGGATTATGTCAAGTTCAATGCAATAGAAAATTAGGAAGTGGTTTAAAATTACATTGCAACATTTTACAATACAACAAAATTTAGAGTTCAATAAAACTATTTCTACATTATAGTGAAAGAAAATTTTATGAGGAACTCTTATTTTTCTTACAGCACAAAATTTGGCTAAAGCCAAATGCTGAACAGCAGTATTTATATGGACACAATGTTATAAAAACAGGCCTAGCGAGAATATCTGAAAATACCTTGAAGCACCAAGGCATCATCATCTGTTCAGTAAATGATCTTCCATTGGTAAGAAATTAATTAACTTGTATTTCATTATTTAATAATTATGCTGGACATTTACTGCACTGGATTCAGTTAGGATGACCAAATATTAGGGATGTGACAAATAGTGATTTGGTCGAATAACAACTTCCTTTAAAATTCTTCATGTATGTAACAACCCAAATACCTGAGGTAAATGTTTTGGATGTAAAATTATCATAATATATATGTAGTATAGTACTTGTATTTACTTTAGTATATTAATACTATTAAATCTTATATTTAATTTTAACTTAAAATGCACAAAGTGTTTTTTCTGTAAAAATCTATAAATTTTAGGTTATTTGTTTTGTATATAAAGTTGAGAGGTAGTGTTCAGTAACGTTTTTGTAATCCTATCATTGTCAACATCTGTTTTGTCGTGATCAAAAAAAAAATTGTTTAGATTTAATAATTTTAAAAAAAATATTTAAATTTTAATCACTGATTGAAAAAAAGCTGTATATTTCTGAAAGTCATTAGAAAATAGTATAGTTCGGGGTAACTTATTTTAATTCGGCTAGATATCAAGCAGACATTTTTTTTTTTTTTTCAAATCTTATTTTTACTCCCTGCTTTTTTGACAGCTATTCGGCTGATATTGACCAAATATCAAAAGTATTTAGCCTAAATGAATATTTGTTCCACTTTATAATTTATATTTATATATAATTTTTACAATGTTTTTTTTCCTAAAATTTACGTATGCAATTAAGAAGTTTTTGTTGTGCTCTTTATAGCTCTATGTTAAAGGCATTACTATTAAAGTTTAACATACAACAATTTGAGAAAAGCAATTGAGTTGTATATTTTTTTGTTAGGAAGTATATTTGTGATTTAAGTTCTCAAAATTAGTATTTTCTAGTTTTTAAATATCACTTATGTTCTTATCGAAGTGATTCAATTTGGAAATATGTATTGTTATTCCACAATAAGTGATGGCATTGTATTAAATTTTCATGTTTAAATGTAATCATATTATAAGCATTTTTCTTCATACAATTATTTTGATTTGAATATGTAAATTTTAACAAATATAGCTATTTGTAAAAAAGTCAGACATTTAAGGAATTTTATATCTTTAAAAAAAGTTAAGTTTTATATCAGTAAGAATGGTACTTTTTTTAATGTAATTTTTATATCTTATTTCTGCATTAAAAAGTTTAAGCAATTAAACTTTTAAACCAACTCTAATAAAGTTTAAAATTTTCTGTACCTGTTTTTCAAATTACTTTATATTTGAATCAGAAATATTCGTTAAATTTTTGAAGCAAAAAAAATCCTACACAATAAAAGAATCACAAGTGTTGGAATATATTGATATGATGGGTAAAGTGGAAAAATCCTGTCATTGCATTTCTGTCAAAAATGAGCCAAGGGGCCTACCAGCCAGATTTTAAGTTTTAGATTCTGAATATGCCGTCCTTATCGCTAAAAGCACACATCACTGCACTTCAAAGTCAGTTTGAACATTTTATTTGAGATTACTTTCATTCTCTGATAAACTTTAAATTTCTTTTTTCTCAAAAACAATTCTCATGCAGATACAGGGTTTTTCCCCCGATCTCCGATAAATAATTCTACATTAGTATTAAATTACACGTTTATATCAGACCAAATAGCAAAATCAGAATGATTTTAATTTTACCTAATGATCACCAACATCTTGTGTTCGGCACTGTAATGCAACATATTGCATTTAGCACTGTATTATCCATTTTGATAAATGTGTATTTGTATAGGCATTAACAAATGAGAAATATGCTTAATTTTTAGCAATGAAGTACCATTATTCTCAAACTTTATTATATATGTACAATTTGCATCCTAAAAATATAATTTATATTTATACCTATCATTAATTTAAAGGGTTTTGGGGTTGCTGCAAAATCAGCAGAAGAAACCCGAGCAGCCGATCCTCTGACAGTGATCGCGTACCACCAAGCAGATATTGGACAATACATAAGAGATGAAGAACACTTATGTTAGCTGTGTGTTTTTGGCATTTGTAGAATCTGTACATAAAGTTATGATAAAGTTTTTACAAAAAAAAAAAAGTTTATTATTTTTTATTAGAACATTTATAATGCTGCAGGTTGTAAACATTGTAATTAATTTAGCCAAAGTTTTACTAAATTCTACAAGCAAGCATCATATACTGTGTAAATGTTAAAGAAAATAGAAAATTTTTGTATAAATTTCCTTGATCTAAATCGATGGACCACCGTGTTGAAAGTTAGACATGGCGCGGACCACTTTCTATTCACACTAAAAAACATCCAGGAACTAAATATACACGGAATTCTGGTTTCAATAAATACTATACGTTTAAATAATAATAAACTACTAGGAGGCTCCGCCAACCCCCAGAGGATTGCTCTTCTCGCTTCGCTCGCTAAAAGGTAGGACAATAACAATGTGTCCTAGTAACAATACTTTTTTTTAATTATATTACTAAAAACTTTAAAACTGTAAATTTAAATTATAATTCATCTTGGCATCAATAAATTTTTTCGCCATGTAAATCAATATAAAATCATTTAATTTCTTTTAAACTACAAATGGAGCCATTGCCAAGCCATTATTTATTATTTTATTTCTACCATTATTTATTATTTTCCTCGTTATTTTCACACCTTTCATGCATTTTAGTTTAATTTATAACATTATTGGTAGTTTGTTTTGGTATAATTGACGTTAAGCATACCATACACTTGCCTACCAGAAGTGTGTACGTTACTGAGTTAATACGTCATAAATATGAAGTTCATAGAAATCTAGTTTTCAAAATTGCCAATAGATGGCGCCACCTTAATATTCCGCTTGTGTAAAATTTGGAAAAGCTTTTTTCAAAACTTCTATTTTTAATGTAATACGGCTTATATTCTTCCTAATTTAAGCTTACATCAACAAAATAATTATTTACTAATGAATTAAAGGGGCTAATTGTCAAAATGGCTTACATAATGGCAAAATAAAAATGCGGGCACAACAGAATTTCGTAAACAAACTAACTGTTGCCATTCCACGTAGGGAAAAACAGCGTTTTTCAATCACCGTGTAATATATAAACATTTAGCTTAATTATTTTAATTAGATTAGGTAGCTTTTGAAATTCACGGAATTGTATTTATTTAAATTCAAATAACAGTGGTGACATTTGAAATTGCATCATTTCACTGACTTCTATATTTTTGGGTAATGCAGCATACTTTAAAAAAAATTATTAAAAATACACTTTTAAAACTGCAAGTGAAAGGATTCCATTTCTCATTCCAAAAGTTTATGTTTAATAAATACAATGTAGTATTAGTAACACCATAATAGACACCAAAAAGAAAAATTCTTTGTTTCAACAATATATGAAAAATAATTCATTTGTGGTTAAAACCGATTGGAAATTAGGTAAAGGAATACTAATGCTCACAAGATTATTTATTCTATATTAAATTATTTTAGCAAAAAAAAAATCAAACAATGAGTTATTTTTTTTAAACAGAAAAACAAACATTTTGATTTGTTCAAAAGTTTCATGGACCACAGGTTGTGAAACCACTAAATCTTGATACCTAAATTTTAATTGCAAAAAGAAAATGTGCAATGATGGCCTCATTTGTTTTGGTTAATTAACGTTTCACCAGAGCTGCACAGTGAGGTTTTGGTGAAGGTTCAGGGCCTATCTCGAAGGAAAGACCCAGGAATGATGCCTTGCATTTTTGAACCATTGTCAGATGACGAGGACAACACCTGAGCTGGTACACAGCGCAAATTCAATAGACGTTGGGACATTGCACTCCGATCAGATTTATCATGCACTAGCCCCGTATACACGCTAGTATAATTTGTTGAACATTTTTAAGACTTCCTAGTATTTCAGTAAGGAAGCTGGCAACCCTTCGATCGCAATATAGTTAAGTTTTTACATTTCTTTGTCAAGTAAACGATCGAGCTCAAACTCACAATCCTCTGATTATTAGCCAAACACTATCTACTAGGGGCCCTAATTTTTTTGGATTGCCAAATAATACAACACTTTCTGACAAGTCCCATAAATGTATACAAAATTTAGTAGATGTATTCTTTAAATATATTTCTAAACAAAAAATGTTTAAAACCATGTTTTCAGACAACAACACTTTTTATTTTATATAGGATATAATAAGAAATAAAAAAGACCACTGCTTAAAAACATTGAAATAAATTTAATTTTAACAACAGTAGATTCCCAAAAATGAAGAAATTTCACAAATAAAAGAATGTTTTAACAAGAATATCAGAAATTATATTTTATTAGGCAAAACAATTTATTTACAATAGAATTTACATTTTACTAACTTGTGTGTTACATAGCGGTTGAATGTTTTGTCAATGACATTAACGGACACAGACATTGAAACTTAGCGAAACTATATAAAAGTAACACAACATACATCAATCAACAGTTAATGGTTTGCCTTTTGAAAATAAAGCAATACTGGGAAGTTTAACAAAAGCATTAAAAAATACATTGATTTTTAATTTAGAATTGAAAATGGCATGTTCTACAGTCATGGGTGAAAGTTTTCCCGTCCTAAGACAGATTTCCGTCTAGGTGAAAAAAAATTACATAATTAATGCTCTATGTGACTGACAATGCGGGAGTTTCATGTGACGTATCATGATGTAAACTTACTAATAGTTTCGATTTCTTCCCAACAGCAGGCAACTTTGCTTTTGTTTGTTAAGTCGTAACACTTGCAATTATGGGAAAGTTTGTTTATAATATTTGTTTTTCCCAAATAAGTAATATTTTTATTCTCTATATGAATAAATTTAAATACAGAAATACTTATATTTTATCTATATAATTGCTTAAAATGAGAATTGCAACAAAATACGGAAAAATACTTTTATCAACACAAAAAATGCTTCATAAACGATAAGTACAACCTATCTCAGTGTATGAAGTAAATATTTCTATATTGAGGTATTATTTAATGACGAAAACTTAAAATTATAGTACAGGAACTGTAGTTCCATGCTAATCCTACGGAACTTCTTCGGCGCCACAGATTTTTCTCCATGTTTGATTGGAACAGTGGACTTCTTCTCGGCGTGAAACTCCCCCATTGTTCAAAGCCAATAAAAGATAAAATAACATAACTGATTTGAGTCGTAATCATGATTGCAGTACATAGAGCTGTAGTATATGCATTTTTAAGGAATCGTCGTCACATCCTTTGGCACGGAATTTAAATTTTTAACTAAAGAAAAAGTGGCTATCAATTTTTAGAAATTTAATTTCAATAAAATGTATTTTGTACTAGAAGTTTGAAAGAACTTTCGAATAATGCAGCATATTTTCATACCTGAATCTTAACTAGAAAAAAGTACAATAATTGTTTACAAACGAAAATAGTTAGTTTCGTTAATATTTTTGAGGGGTTGTTCATGCAATAATTATCGCACGGGCATGCTAGTCAATACTGATTTGTTTTTTAAAAAAATTAAATTAGGAGAGTTTATTTTAATTATAAACAGTAAAAATTGTCATTACAATAAAAATGTCATTAGTCTGGAAAGCTTATAAAAAAAGGAATATGAAATTGATTGGTTCAAAATATTTTGATAATGCCCATCATGGATATAAAATATTAAAACTTAATAGGGATGTTAATTTTAGATATATTGCATAAATCCCAGAATGTATGTTTAACTCGCAAGCATGCGCCAGGTGGTGTTTTACCCCGAGGAAATTGATTGCATAAGTTTCCTTACTTCAAAAACCCAGTGTAGCTGCTTTCATGCTCACCTTCTAATAGGGAAATGCTTATTTTGTAAATTCATGTTGCAGTTTGGTAGAATTCGAGCCATGGGGTGTAAGACACCCGCCTTTATATTTTGCCTGAGTATGTCGTGTTATTTGAAGTATATGGAGAAGATGAAATGGTTATAAACATTTATGAAAAAAGTTTTCCATAAATAAAGGTAATTTTAATTCTAAAAGTGGTATGTGCTCTTAAGAAACAAAACTAAATACTATGTTGTGAAACACCCCCTTGCGTGCTGTCATGTTCATCTGAGTAACTCGCGTGCCACCAAGTTAAGATGTACTGTAAAAAATAAATGTAAATTAAACACTTGTCATGGCAATAATTTTGATATTTTCCCCTCTTAAGAGGTCAAAGCAACCATCTTGAATATAACTTGTAGACTGTCATTCAATTTTACTAGTAGTGAGGTGAAGATTTTGACAAACTATTGGAAAGATATATAGTTAAGCTTATTTGACTTGCAGGTCAACAAATTATTAGTGTAAAAGGTAGCTTTTTCTCAAATCTTTAGTCTCCCTTTAGGAATAATGAGATAAAGCCTTTGTCTCTGGAGAGCAAAGATCTCAAAATCAATAAATGTAATCTGTTACAGATTACGATGTGGATATAAAAAATTAGGATTTCTTTAACCTTTACAGGGCGTAAAATCAAACACCTGACTTCTAAAGGCTAAATTAAATATTTTGATATCTTATGCCTTACCTTCCTTAAGGCCATTTCTTGTTAAAGCTCAATTTACTCACCATAAGGAGTCATTTTAAAATTTGTTCATATGGAATCATATTTTAAAATACCAATGATTCTAAAATAATGGAATAATTTTATGAATTATCAAGAAACTTTAAAAATACAATTTTGTAGAATTTGTAATGATACATCAATAAATAATTTTATAAAATATCCAGTCATTTGTCAATCATTCATTATTAGTGTTGTAAAATAGTCACAGAAAAATAAAATTAAGAAACTTTAACAAAGATTTAACAAATAAATGAATTCAAATTCAGGATTTTGACAAAAGCCTTCCAGAATTTTTTGCAAAATAAAAAAAAATACATTAGGTTATAATCTAAATTATTATTAGGTAAAATAAGAGTTCAGATACAAGCAAATCAATATCACAGAATTCCATCGCAAACAGAGCTTAAAATAATTCATTTCCTACTTGTGAATCAAAATGCCCATTAAAGAAAAAATCTTCATAATTATTAGTATTTTTTTTTAATGTGATTTTCAGGTTTACCATTTTTATTAGTGTTGGGTAGAAAGACCGAAGTAGCTAGAAAGAAAAATAATCTGACCAGTTTAACTTGACCAGTTCAATCAACATACAATGTCCAATATTACTGGGCAGTGGGTGACAAAGAGTAAAGGTTATTTTTTAAAATCAGTTTAAAGATTTAAAAAATACAAATTAATTAATAAGTGCCATACAGCTCTAATATTAGAGACCAGGTTCAGGCACTTTCGGCCACACTAACTTTACACAAAAACGGAGCATTTCTAAAGATATTTAAAAAAAGATTTACATCGTAGTACACATATTAAAATAGAAATGGCCAAACCATCTGGTTTGGCACTGTTTGATTTGGTTAAATTAACATGCATCTCCACAGACCACAACAAGCATTCAGCAGTCAATTTGCCATTTGGGCCTTTACAGAACAAGCGACAATGCACATATTGAAATGGTCGTGTTGCTCAACAACACTGGAGTATATTCCTCGCTTCAATTTGGACAGTTTTCGTATTAAACATCTAAATGGCAACTTCAGCGTCTTCAACACTGGAATTAATATAAAATGTAACATTTAACATGAGCATCATAGATTACATAAAACAATAGAATTTAATTCAAGGAATGCAGATTTAAAATTTCTAGAGTCAATGATAAAAACATTTAAAAAATGTCCCCAATTTTTTTTTAATAATTAATGTATTTTGCTGCTTATCTGCTATTTTGCTATCTTAAAACTAAAAGATAGATAAAATTAATTTTTCTGTGTTTGTAAACATAAAGATAGTTGCCAAAAACCAATTTGCAAAAATTTTAAATAAATTCTGGACAATGTACCACATTTTACTTAATTAAAAAAAAGTTCAATTATGCTGAAATTGGGTAAAAATATCAAAGAGGAAAGGATAATGCATTTTGAATATAAATTTTTCATTGTATGTGTATTTATAGTTTGGGTGCATACCAAATTATTTATATACGGAAATATAAAATTAAAAAATCAAATTTGTACACAAAACAAGAACAGTTTATTTGGACTAAATACTAAAATATGTGCTTATAATGTGGCCTTATATGACTGATCTAAATGCAAATATTATAAATGGTTATGTAATTAATTGTTGTTAAGATTATAATATAATATTACTAACTAAAATGATAATAAGTTTATTCCCAAACCAAAACACTTTAAAAAAAATAACAAAATCTACAGAAGGCAAATTATATATATATATATATGGTTGGTTGGTTGGTTGTATGGGGTTTAATGGCGCAAGGGCCAAATATGGCCAAGCTACGCCAAACACTAGGTAGTTTAGTCCAACATTAATATATATATATATATATATATATATATATATATATATATATATATATATATATATATATATATATATATATATATATATATATATATATATATTTATATATATATATATATATTTATATATATATATATATATATTTATATATATATATATTTATATATATATATATATTTATGTATATATATATATATATAGATATATAAATATATATAGATAGATATATAAATATATATATATATATATAGTTATATAAATATATATAGATATATAAATATATATATAGATATATATATATATAGATAGATAGATATATATATAGATATATATATATATAGATATATAAATAAATATATATAGATATATAAATAAATATATATAGATATATAAATAAATATATATATATATATATATATATATAGAGAGAGAGAGAGAGAGAGAGATATATAGATATATATGGTTTTATTATTAAATGTTAAAAATTAGAATTTCCATTTTTTAATTTAATCCATTTACATTAATCCTTTTTATAAACTGTTGCCAAAAACGAAATATGGTATTGTTATTTAAAATAAACATTATAATAAATCGATACACATTACCGAAACCTTTTTTTATTCCAATAACTATGGGTATGTTTTTGCATTATTTTAAAAACATACTTTTCAAAAAATTACTTACTAGAAATCCCACTAGCTGGGAACCATACTATATAATTACATGCTAATGGTTACTCTTATTTTTATTTTATTCTCATAAGTCCTAAGAATATGGTAAATTCTTTTATGCATATATCAATGTTCATATGTGTGTCCAATTTTAATTTAATAAGTCTAATGAATATCTATGAAATGTGTATTACATATTTTTTTTTAATGAGAATCACAGATTTAATCAAGAAAAAACTATTTTGAAAGTACAGTAACAGCAGTGCACAGAACATCCCCTTATTTTTTATATACCCAAATTGAAATCTGTTCAATTTCTTCAGTTGCGCTTTTATCACTCTAAAAGCTATAGCAGTAGAATTCGAAGAAGAAATCACATAATCAAAGCTGATTTTACTACAACCTTAAAAAAATATTTCCTCCACGCTCATTTTACCATCAAAGTGAAACACCTTTCCTACCTTTAGCAAAGATTTGGTCAGGACTTTCTAGGAGGTGGGGGTGGTGCGATGGTGGGTGGTGGTCCAATATTGAATGCTGTTGACAAGGGAACCACTAAGGGTTTATCTTTAAGGGGTATGTTTTCGTATAATTGCAAAGGCTCGTCTGGTGGTCTAGGCAAAAAAACAGAACTTCCCTAGTTAGGCAAGCATAAATAATTCGAGAGGGGAGCTCCTAAAAATGCTTCCTCAATGTTGTTATTTAACACATTCGCTGCCACACGAGTTGTACTAAACTTGTGTCTTGTTTGTCCAAGAGCTTCTGAGATAAATACAACTTCTATCACAGACTAAGTTCTGTGCGTTGCATATCTTTCACTCCAAGGGTTTTCAGGCATGAATTATGAAGATAGATTAAGAAATTTGAATATGTATACTCTGGAAGAGAGAAGGGTTAGGGGAGATTTGATTCAACTGTTCAAATTTATTAAACAAGGTGATGTGAAGGGTTTAGATTTTAATATGAGTGATAGAACGAGAGGTAATGGGTTTAAATTAAACAAATTGCATTTTAATCGGGAAGGGAGAAAACACTTTCTACAATAGAGTAATGGACAAATGGAACAACTTGACAGTGAATATTGTTAACTATACAGGAGAAAAGGATTTTAAGAGGAAGTTAGATTCATTGGGGGATAGTTAGAAGATACTAGCTGGACCAACCTTGTTGGGCCATGAGCCTGTTGTTGGTCGTCAATATTTGTATTTATATGTAATCTTAACGTAGGTACATTCTGCATGGTCCACCCAACCAAAAACTAAACTTGGCCTGGATTTTTCCTTGAATAGCAACTTTTTGTATGTTGATAAATTTAAATCATTATAAAAGCAAATCAAGAATGAAAAAAATAAGGCGAGATGGTTACCAATTATTTTTTCTATTGTGGCAGCGAATGTGTTAAAAGTAAAAAATGAAGCTCAGATCCAAGCAAATGTTGAATTTGATAATAAAAAAACAAGCAAGGAGACCCTTTTTATTAGAAGGAAATTAAATTGTGATTATAAATATTTGTTCAGCATTTTAAAATGTATAAAGAATTTTAATTTACTATTGTTTTTTAATGAAAGATTTGAGGCTCAATTGAAAATTGAGAAACCACTTTAAAAGCATCTAAGTTTCTTTTGTGAATTTTTTATATTTGTTAAATCTTGCATGACCATTGTGTTTCATAATCAAATATACAAGATTAACATAAATTTTTTTTAATATATTAATATTTAAAAGGCGAGTGTTTGGTTTTTACATGAGAATCTAGTTGAAAAATTAACAAGTCATTCTAGAAAGGTTTAAATTAAATCCTTGCTAAAATTCTAATTTATTCTTAGTCATTTTTCCATTCAAAGATATCTAAACTTATGTGTCAATATGTTATGTACCTTTTTATTTAAACAAACATAATTCTTATATAAACATTTGAAGAATAACAATAATTAGTTTTCAAAAGGGTCTCCTTTACAACTAAAACAGTTAACACAGTAAATAATAACTAAAAAATCAAATATAAAAAGTCAACATAATAAAACAACTTAAATAAAAAATTATATGACAATGCAAATGATATCACAATATAAAGACATAAAAATAAAAAAACACATAAAAAATTATAAACAAATTTTAGTATTACTTTTGGTTCCTCAATATATTTTGTTTACTCATTTAGAATTTGTTTCCAAGAAATACTCTCAAAGACTGGTTGCAAACTTAATAGATAAGTAAAATAAAATATTAAAAAAAAAAAATTAAATACTCAAAATAAGGCAGAAAATCATAAAAAAGCAACACAAATTTCCTAAGATTAATATTGATTGGTTGGCTGAATTAATGCTGCACTAGAGATGCATAACAGGCTATTGCTGACGGCTCACAGATTGATATTGAAGGAAAGACCTGAAAACACTACCTCATAATTTTGAACGTAGTCCGATGATGAACACAAGACCCGAGCTGACACCTCAGTCTCTAAACTATTACACCATGACCAACTTGAGGACATTTGGACTGCGACAGATTTAATATACACCAGCAGCCCCCTCTATAGAATGAACATTTTGTGGATGACAAAGATCGAAATCCCAATCCTCTGAATAAGACCTTGCTGCTCTTTCAAGATAGAAAACGAACCCACGATCCATTAATGGTAAAACCTGTTAACAGATATAGCTGTAAATATACAGCTATGTAATTATCCAGAAGCATCAAAAGAAATTAATTCGTAGAAAGGCATTTCAAGAAGAATATGCGTTGAATTACATTTAAATAGAACTGCTGTCTTTCAACAGCTTCGTCTTCCAAGTAAATCAACTTTATCCAGTATATTTTTCTAAAGACAGGTGGCACCCCTAAAATAAATAAAACTTCCACGGTACCTGGGAACAACACCATCAGGGCTGATCCTGGGAGGCACTGGTGGCTTGAGGTTTTCACATGAGCTCCTCGTGACTATCGGCGGCATGGTGGGCGTTGGCGGACTTAGAGTGATTGGGCAAAGAACCGAATTGGACAAAACCTTCAAGGGTTCAGTCGTTCCAGCCACTTCGGCAGTATACTTGATGTTGGTGTACTCCCTTCCAAGTTGGATGCTTTTCTATTGGATGATGAACAAGATTAGTTCATACATATACATACAGTTTGTGAAAATATTGAAAGGATATATATATCCTTCCAATATATATGGAAAATATATATCCTTTCCCTACACAAGAGCTCCCTAAATGCAGTAAAGTTTGAATTAATGTTCAAATTAGTTACAAAATGATATTAGATTTTTTAAATTATATAATGATATGATACACTAACAAAATAAAAACAGAAATTTTATCAACATTTTCAATGGAATTACTCTTTTTTATTTAGATATTAATATTTCAGTGCTGTGGAAGATAGAGTTTTGCGTGCCATAGGCAGATACAAACTCTTTCTTTTATTGTTAAAAGGTTATAAGTTGATCAACATTTAAAATATAGTTTTATTTATAAATGATTAAGTTTTCAAATTAAGCTGTTTCTAACAATAAGGACATTTAAAAAAAAAAAAAAAAAAAAAATTATTTATTCAGATTTACTTATGCCTTAATATATAGTTCAGGAGCAAACAATTAAAATGTCATTGTCCAAAATTAAAATAAATAAATAGATTATTACATCACTGAATTCCCCTCCAAATTTTCTAAACTAGTAGTCATTTAGGGTGGCAACAAAATTCTAGAAAAAAGTTCCCGATATTTCCATGATGGTGTCAAAAAAAAAATCCCTGATTTTACAATTACGTTAAGAAATGTTGCAATACATGCTTCGTATGGAAACAAAGTAGCTATGCTACAATAAATATATTGCCATATAAATGAAAAATTATAAGCAATACTTATTGACAGTTAAAATAATAATTTATGGATACAACACCAATTATTCTATTGCGACATGCATTATAGTAATTAAACATGTTCTCTGGAAGCAGATAATGCAAAAAAGCAGTTAAATATTTATAGAATTATCTATTTTGAGCCATTCACTTCTTCATCTAAAATTGGTGATTTTAAGTAAGTTTTTGTTAATTAATTTCTTTTATAGATAATTTTAATGTTTTATATGTTTCTTATTCCAATCTTCAAGAAATCACATATTCATTAGCCACCCAAATGTTGTTTACAATTCAAAGTCTAACGTCCTTTCTCCTTCCAGCAGTGGTTTATATTACCATCAACAATGAAACTGACCATCACCATGCTTTTTTTTTTAATTAATGTTATAAATACACAGATCAGACAATAATAATTGTCATTTTAGTGATTCAAACTTGAAAATTTCCCTGTTTCTTGAGGAATTTTTGAAATTTTTCCTGACATTTTATTGATATTTCCAGAATTAAAAAATTCCATGATAATTCAGATTTCCTGGTTATGTTGCCACTCTGACATGACAATATATAAAGCATTTCTTTCAAAGAACGCATTAACGCCAGCGAGAAAGTGAAAATAGAAAATTTCTTAGCAAAATTATACTTACAGAAAACCCTAACTTTTTATATACTATAAATATCCTAATAATGAATATACTAGTAAAAGCTATATACCTGCTCAGCTTGTATCCTTTGTTGCAAAGTGTCAATGTAATGTTGTACAGCTAAATAAACAAATTTATATTGGGCTTCCGTTTGCACCATACCGGAACGTTGAGAACGAACCATTTGAATGCTCCTTTGAATATCAATCTCAGAGTCGAGACCTGGAAGAATTAAAAAAATTGGTATTGCATAATCAGAACTGTAAGATTCTATACCCAACAAAGTAAAACTAAAAAAAAAAACTGTATATGAAAGTTGAACAAGGTTGCCACTCTACATCAAGATTAAAATTCCTTGACTTTTCCAGGTTTTTCAGAGGATTTTTAAAAAATTCCAGAAAGAGAAATACATGAAAATTAATGTTTTTTTTTTTTTAAAAGATTAATGTAGAGACCTATAAAAATACAGTGCCTGCAAATAATATACCCTATCAAAGTATCAAAAAAAATTATGAAATTTTCATTTTTACAAATTTATATTTTTTATAACAAAAAGGAAATTCAATCGATAGCAAGGAAAGGAATATGGCAGGGCACTTTCAGCTAAAAACTTTAGGAAAATTCCCTGACTTTTCCAGAACAGTTGAGAAATCGTTTATTTTTCCTGACAATTCCCTGACTTTTTAAGCTATTTTCATTTTCCATGACAATTCCAGGTGAGTGGGAACCCTGGTTGGAACCTGAATTGAAGGAATAAGGGTCTGTTTCTGAGATTTTTTTTTTTTTTTAAGATTTTTGACTATCTAGTATCTGGCCTATACAGCTGATTTTTAACTATCTGGTAATTATCCAAAATCCAGAAGCCAAGTGCCAGATATCCGATTACCATGCCCGATATACGGATGAATAAAACGTTGCCGATATTTTTTTTGCGGCGATCAATTATTTTTTGCTCTTGCAGTATTTTCCTGAAATACTACTACCAATGTATTCTGTAGACTGCAGATTATCCTTTGAATTTTCTCGGGCTATTCAGGTGGGTAAAGAGTTGCGGCGCCGTAGTTTGTTGGGTGAGGCCACGCGATGGTTGACTCCATATCAGAAGGTTGAGTTTAAAGGTGATGGATAAATTGATGATAGCCATAGTTATTAGAGAATAAATAATATTTAATGGTTCAAATATTAAAGTGAAGAATTGACATTTACAGGTTATTACTATGGTATTACAGTTAGGGTAAGAGCACGAGAGATGTGCTGCTTTGGGTTCAATGGAATGTCTGTGTTCAGTCAGTGTTGTTTGCATTCGGACTGTCCCCTGCGTGGGCCTCATGCGTTGGAGCTCTCTCCTTGGATTGAGATATAAACACTGGTTGAAGTGTTGCATGTCTTTCTCGATTTCTTGGAACCGAAAGAAAGGTTGATGATCTCCAGTACGCTGCTGAGTGAAGCGATAATTTTCTCATTAAAACCTGATCGGGTACATTGCAGACATGGTAGGTCACAGAGAATAGATAGTACGAAAAATATGCTGCAGACATTCAGAACCTAGCTATTTCGGAGTACCTTCGAGTTTTAACAATCCACATGGGTGGTGGTGTGTAGGGTGCATAGCTATCATTATATATTAGAAATTGATTTACTCTCCAGTCTAATAAGAGCTAGTTTTAGTGTTTAAATATAGTGCAATTTAGAAATAGTTCAAAATTACAATTCCAAATGTATTATACAGTGCAGGACTGACCGTTTCAAAAACAATATGAATAGTAGGAACAACTTATTAAAGAATTTTTAAGAGAAGATCTTTTGTAAAAAAAAACCTGCCAGGTTTCCATAATATTCGGTTTGTAATGTGCACCAAATATCCGATATCCAGCAAAACCACTATCCTAAAAATATCTAGCTCCTCCTTTAAAAAATACCAAAAAATTCAGATAAAAAAATTGTTTTTGTATTTTTTCCCCCAAGCTGAACATTTAATAGATAGATTTCTATACATATAAGATTTAAAACCAGCACACTTATAAAATTCAGCAAACATAAATAGTAATATGAAACACCTTGGCATTCAGAAAGCAAAAAGTACAAGAATGCGCACAAAGAAATTTAAAGCAAATATTAAAGAAAAAAGGTATTTTAACTACGGTAATTTAATTTATAAACATAAAATGTTTTTACCTTGTCTTTTAATAAGATCAACTATCATATCAATAACAATAAAAGTCCCAGTTCTTCCGATGCCAGCACTAAAACAAACAATTTAAATTAAGAATCATTATGATGAAAATAATCCTTATAATAAATCAAAATAATTTTTTGCACTGCTATAGAAACCCATACATGAATAACAATCTAATACATGCTCTTTCCCTAAACTTAATTAAACTTAAAGGACTCTAGTTGGTATTTTAAATTAATGTCACACTAGAGCCGCACAGTGGGCAAATGACAACTGTTTGGAATCTATTATCAAAGCTAACCATACCCTCAACATTTTGAGCCATGATCAGATAAATTGATAACTCTCGAGCTAGCGCCCCACTCTCAAACTTCCATACCCTGATAACATATTAACCAGCGTTCACTATAGGCGTTTTTTGAATAGCGGCCTTTTTTCCATTTCAATAGCGCCCTCATGCATGTTTTTCAGAAATAGCATCCTTCTTAGAAAAAAATCCGCCCCTTTCAGTCAAGCCCAAGTGTCCTTGCTTCTCTAAATGTCTTTAAAAAATGGCAGCGATTTAAAATTTTTTTGTCGTAATCAATTTTATCGAATTTTATTTTGGGTTTTGTCAAGGAGTACGCAAGAGGAAAAAGATTGAGAACCATTGCTCTAGAGTGATTATTTGAAATCATAAATATTGAGGGTGCGTTGGGTGCCAGCTCAGGTATTGTCCTCGTCACCTGACCATGGTTAAAAAATACAACCTAGGTCACCTGACCATGGTTAAAAAATACAAGGCACTGAAATAGGCCCTTAACCATCACCAATAGCCCAAAGTGCAGTACTAGTGCGACGTCAATTAACCAAAAACAAACCCCCCTCCAAATCAGATCGCTCACTGATAATCTGCAACCCATTCCCTTGACAAGGGTCCGATCTGTCAACGAGTGGCCATGCCCACCCCAATCTACTTTTTGGGGGGAAGTGCCATTTTAAAAACAAAAAGTGCCCTTTCAAAAACGGGGTGCCTTTTTCCTGCCAACAGTGCCCTGCCCCTTTTTATTTCTAGAGTGAACACTGTATGAACCCTTCTGAAATTGCGATAGTCACATAAACAATTACGAGCTCAATGCTCTTTCCAAAACAAGAATCGAACCTACATTCTCTGATTATGAGCTAGGTAGACTTCTAACCAGGCTATTGCTATAGGCCCTTTTAAGTTGGGAAACCAAAGGTTTAAAAAAATACGTACTATATAAAATTGGTAGGTACATATTGCTTACCTGCAATGTACAACAATGGGGCCTGCAGAAGAAACTGATTCCTGCCGATGATTGACATCATGCAAGAAGTTTAAGACGCAACCAGGATCGGATGGTACACCATGGTCGGGCCAAGCGGTGAAATGGTAGTGGAAAATTGTGCGTGTCTCGGGCTAAAAATAACATTTTATAAATCAACAAAAGCAAACATTTTATTGTCCTAAATTAAAGAATTTACAATATTAAAAACTGAAATATAGTTTCGAAAAAAAAAATTATACTTACACAATCTTCCTTGTTCAAAGAAAATTCTCGCAATATATAATCTGTCGTTGAGGATTCGCCTAAATTTTTTAAACTAAACTTTCCGCATTCTTTCGTCTGCTCTTCATCTGGCCAATATCGGGCACATTTATTCTGTAAATAATAAAGGCTTATACATAACCAAATTTAAATGTTGTGCAATAAGATCCAATCATAACCTTTTTAAAACAGATAGAATTTTTATAACTTATATTTTTATAAAAAATATTCAACATTTTCAAAAAGAAATTGCTTACTAATGTATAAAAAAGTGGAGCTTACAGAAAAGATAAATGCACAGTATGTTAGTATACAAGTTTATAATTGACCAAGTATCATGACTTTTAAAAATATTTCAGTTGTCTTTTTCATTTACAGCAACTAATATGACACTTTCCAGTTAAGGCTTCCCATTACACTCTTAACTTAATGGCATATGAAATATTAGGTCTTTACATCGGACTTGTGTTTTAACAGTGTATATTAAATTTAGTGTAATATTATTGAATCAATGCTTCTATATGTCCCTTATTCACACAAATCATTATTAAAAAAAAAGAACACATTCACTATAAAAAAAGAAAATTGCCTTCATCATCTTTAACATTTCTATTAAGAATCTTATTACATATTCAACATGGTACGCAACATAAGATAAAAACTCATCTTATAGAACATTTCATTAATAATATTAAAATACAAATACAACGTTAAAATATGCAATAAAAATCCATCAAATCTGTAATCTGTCGGATTTTATTGCATATTTTAATATAGTACAAAACAGCCAAGTCATGACATCGCAGTTAGCAGCGTTCAGTGGCATGGGGTGTCTAAATCTTCGCTAAGCGCCAATGTTTATCTCCATGTTATAATATAACATGTTAATGTTATAAACAAGTTTCTATTCTCAACTCTGTTGTATTTACTATATGACTCATAACATGGGATCGGCTATGTGAGAGATTTAGTGAAAACAAACCTACAAATTCGGTAATTTGCTTATCCTTCAGAGGGTTAAAGCATGTATAACACCATATTTATCTAACTATTTCAAGAAAAACAGTCAGAACTAAATAAAAGTTAATAAAATTTCTTAAGCTGAAATTCTTATGCCATACACTCAAACCTGTTTTTGTGCGGTGGATAGGGACCGCATAAAAAAAATGTGCAAAAAACTTCACGAGTAGCTATAAAAAATAGTTTTAGCAACACAATTTTTTTATGCGGTGGATAGGGACCGCATAAAAAAAGTCTCACATAGAAAATAACTCAAAACCTTACAAAATAACTAGGAATTGCTTTTTTAAACGAAATCAAGACACGAGGCTTGACAGCCACTTGGAATCTCGCTAAACCTTTTGGAGTCTGATTTTAAAAATACACATGCGAACATTTAAAAATATTTTATTTACATATGTACTTATTTTACACATACAAACTTATCAAATGTATGACCATTATCCTTCTTAGTCTGACAATACGCGAACTTGGTTCAAAATCGCTTTCATCACTTGAAGTATATACTCATGTAGTCAGTGATCAGTTTTTGCGACGATTGTTGTTTCACTAGGCGCTTGTATATGTCTCGGTAGCCATATAATCAATTATGTTCCAATTTGATGGAAATTTTCATATACCGCACAAAAAAAATCACATAAAAAAAGTCGCACAAAAAAATACCGCGCAAAAACAGGTTTGAGTGTACTCAAAATATTAAGTGAATTTTGACTTAAAAACGGCTTTTAAAAAGAAACACGAACGGTTTGGGGGCATTACTGGGTAGGTAAACATAGCAGAAAATGCAGGATTTTTCTAAAAAGTAAGCTTAAGACATTATAATTCATATAAGAACAACCTCCACAACATACTTTGCCTCTTTCCATTTCTTTAGTAGTCATAACAATAACACGCGTGTTCTCTTGCCACACCATCCACCAGAAGTCAGCAACCGTGTTGTGCAGGCATCCTTGAGTGGCGATGTAGTACTTCTTGGATCCTTCGCCCACATTGTCTTCGTCAGGCTTCAAATAAATCGACATTTACAATTACAAGTATCTGAGAACAATACAAGAACTTTACAATTTTAAGAATTCTGAGATTATTCACTCTTCGCAAAACCACTCACAATATTATTTCAGTGTGCACTCTAAGAATTTTTTGAAGGGCGGGCCGCCCTGCCCGCCATTTTTAAACCTCAATATCACCCTTATGCCCTTTCTGGAAAAACGCAGCCCTCTTTTAAAAAAATTCTGCCGTTTTTAGTCAAGCACAAGCATCCTTGCTTCCCTAGCTGTTTTTATAAAAGGATTTGATTTTAACATTTTAAGTGCAAATCGGAATTAAGGGAATTATGACAGCAGAAAAACAAACTTCTTTTTAATTATGGTGTTTGAATATTCATAGGCATGAAGACGTTTGGTTCCCAATGGATTATTTTTGGCCTGCAATGTTAACCCCCCCCCCCCCCCCTGCCCCACCCCACATCAGATCACTACGCACATGCTAAGAATTAAGCACTCATGCCTCTGGACACTGGTCCAATGTGTTAACGGGTTGACACCCCTAACCCCAACTATTTTTTTTTTTAAATGCCCTTTTAAAAACAAGAAATGCTCTTCAAAAACGGGATGCCCTTTTCCTGATAATAGCGCCCTGCCCCTTTTTATTTCTAGAGTGAACACTGTTATTTAAAGACAATTCTGACTTGTTTTAAAACATATATGCTAAGAAAGATTAAAATTAAACAACTTAAATGGTTTATATGCAAAATACTTATTATCTTTATTATTTGTGTTTGCTTAATTTAATTTTTTTTTCTAATTGGAAATTTTCACACAACTATTTATTAAAAATGTCATGTTTTTCTCAAAAAAATTGTAAATAGAAGGAAACTCTAATCAATCTTCTGTGAAAATCCTATTTATAATGCTGTATTATGTATATGCTGTATGCAACATAAATATGACTTAATGTTCTATTTTAACCTATATAAAATTTTGCTAATAATATTCCTACCTTTAAAATGAAATAGATTTCCTTTGCTGTGTATTTTATTTGAACATAAACCTAGAATGTGCTCGTAATGCAGAATTTTTTTATTTAACCTTTAACGTTGGAAAGGCTTTGATACAGACATGTATAGCATTAATACACACCTTCACAGTGGAGCCTTTCAAAAGTTTACAATTGGAATCACACTATACATTAATGCTAAATAATTATATTAAACACTAAGAATGTTATTTTTAGTGATGAGAAAAATTATATTAAATATATATATACTTACAGTAATAACATTTGCATTTACGTAGTCTGAACCAGGAACATTTGGGTCCACATCTCTTAATATTACACGAGTATGATCAACTACAAAACAAATTGACACAAAAAATTTTAGCAAGCAATTGATTAACTTGTTTGTCATTGAATTCTCCCAGAAAAAAATTATAATGAAATACAGGCACAGCAAACGTATTCGCAAAGTACTCACATGGAAGAATATTTTTATATCTGTTCTTTGATCTATTTTCAGGTTTTTGACCTTCTTTTCTGCTATATAAATGTTTGCACTCTTGCTGCTGAAGATACTAAAGAAAGAAAAAGCACATCACATAAACTTTACAGAAATACAACATAAAGAAAAATACCATAGATTACTCCCTTGAAGGGGAATAACAAATTAATAGGATGCAAAATGCAAGAGCGGTAACAATACTGTCAATAAAAGTACTCGCGAGAATGATGGTCCATGCTACTTCTTACGGAATGAAATTAAATAGCCAATTTAAAATTAAATTATTTTTTTAGGCAAAGTGGTAAGTGACGCATCAAGATAATTTTTTTGAAAAAAATAATGTGCATTAATCTAGCTTCACTTCTACACATGTATATTGAAAATCTTTTTAACCATCCGATGTTCAAGGCTATATATATTGTCAGCTTAATTCGCAAACCTCGTAACTCGCCTGGGATCCATCAGCCGTATGGAAAGTTACTTGGTGGCAAAATTAGGGCAATTTGCTTCTTAAATGTGGAATTGTTTGAAAACAAGAAATGATTGGAATACATGCACTTAGATTGTAGATGAGGGATTGTTTTCAAGAATAACGTTATTTCCGAGCTCTGTAATTTTGTCTCCGAGCTAACAATTTGGCAGTTCAGATTTTAAAAAAATAGTAGATAAATTTCATTAATGTCAATTATATCAAAATATATTTGTTAAGATTATTTCCTTCCCAACTTATTAATAAGAAACGATCATCTTAAATTTACATATTGCACAGCAAAAAACAAATGTCTAACTTGCATAAATCTTTTAATTCCAGATTAAACACGTTTTTTTATACTTACCCAAGGGGAACAACAACAAGAATATAAACCAAATCACATTTGAACCTCTTTGTTACCCCTTCCTTAATTTCATAAGCAATATCATCTACTCCACATATTAATTTTTTCGAGCATCTCAGGTGCAATATGTTTCTTTGCCAACAATGGATATTAAATCTGTACTTTAATTATCTGCTTTTATTTCTATGCCTATGATATGTTAATATAATTAAATTATATTCTCATTTTATTTCTAACAAACTTAATAAGACAAACACTTTTTCACACTAAAAATCTTGCCTACCAGAAATGATTAATTAACTAAGTAATGATAAAGATGGAGTTAATAGGAATCTAATTTTCAAAATCGTCAACAGATGGTGCCACCACAATGCAGATTATGGTGCCACCTGGGGTTCAAAATAGCAAAATATAAATGCAAGATTTTTTTAAAACAAACTGATGTTGCCATTCCATATAGCAAGGTTCCCCCTCATTTGTAAAAATAAGGGGTTTTTAAGGACTTTCTAAGGACAAAAACAAGTTTTATAAGGATCTTTTTTTTTTATCGTGCTGCTTTTGAAGTGAGAAAAATTAAACAAATTATGACAACAATCAACTTTAAAATGACTTTTTAATGCTATGTTTAAAAGGTATCTTAACAGAACCCCCATTCTTTGACTTCTAGTTATTACTTTTTTAATTCGTTCATAATCTTGTTTGATTTCTTCACCAACTGTTAAATATGCATTTGCAAAGAATAATAAATGCAATGCACTAACTTATTAATGAAGCGAGAAAATAAATAGCATTCGAGCATCTTATGTAAAAAATAGCCACAAGTAATGGATTGCTAATGTAATTGAAATAAACTGAGAGCAAGAAATTTTAAAAAATGTTTCTTCGGCAGGAGAAAAAAAATAAGGAGTTTCTAAGGACTCAGTCAAAATTAAGGACTTTAAATAGCTCTTAAAAATGCAAACCAAAAATAAGGAGTTCTTAAGGACTTTTAAGAACCAGTGGGAACACTGTATAGAGAAAAACAGTGTTTTTCAATCACTGCATAAGATAATTATATATATATATTGAGAGAGAGATATATATAAAATAGTAGGCCCGGGACAAATTATTTAAATTTTCAAGCAACAAAATCTTACTTCAAATTCTTCCCAGAAGCCTGCTTTGCCGCTACTTTGACTATTTTCTTTTACCAGCTGTTGAACTCTACACTCAATGGTAGAGGCTGTGATGCGTGTAGCATTGAACGGCATTTTGAGATGAACAACTGTCCCTGTCGTTTCCACCATAGGATTCTTCTTGTAGTGCTCAACCAAATCGGTCAGGCTGTCAAACTTTTCACCACCCCCGACATCATACTTTCCATCCTAGAAAGATAACACATTATAGAACATGCAAATGTTTCAAAACAAATTAATTCTAGATTTTCTTAACCAGCATGATTTACAAACACTAAACTTTCTTATGAATTACACCAGGAGTGGTACTAACTAAAAAGTTAAAACCCTGATAGTTAATGTTGCAATTTGATTTTTTTATAAGATCGTTCGAATTCTTATATTGCTATTTACTATTCGTTTGAAATTTTTTAAACAAACGGAGAAATTCAATGTTTACAATTTTCCTATTGAAAATAACACTTTTACTAATGAAATTTTAATAATAAAGAGTTTTAAGATATAAAATATTTTGTTATACAATTTTCCTATTGAAAATAACACTTTTACTAATGAAATTTTAATAATAAAGAGTTTTAAGATATAAAATATTTTGTTATACAATTTTCCTATTGAAAATAACACTTTTACTAATGAAATTTTAATAATAAAGAGTTTTAAGATATAAAATATTTTGTTATACAATTTTCCTATTGAAAATAACACTTTTACTAATGAAATTTTAATAATAAAGAGTTTTAAGATATAAAATATTTTGTTATACAATTTTCCTATTGAAAATAACACTTTTACTAATGACATTTTAATAATAAAGAGTTTTAAGATATAAAATATTTTGTTATACAATTTTCCTATTGAAAATAACACTTTTACTAATGAAATTTTAATAATAAAGAGTTTTAAGATATAAAATATTTTGTTATACAATTTTCCTATTGAAAATAACACTTTTACTAATGAAATTTTAATAATAAAGAGTTTTAAGATATAAAATATTTTGTTATACAATTTTCCTATTGAAAATAACACTTTTACTAATGACATTTTAATAATAAAGAGTTTTAAGATATAAAATATTTTGTTATACAATTTTCCTATTGAAAATAACACTTTTACTAATGAAATTTTAATAATAAAGAGTTTTAAGATATAAAATATTTTGTTATACAATTCTCCTATTGAAAATAACACTTTTACTAATGAAATTTTAATAATAAAGAGTTTTAAGATATAAAATATTTTGTTATACAATTTTCCTATTGAAAATAACACTTTTACTAATGAAATTTTAATAATAAAGAGTTTTAAGATATAAAATATTTTGTTATACAATTTTCCTATTGAAAATAACACTTTTACTAATGACATTTTAATAATAAAGAGTTTTAAGATATAAAATATTTTGTTGGAAATAAAATTTCATAACAAACTACACTATGATTAAAATTATTTAGTAATGTTAATTCAATAATTAAAGTATCATGGAAATGTTTTACAAATTAAAAAAGCATCTCAGCACAAAGTTAATGTGCACAAATAGGAGTAATATGAATTATAGTTAATTTTAATAAATTCATTAAATGATAAATGTGAAACTGCAATGTTTTTAAATGTAGAATAAAATGCTATGCAAACCTGATATCGTATCATGACGTGAGTGACTTTGTCATCTGTTCTAACCGAAAGTACAAAATCTCCCGGCTTGCTTTGACTCTCCCGTACTAAGAAGCTGCCGTTTTTTCCTTTGTCCATTAAAATTCGTTCAGCTTCTTTTCCAGATAAAGGACCATGGAACCAGCTGAAAGATAAATGTTTATCTCAATTAAACTGATTTAAAATGCAAATGAAAATTTTAAACATAGCAATATTTAGCAAACATTTAAGCTGTTAAAACAAAGCTTTAAAGCTGTTAAAATGAAGCATTGAACCTCTTAAAAAGTATTTAGCAAATATTAAAGATGCAATTATTAGGACTGATTTTTACACAGGAACTTTAATATTTTTATTGTTGCAAACTAACTACACAACACAAATTGTTTATTTGTACTAGGTGAACAATATTTTTTTTTGTATATTCCTAACAACTAAACTATTTGCTGTCTGAGAGCTTAAAAAATAACCTAACATACATGCCAAACATTTACACATTTTCCTTTTCAAGGTCACAACAATCGAATAGTTGCATCAACAATAATAATCACTTCCAATAACTATTTGAAAGTGAAAACTAACTATGTATACTTGTAAAAAATTAATGATCATAGTTTGGCTAACTAGTTTACAGTAAATTTTAAGTGCCAACTTTTGTAATATTATCATTACTAATAAAATATTAACAAGAAAACAGGCAAAAGATTGTTGTAATAAAAATGCAGCATATCATACATTGAGCTGAATATTAAATTTTTTTAATGTTATTTTTCTCCCTTAACGTTTCCTACAGTACTATTTCGTATTATTTGTTAGAAATAAGATTAATGCATCATTCAGTTTATGTCAAATATATGTCCATTACAAGACTTTAAATACCGTTCAGTAGTGGGATCAGCACAGACGAGCGGATACTTCAACTCGATCACCTCCCCGTTTTTTTCTTTCAACTGTCCTTGGTTTTCCATGTAAAATTGCACTAGCTCAGCCAATGTGGCAAACTTCTCACCTCCATACAAGTCGTAGTAATCGCCTGTGTTTTGGATTTTTATGTGGGTCACTTCTCCGTTCCTCCTGCAAGAAGAATAAAAGTACAATTTGAAAACATAGCAATGACATGAAATTATTTTAGAAAACATTAGTGGAATAGATATATTATAGGACATTTGGTGTGGTTTCTATCTTGGCGACGAAAAAAGTCACCCAAACGGTTTTGATTTTATTTGTTAGGTAGCTAATTAACATTAGGAACCGCATTGCCAATTTCCGCAAAAATCGATTTGGCATTCTCATTAAAGTTCCTTTTGAAAAAAACGCATATTTTTTCTAGGAATGAAACGGATATTCGGTATCCGGACGATTTTTAATTATCTGATATCCGGAAGCAAAGTGTCGGATATCCGGATGAATAAAACGCCACAGATTTTTTTGTTGCCATTAATTAGCTTTTGTTTTTGCTTTAAGTATTTTCCTGAAATTACTACAAATGTAATCTGTAGTCAGCAGATTAGAATCCCTTGAACTTTTCCCGGACAGGTGTGTAAGTAGTGAAGTGATAACTTTCTTGTTAAAACCTGAACAAGTGCATTTCAGACACGGTGGGTGACAGAATAGATATTATTAGGAAGAGAGATATGCAGCAGACATTCGGAACCAGCCACTAGCTATCTTGGAGTATCTTTGGATTTGAACAATCCACGCGTGTGGTTGTGTGTAGAGGGCGTAGCTACATCTCTCAACAATTTGGAAAAGTTTCAAAATTACGTTTTCAAATGCATCGTATAGTACAGCTCCGGCCATTTCAAATTCAGTATGAATATGTACAGTTTATTTAATAACTGTTAAGAGAAGATCTGTTTATAAAAATAAAATACAGCACATCCATCAAAAACCAGTTCGGACATCCAGTACGCAATGTGCGCCGGATATCCGGCTAAACCACTATCAGGTTCATCCCCAATTTTTTCTTTAAAAAAAGACCCTTTCCACCCCCCCACCCAAGAGTGAACATTGTATTAGAAATCATGCAAGTTGACAACTTTGTGAGAAACTCACCTCACTGAAAGAGTGAAATCTCCAGGGTTTGATTTGCTCGGGCGTGCCAAGAAGCTTCCGTCGAGGCCTCTGTCGGTGAGCATCTTTTCCGCCTCCACGCCAGTGATATTCGGATGGAACCACCTACTGTGACTGCACAACAGGAAAGATGTATTAGACATTATAAAATGATGAACTTCTAATCAGGACTTAATACGAATTAATTGATAGCTGCACACAATTTGGTGTGAAAATCTCAGTTGTATCTCCTCTATCAAGAGTGGAAAGAAAAGCAAGTATGACTAAGTTCACCAATAAAAACTACACACAGAAAGAGCCCGTTTTTCCAATAGTTGTTGCATATATTTATTTTGCTGAAGCTCCATAAAGTTTATTGTTATGGTCGCACTAAAACTGAACAGTCGGCTATTGGTGTTGGTTCGGTGTCTATCTCAAAGGACCCATGAATATTGCATCGTATTTTTTAATCATGGTTAGATGACGAGGTCAACATTAGAGTTGACATCAGCCGCAACCTCAATAGGCATCAAGATATTGGACCAAAATGAAGATATTTTGAAGTCAAATAAAACTGTATCAGCCACAGACCTTCAAACTAATATTAACATTCTACTTTGCATGACGTTAAGACTACACTTTTCAATTCTGGTTGGTTGGTTGTATGGGGTTTAATGGCGCAAGGGCCAAATGTGGCCAAGCTGCGCCAACTTTTCAATTCTGAATTGCAATTTTGTTTAAAAGATACAGACTTTAGTATTTTATGGATACATTGATATTGTTTTTTATTACTTGGATGTTTTTCTAACTTTCAGTACAAAAAAACATTTAGTTAAAAAAAGATAAAATGTCAGAAATTTGGGTATTTGTGGAAATATTTACGTTGACACATCAAAGAGTTAGATCTACCTAGTGAATAAATTTGTATATTTTACTTAATATATTTTCAAGAAAAAAATATGTTAAACACTGTTTTATATAAAATGTGCAAATATGATAACTTGCTTAAACTTTTAGGAAACAAAATCGGGTTAAAATGCATTGTACAGTATGCCTAGACGACTTCTCTGAAAAAGTGGTATTCACAATGCTAACATGTTCTTGACGGAAAAAAACTGTTTGGTTGGCAATCAAAAAACTCTTTTATATTCCCTTAGGCACCAGATAGAAACATTCGTAGAAACATTCTAATACAAAATTGTTTCAGATAAAATATTTACATTTTACTACAACAAAATAAGGTATGTATTTTAATTGAAAGTCAACAGAACTAAACTTGAACTTAATAAAAACTTTGGATTTATAAATGACACGATATAATAAAATAGAAATATACTTTTTCTTTAATATATCTTTGTTCAAAGACTAATTTGAATATACATTATTTGTACAAAGGATTATTTTTTAAATAAACAAAAGAAACATAGTGTTGGGAATGATTCTCTGATTTTCATGTAAGATATTATCTAAATTGTTTAGTAAAGGTACACCGGGCAGCAGTTGGTTTTTAACAATTACCAGCTTACCTTCTAGTGCCCATTATAATTTAATTTGTAATCCACATTTAACAGTGATATATATTGAATACAGCTTATATGTTGCGATACATCTGTCAGATTTTGTACCGGAAATAAACAAATTAAAAAGCACTCCGCACCCTTTACGATGAAATAGATTTAAAAATAAATAATAGCACTTCTACTTTTGACATAACAGTTACAGTTAGTCTGAAAAGGAAGGAATTGCAAATTTCAGAAAATAACTAGTTTAACAGTCTGTGATAATCTGGTGGGTAAGTCGTTTGGTTGAAAAAACGTCGTACTAGAGCTTCATAGTGGGTTATTGATGTTTCAAAATCTATCACGAAGATGCCGAGGTTAACAACTCAGATGGCATCCCACGCAATCTGAGTCTCATGTCTTCCCTCTACAGCAAACTATTTTTGATGGGCTAAAACCTTTCGTCCTTTGGTTGACAACCCATTGATTAACAGATTGGGCTTGGCCAGAAACCAGATTTGATTTTGGTTAATCAATGTTGCACTAGAGCTGTACATTGGGATATTGGCGTCGGTTCGGAGGCATCTCAGAGCCTATCACGAAGGAAAGACCCGGGAACATGCCTAGTATTTTGATTGGTTTGGTTAATTAACATCACACTAGAGCTAGCTGTACATTGGATTATACTGGACTGTTTGGGGTAGATTCGGAACTGTGCCTAGTATTTTTGATCCATGGTCAAATGACGAGGACAACACCTGAAGTGGCACCCGGCGCAACCTTAGTTGATATTGGATCCCGATGAGATTCCACATGCTCCAGTTCGATCACAAGTTCACTCATTTTAACACTTTTTGTTAAGTCTCTTGTATCAAAACCGTATTCGAACCCTCTTATTGTTGCTAGCCGACGACAGTACCTTTAAGGGCTACCTCCTGCCAGCAATCATCAAAGTCCCGACGTCTATTGAAGGCGTTGGGTGCCAGTTCAGGTGTTTCCTCGTCATCTGACCATATGGTTCTAAAATAACGAGGTGCATGTATGAATGTGTGTAAAATTTTAATCAATTTAAGGATAAGACGGTTTAGTTTAAACAAAGCCGCACTAGACCTGAATAATGGCTACTTGCGACGGTTTGAGATCATTCCCGAAATAAAGTTTTTTTGGTTTGGTTTGGTTAATTAACGTCGCACTAGAGCTGCACAGTGGGCTATTGGCGACGGTTGCGGGTCTATCTCGAAGAAAAGACCCGGGAACACATTCACACACACATTTATACATGCACCTCGTTATTTTTAGAACCATGGTCAGATGACCCGAAAGAAAGACTCGTGAACGCACTAAAATGGTCATTTTGAATCGCGCTACGAACCGTGTAATTTTGAATCGAACCATCTCACAAACATCATCAATGTGCGTGAAGACATTGGTACACGATGAATTTAACGTGCAGCAATCCCCTCTGTACGGTGGAATATATTTTAGTGGGCGAAAGGAAGAAATATGATCTAGTGGTGGCGATTATGTAGTGAGTGAAGGCATACGGCTAAAAGTAAGAGAGCAAATGCCCAATTTTTACGAAATGTATTTATATTTTCAAAAAGTGGGTTTGGTTTGGTTTGTTAATCAACGTCGCACTAGAGCTACACAGTGGGCTATTGGCGACGGTTTGGGGTCAATCTCGAAGGAAAGACCCGGGAACATACACATTCATACATGCACCTCGTTATTTTAGAACCATGGTCAGATGACGAGGAAGCACCTGAACTGGCACCCAACTCCTTCAATAGACGTCGGGACTTTGGACCCCGATCAGATTTATCGTGCACCAGTCCCGTTGTTGGATATTCTGGACGACTTTCTAGTATTTTTTTTAGCGAAGCTGGCAACCTTCCGATCGCAAGATCACTACTTTTTTACTTTTCAATGTCAAGTCCATTTCACGGATTCGAACCACCAATCCTCTGATTTAGTAGCTGAACGCCTTACCAACTGAGCAACTGGGGCTCTTCAAAAAGTGGGAAGTCATGCATCTCCGATTGCCACTTTTGATCGCCGCCACTGAATTTGACAGCCCTCGGATCATCATAAGTCCTATACAGACATATAGGGGTGGCCCAGTGGATAAAGGCGTCAGCTGGGAATCAGAGGATTCCTAGTTTGATCCTGTGCGACGAACTTGACAAAGAAAAGAAAAAATAGTGATCTTGTGATCGGAGGGTTGCCAGCTTGCTACAAAAGATTAGAAAAGTCGTCCAGAACATTCCACAACAAATTACCGGCGTGTATACGGGACTGGCGCACGATAAATCCCGACGTCTATTGAAGGCGTTGGGTGTCAGCTCAGGTGTTGTCCTCGTCATCTGACCATGATTCAAAAATGCCTGGCATCGTTTCCGGGTCTTACCTTCGAGATAGACCCCGAACCGTCGTCAATATCCCACTGTGCAGCTCTAGTGCGACGCTATTTAATCAAACCACACATATGGAGAATTGAACCGACACCCTAACAGGGTCTGCTTCCTATGATCTGGAAGTTTGTAAAATGCAATTTCTGGTAAAGCCGTAAAGTTAAAAATGTAATAGATATAACTGGATGTTTTTCCAACCTAACACAAAAATAATACATTTTTTGGAAGTGTAAGAACTGATACCTAAGCCATCCACTTAAGGCCATCATTCGTAACCCTTAGTATAGCTTAGCAACATAGACAGTCACCTAACCATAACCTAGGGGCCTCCGTGGCCGAGCGGTTAAAGGCGTTCAGCTACTAATCCGAGGATTGGTGGTTCAAACCCGTGCGATGGACTTGACAAGGAAAAGTAAAAAAATAGTGATCTGTTGATCGGTGGGTTGCCAGCTTCGCTACAAAAATACTAGAAAAGTCGTCCAGAACATCCGCAAAAATGAACGGCGTGTATACGGGACTGGTGCACGATACATCTGATCGAGTACAAAAGTCCCGAATGTCTGTTGAAGACGATGGGTGCCAGTTCAGGTGTTTCCTCGTCATCTGACCATGGTTCTAAAATAACGAGGTGCCGGTATGAATGTGTATGTGTTCCCGGGTCTTTCCTTCGTGGTAGACCCCGAATCGTCGCCAATAGCCCACTATGCAGCTCTAGTGCGACGTTAATTAACCAAACCAAAACCAAACCAAACTAACCATAACCTAGCCATATCGAAACACGTGATGGTCTCAAACAAATAAAACTTCTAGAAATCATCTTTGGATATTTGAAGAAGAGGTCGGCATTCGTACACACGTGCGCTTCTGTCCCGTCCTTGCCACACGTGCCAGAAGCTGTTCAGACATGCCTCGTGTAGGATTGTCAAGTATAAAAGCCCAACTCTTGACTGGACTTTTCTCAATTTCTAGAAGGCTACTTTGTTTGAAAGTGTTAACTTAAACGTTTGTTTAGTATTGTGTTTTTTCATTGGCGACTAAGTTTTCTTCCTGAAGAAGAAATTTTGATATTTCAAGTGAGTTATTGTACCATTTATTTTCCTACTCTATATATTTTTTAAAGCTTTAATCAGCCACCTCGTTTCTTTATCAATCTTAAGTGTTTAAAACAAAAATATTTGTTGCAGTATTTTCCGAGTGGAATGTTTTGTAACATTATATTGGTCATCTCACGAGGAACGCAAATTTATTCCTATTGAGGTATTTTAATCAAATTAAAGACATGCCCAATGTGCATTAATTTATACCCGTTATGACTCTTGAAAAAGGCAATGTCTATGCGGGAATTTCACGTGACGCATTATGATGGAAACTTGCTAGTAGTTTCGATTTCTTCCCTACAGCAGACAACTTTGCTTTTGTTTTAGTCGCTACGCCTTGCAATTATGGGAAAGCTTGTTAATAATATTTGTTTTTCCAAATAAGTAATAGTTTTATTCTATATGTGAATAAATTTAAATGCAGAAATACTTAAATTATATATGCGTATAATTAGAATTACAACGAAATACGGAAAATACTTTTATTTCAACACACAAAATGCTTCAAAAACGATGAGTACAATCTATCTCTGTATATGTAGTAAATATTTTTTATATTGATATATTATTTAATGACAAACTTAAAATTATAGTACAGGAACTGAAGTTCCACGTAATTTTAAGGAACTTCTTCGGCGTCGCGGATTTTTCTCCATGTTCCGTTGGAACAGCGGTCTTCTTGGCGTGAAATTCTCCCATTTACTATAACTTTGACATCTAAAATTCTTACTTGATCAAGTATAGCATATCCAGAGGACAATCTAATTTGTCTATCTCAAGAACAGTTGGAATTCAAATGAACTTTTCATTTATAACATTCTTTTATAATAGCAGCGTATAATTTTGAAATTTCAGGTTTTACTAATTGGAACAAAATGGTGGTGTACTCAACGCCAGTCTTCACACCTGTAGGACCGCCCCTGTTGCACAACAGATTTCTTCCGTTGTGCTCAGTTATAACGACGCCAGCAGTTTTGGCTGTGCCGATTATCAAACGGACATGGTAAGTGGAGGCTGCGAAAGGGTTAAATTCGCCCTTTTATCAAAGTATTTGTTGGTTCTCTAAAATTGTAATTAGATTCGATTGACTTTTGCCTATAACGGCTTCGCACCTTAACTGTTAAGGACCGTTACTTATTACGGCCTGAGAGGCTAGCAAGAACTAATTAATGATCAATTCTTCTAGATTTTGCTCGGACAGAAAAGGGTGCCCAAGAGGTTCGAGTGTTTTTATTTTCAATGCTATTGTACCGCTCGGGTAGTAAGAAATAAAATTGTTTTACCTTGAGTGAAAATATTCATGAACATTAAACTGTAGCTTTCTGCTGTGCAATATGTAAATGAATTTGTGTTCAGATGCTAGTTTCTTATTATACTCTAGTTGAATGTGTGCATGGCAGGGTTAAAATAAAAACACAAAAGCTCGTCAAATTGCGATACACAGTGCTGTTACATAAAAATTATTTCAACCCCCAAAATAAGAAATTTACCAACTTAACGATTCGAAATTTTCAACTATTCTAAATTCCCAACTCAACAGTGCTGAAATTCTTAGTTGCAACTTAATCGACATTGTTCATCTTTTTTATAGTAATATTAAACAGTTCTCTCACAAGCATTGATTTGTTGCATCCATATTCCAATGCAGTCTCCGTTCCGAGGTCTAATTTAAATGTAATCTTACAAATTGGGCGATTTCTAATCTTCCCTAACTTTCATTCTTCAGGCATAAATTTTCCCAACTATGTTTTTCTAGAAGTTGAAATTCCCAACTCGATGTTTCCAGGTGATTGGCGGAGTCGGGCTCCCCCCAACCCCCCCCGGTGCGACGGGCCTGGCGATACATGGTGCAATAAGTGACAACCACTAAGAATACGCTATCCCAGTTTTTTTTTTTCCAATTTCGTCCTACCGTCAATTGGATTCGCCTTGGATTATGCCTCAAGCGGAGAACTAGCTCTGCAGTAATTTATAATACGTGTTCACAAGTTTCATACACGAAAAACTAAATGCACAATATCTTGTATCGCGTTATATTTAAAGTTACTGAATTAACTAATTATAAACCTAGTAAAATTAAAAGATCCTCAAGCCCATTCCACACGAACGAGAAAATGCGCGCGAACTTCATTGTGATTCGAGAATTCATAGCATGCCCGTGCGATATTTATGGCACGAAGACCCACGCCAATGGACAACTAGAAAGGGCGGAGTTCAGCCACGTTTGTGGGATTTCGAGCTCGTGCAAATTGCCGATTACTGGTAAACAAACAATAATATCGCTTTTTTATATTCAAATTTTGTATTAATTACGTTTAACTTGTGTGTTTAACATCATATTCTGAAAATATCGTCGAGCTTTTCAATATATTAGTTTGAGTGAAATTCTAACGCTATTCCACAAACTCGCTCTGACGTCACTGTAGGCGTGGTTATTGCCCATTAGTGTTAAGGGTGAAAGTTGAAAAATATTAGCGAATCTTTTATGGCCAAAAAATCAGATTAAGTCTGCTCATATAGAGGGCATCATTATCAACGGCTTGTTTAAGGCACTCATTAAAATGAATAATTTTAAACTAGGTAAAAAACCGTTAATATTTGAGATGGAAGTACGATTCGTCAATGGTCCATGAAATTCTTTCTTTTGACACCTCGTGTGTTAATATTAGTTGCGAATAAGGGGCTTACTACAGAAATAATAATCCATACGGATTCTCGAGTCGCACAAAAGCTTGCGCGTTTTACTGGTTCGTGTAGAATAGGCCTTGGCCTGAAAGTAACTTGTATCTGTATGTGGTTATTGCAGTACTGTTGCTGTGGTATGGCAACTGATCTTCATGAAACTGTTCTATCGCTTTGTACCCCATTCCTGGAGGCTTGTTGCAGTGCCCACGCGTCCTTCGGGAAGGTGGCACACGTTCGTGGATTCGGCTAAAGTGCGGTTTGCTTGCGAGGTAAGTCGGCTATTCATGTCAATCCTAATAAAATTCAATTTTTATAAGTTTGACACCAAACCGTTTTATATTTAGGCATAGATGGAGCTCCCCTTGTGAACTAGCTCGATGAATTTAACCAGTTTTACTTGACGTTTTTCGCACTTTTGATATTAATCCTTTGCACTCCGTTGGCGCCGCTCAAGTGACAACATAACGACTTGTTCTTTTAGTTCCCTGTTCTTTAAAATAAAGGGAATGATCTTGTGTTTAGAACATCAATCTTTTTTCAACTTGTTCTCTTGCAAATACAAAACCGATTAGGAATTTTTCCGTTATAAAAAAAAATCTGCGGAAAAGAACGTAAAGAGGAATAACTGTTCCATTGAAAGAACACAAATCGCAAAGTGTTCTTGGAGTGCAAAGGGTTAAGGTTTTATGGAACAGTTAAATTTTGCTAGAATGTTCTTTTTAAAGAGGTTTTCTTTTAGCGTGTTTTTACGTTTAGGGTGCGTAATTATAAAATAAAGGAAGTTATGCGTGAAGCTGGATATCAATCTCTGTATTAATATGAAAGGTATTGAACATGTCTTTAGTGGTTTATGGTATTTGTCAAACGTTTAAAAAAAAAACAGGGGTTTGGTAGAAGACGGAAGTTTTAGATCGCCAACCTTCTTGGCGCTTCCAGCTGACCAATAATTCATATTGAAGTTTGTGATTAGCTTTTTAAACTTGAGAATGTGTCTGATTAATATAAAATAACAAATAAAAAATAACACTTCGTTAATTTGGTGGCTCAACCCTTTGCACTCCAAGAACACTTTGCGATTTGTGTTCTTTCTATGGAACAGTTATTCCTCTTTACGTTCTTTCCAACAGATTTTTTTATACTCGTAAAGCGGCAAAAAATCCTAATCTGTTTTGTATTTGCAAGAGAACAAGTTGAAAAAAAGATTGATGTTCTAAACACAATATCCTGCTGTTCCCGTTTATTTTAAAGAACAGGGAAACAAAAGAACGGGTCGTTATGTTGGCGCACGAGAGGTGGCTTCAGAGTGCAAAGGGTTAATGAAATGTTGTATCCCAAGTGTTGTCGTATTTTTAAAGAACAGGGAACAGAAGATCAGGTCGTTATTTTAGTGACTATAGTAACCACTCGAGTCAAGGGTTAAAACACCAATAACTTGGGAAATGTTCCATCTTTCAGGCATGTGGCCATGGATGGACTTCGATGAAGGGGCGCATAACTTTCTGGTGCGCTTTCTCCAACAACACCGGAGTGGTGGCATATCGCTTGTACGGACAGCAATGTGGAAGTTGTCAAGGGAAGAGCTACGAGCCAGCCATGTGGTACCCTGAAGAAATCGAAAAGGTGAGTTGTGCCCATGTATCGCTTCATAAAATGTTAATTATGGAAGACACGTCGACCCTTTGTCGAGAGGGGACTCGGAGACGAGGGTACAAAAGGGAGACACAAAAAAATTTATGAGTTGATGCGTTTACTCTAAAGGTGACTCCGGTATCACTGTAGTAAATTCACCAAATATGCGGAAAATAGTCCAGAATTGATGGTTCACACCCGAGCAAAAGTAAAACCTCGAACGCAAAGGGTTAATCTAAAGCAGTTTCTACGAGACACTATTTACAAAGTCGTCTTCACGTTGGTGCCTGCTATTAGATATTGGCGTTTTTGAGGTTGTATTAGTCTGGTTCTTTAAAAAGCTCCCAGTTGGTTCTCTTGCATCGATTTGATGTTTTTATGGAAAATCAAATTCCCGACCTTCAAACATTTTATAGAAAGTAAGCGCGATTTAGGTAAACTTGTAAAACCTCGGCAATAGGTTTTATCGCTGTACCAGGCATAAGTTTTAATAACCACTAAAATATCTGGTTATACCAATTGAAGGGGCAAGTGGAAGCAGGAGTTAACTGACAAATCATTTTTCAAGATGAAGCTTATTCCCGGACAATCTTGAAAGAAAAAGGGTGACGGCTTTCCGTTGAGAAATCCCTTTGTTGTCAAGGAAAAATTGCCACGATAGTTATCCCTATTGACCGTGAACGCAATTGGTGTAGATTAATAAAATTGACTCGTTTTAGCTATACTGCTTTTACTGCTGTATCTGCCTAAATTAATCAGAGGCATACAATTTTCAGGGAAGACTCTTGTGTACTTAAAGCTTTCTACACCAAAAGTTAAGCTCTTGCAAACGTTAGTACTAAAAGATTTTTTTCTTGTCAAATTGACCAAATTTGTTCAAGACATGGATGCAAGAACCGTGCAATTCCACTTTTTTGGTTTATACTTTTAATTATTGCTATAAATAAAGATGTATCTATTGGTGAAAGAACCAGATGGCTCTAAGCGGTGACTACATAGATATAAAAAAAAACTTTACACTTGTATTATACGATACAAGAAACGAAGCTGTTTGCGTCAGTAATGGACATTTCTGAAAACTGGAGTTTTCTAGTTCTTGCATTTACGTCTTCGGTTCATAGAATGCACAAGTTTCATGTATTTACCATCTACGTCTTCATTAGTATAACTACCTGAAATCTTAATCGCTAGGAATAAAAATTCTAGATATTAGTATAAATATAGTTAATTTGATAGCACTACGTTAGATCTAGATTAATTCAGAGCTTCTACAAAAGTTAATATCTGGTAAATGCTTTTACTTTCTGAACTCTATTTCTTTTCAGGTACTTTGGAACATCTGTAATCGTGTGGCTCATGTATTCTACGGCCTTGCCAGGCCACCTATACAGTTAAACAGAAGACCTGGAAAACCCAAGAATCCACACAATTCAGAAAAGTGTCAAGCCTGCAAAGATGGAGTATGCGCAGAGCGTAGATAGAATGCTTGAGACATGGGAATTCAATCCTAATATACCTTGAGCAAACTTGAAAGCACTGGTGTATTGCTGCTGCTGTACATAAACTTTAAAAGTTTTAAGGCTTCTTAATCTGTATACTGAATTTGGATTGAATAGTCCACCTGTTCGGTAACTTCTAAACTGTTGCATACTTAACTGAAGTTAAGTAAATTTCTTTAAGTCTATTTTCAACATGCTTATTTAATAATTCAATTACCAAAATTTTGGCTTTTTTATTTTTAATCTGAATCTTTTAGAAAATACTAATTTTTTTTTTTAGTATTATCGGTATTCGCAGTGCGAGTTTGCCTTGTCCTAGGAAGTTGAAGCTGCGAAAGTCTTAAAGACTTCGATTTTTAAAGATTCATCAACCATTACATTTGTATCATTTAGTCGCAAAAGAATGCGATAATTTCACTCATTGTGAATCTGTTCAAGATTTCATTTGCGTGTAAATTTCAAAATGTGTTGTAATAAATTGTTTTGTAAAAAAAATTCCTTGTATTTAATTAAATTGGCACTTGTATAGTAAATTCTACGGTATACATGGATGATTAAAGTTGAACATAACCTAGCATAAGACCAGCTTTAAAGCAAAAGTTGTATAATTATCAAAGCTTCATGCTGCCTTGATGTATTCATAGAAGTTGCAATTAAATTTTAGCGTTTAATACAAACATTGACGACCAACAGGCTCAAGCCCCAACTAGGTTGGTCCATCTAGTATCTCCTAATTAGACTAGTGATGGAACAATAGGTCACCGGTTTAAAACAAACCCTATTTTAATCGGAAAGGAAGAAAGCACTTTCTGTAATAGATTAATAGAACAACTTGCCAGTGAATGTTAATTGTACAAGAGTAAAAGATTTTAAGAAGTTAGGTATTCTTTGGGGAATTGTTAAGAGATGCTAACTAGATCAACCTTGTTGGGCCTTGAACCTGTTGGTCGTCAATATTTATATCTTTCAATTAATACATTAAAATCCTTTACTCAAAGTACCGACGTCTATTGAAGGCGTTGGGTGCCAGTTCAGGTGTTGTCATCGTCATCTGATCATGGTTCAAAAATACGAGGCCTCGTTCCCGGGTCTTCCCTTCGAGATAGGCCCCGAACCGTTGCCAATAGTCCACTGTGCAGCTCTAGTGCGACGTTAATTAACCAAATCAATCAAATGCGGAAGAAAATATTTACAAAGAACTTCATTCAAAAATCGATAAAAAATGGTTCTAAAATAACGAGGTGCATGTATGAATGTGTGTGTTCCCAAGGGTAGTGGAGACTATATATATAAAAGGTGTGCTGGTACTCGCTCTTGCTGATGGAGGGCGGGGAAAAGGATTCTTTTGACGTCATAGTGACGCCTTCCTCCGCCTTCAACTGTCTGTGGGCGTGTCTAACTGTCTAATGCTCTCGACAGTCGTTTTAAGAGTAATTGTCGCTATTGTCAAGGAGTACTTAATTTAACAAGAATTCTTGTTTTTAACTAATCATGAATTTATTTAAAAGAAAACAGTTAAAATTTGCTTCAAAAAACAATTTGAATCGATTTCCAAAGTCGTTTCGTTATTAAAATATAAGTAGCAATGCTTGAAACACACAGCCAATGAGAATTATCAAAAACCCATAGTAAGGCGGACTTAAAATGACGTCAAAAGAATTCTTTCCTTGCCCCTTTCAAAACGCGAAACACGAGCACACCTTATATATATGGTCTTCACTATCCTTGATGTGTTCCCGGGTCTTTCCTTCGAGATTGACCCCGAACCGTCGCCAATAGCCCACTGTGCAGCTCTAGTGCGACGTTAATTAACAAAACCAATCGAAAAAACGTATTCGCATCTGCAGAAACAGCTAATTGCCATAGAAGCTATAATTGTCGGCTTATTTTAACATGAAAAATATACGAAATATTGTGGTACCGATGAACCCCTTCAATCGGCTTCAAGTCTACAAAATGTCTTGTCCAATCCAGAAGTTACGGTTAGAGATCAGTGGAAGGTTTCTTTGTAGAAGATTCGCTTCTCTGCAATGCAGAAGCTGGCTTCTTTTAGTTTAGGCGTCGTGTTGTGAAAGATTCAAGGTGTTGCGCGTTCGACCTCACGCCGAATTTCTTCGTGCGTGTCCGTGAGGGTGCTTTCTTTTATATTTTATTCGGACAACGAGAAAAGCATTAGTCGCGCCTAACTTCATTCTCTTCGACAATGTTACGAAGATTGTGTTAGTCGTTACATTTCAAATGATTTTGTGTAACGTGTGGTTTGAGAGATTTTATAGGTGTCTAGCAAAACATTTTTTTTAATGTGTTAATCCAGAGGTCGGCAACCTGCGGCTCGCGAGCCGCATGCGGCTCTTTTGATGTAAAGTTGTGGCTCTCCAGTTCCATACGAAAAAATTGATAATTCATTATCAAATCCTTAAAAAATAAGAAAATATATTTTTATGTACCTAATTTCTCAATTGCTTCTATTTTCATAATCATTAATTACAAATCGTTACGCTTAACATGACCGTAATGAGATACATTTGAACTATTGATTTGTTCTTAGAGATGAGACTCCGTGACAGCCTACGCCTTGCTTGAAGAAGTAGTTAGTTTCGAAAAAAAATGACTTCTTTTTGTTGAAGACAATAGAGAGTGGTAAATTACTTCATTTTAAAATTCTGAACCAATATCGCGATGAGACCAATGCAACTATTGTCACGAATTACTTCAGCAAAACTTTAAAAAACATGAAGGATGGATTCGCTGAGAGATTCGAGCAATTCAAAACAAACAAAAGTACTCTCGCGTTTATAGTAAATCCTCTCAACACGAATACAAATGAGATCAACATTGAGCCATTTGGAATTGATACTGGATCTCCAAATGCAATTGCTGGATTTTAAAACCAAAGACTTGTGGAGTGGCAAGTTCACAGAACTCAAGAGCAATTTGGAAGAGTTGGAGGTCCAGAAATGCATGCACATCGCGCAGCACAAGTGGACAGTTCTAAAAGGAATTCCGCGAGTTGAGGCCCTGTCTTCCAGAATGCTACAGTGAGGTGAAGAATTTGGCATATGGAGTGCTGACGATCTTCGGGTCTACACATATTCGTGCGAGCAAGCGTTCTCTTGCATAAATATAATAAAAAGTAAAGTTAGAAGTCAACTAGCAAATAAAAATCTAGAGTCGTGCTTAAAACTTAAAACAACAAGTTATAAGCCAGGTTTAATCAAACTTTCAAATGACATGCAAAGCCAATGCTCCCATTGATGTAACTATCTATATTTGTGTTTTTATATGAATAAATATTATTCCGTATTTAAAGCCGTTTATTTTAAATCAAAAATCAAATACTATAATATTGAAACGAAAGTTTTTAGTGGCTCTTTAAAAACTGGGAAATTTTGTAAATTGTAACATTTGGTTGGCTCTTCCGTTTCAATAGGTTGCCGACCCCTGTGTTAATCAACATACGCAGTGCTTCAAAGAATTTTTAAGACTGGCTTTATAAAATGAAATAAGAACAATTATATTTTTTAACCGAGTGAACAGCCCGGCAACCAAACTCCAAAATAAAACCGCCAGAAATTTTAAATTAAAACCGCAGAGATTATTGGATCCCAGATTATTGGAGCACATCTCCCAATAACCTGGGAACCTAAAACGTTCGGAATTTCGAGTTTTAAAAACCCCGGAGTTGAGAAAGTTTATGCCTGAAGAAAATTAATATTGTTAGCAAATGAAAGCGAGGGAGGATTAAAAATTGCCCAACTTGTAAGATTAAAATTTAATTGGACCTCTGAACGGACATTGCATATAAACATGCGTGCAACAAATCAATACTTTTGAGAGAACTGTTTAATATTACCTAATCTATAATTTTTTTAATTTTTTTTTCGATAAGTTGGAACTGGGAACATTTAGCACTGTTATTTGGGAATTTCAGTCGTTAATTTTGGTTTGGTTAATTGACGTCACACTAGAGCTGCATATTGGGCTATTGGCGGCGGTTTGGCTCCCCTCTCGAAGGAATGCCTCATATTTTTGAACTATGGTGAGATAACGAGGATAGGACCTAAGCTGTGGTACCAGACGCCGTTAAGTCGGCAATTTTGAATTCTTAAGTTGGGAATTTCGAATCTTTCAAGTTGGAAATTTCGAATTGTTAAGTTGGAAAATTTCTTGTTTCAACCCTTTCCTTCCCCCTTAAAAAAGAAAGAAAATATATTAATTTTGTTTGACGGCACTGATCTCCTCAATAAATATATAAAATTACTGAATACTCTTTAAAATATTACAAATTTACTCATTTCGTAGTAGACGGATTAAATTAAAATCCTAAATGACTAAAATAAAAATAAATAAAATGGCTTTCCAATCCCCCTTTGAAAAACTTAAAAGCGGAGATTAAAAAAAACATGCCAAACCAACGATTAGCATCAAACTTGACATCCTTGCTCCAATCCAATTTAGCCCTCAGGAGTCTAAAAAGAGCAGTTAAGATGACTGATAAAAAACTTCAAATGAGTGTGGTCAGTTTCTAAGAGACTCGGAAGACACCAAGGATGTTACCTTCGTGGTTGAGAAAGCTCATTTTAAAAAGGGACCGTAATCTTTTCCCTTTGTGGGGTTGGAGAAGTTATTTGAATGATTTCACATCCCATGGCCCTGCTTTGTTCACGGTAGAGTTATTGTAGAATGAAAGAAACGCATTAACTCGTTGCTGTAAAAAAATATAACAGGGTATGTCATTTGTGAAGCTCAAAACATCATCGAAGTGTGCCTTTATGAGTTTATCTGATGTTTTAGATTCTTTAGTTAGGTGACCTTTGATTTTGTTTTTGTATATTAAATTCCCCAGAGATTGCTCTGAAACTGTAACAAAATAACAAAAATTTCACGTGTATTAACTCTCTTATTGGAAGTTCCAGAAAATTTCAGCCATGCAGTCTTAAAAATAGGTACTCAAAAATAAGTAAATGTACTCATTTTTGAATATATTCGATGCTTATCATAGTATTGAATATATATGCTTCAATTTTGAAAAAGACATGTACTCAAAAATGAGTACAATGAATAAAAAGGAGCACATGCTTGCATACATAGTCTGCCTTCACAAATCATGTTCAGTAAATATCAACAATTACAACCAAGACTTACCAGAAATCGAACTCAGGTTCTCAGGGATCACAGCCTAATATCTTATCTGTTGTACTACCAAGGCGACTTGAAGAAGTTATAAGCAGAAGAAATGTTAAAAAGGTGAGCCAAAAGAATGGAAGTAAAATAATTGAGTTGTAATAACTCAATTTCCTTGTAAGCAATCGACATCAAATAATGTGGAAAACAATCTTCTGAATACCTATTTTAAGTGTGTCAGGTCGCTTTGTTAAGATGGCTTGAACAGAAGCTGACTTTAGCAATATTAAATCACACTGCTCGTTTTTGATAAAATAAGGTTACTTAAATTTGAGTATGTCATTGCTCATTTACGATGCAATTGTACCCAATGAAAAATAAGTAGGTTCAGGTACTCATTTCAAGTACAATTGTTTTTACAGTGTGGGATTGCCAGTTAGATTAAGGTGGTGTAAAATGGGTATTAAAACTCAATTTTTGACGTTCAAAGTCTAATTTCTCTTCGGAAAAAAAATTTGAAATTACAATTTTAGTGTTATTTCAGAGGTTGCGGAACCGATTTTAAAGACGAAACAAGTGTCAAAGTGACGAAATTGGCGCCGATTTAAAAAAAAGTTTTAATAAATATAAAATTGATATTATATAATTAAATTTTTTCAACTCGTTCGTAAAATTTAGAATTAATTTTTACTTTTTAGTGCTTTTTCCTTAAGTCGGGTTTCCTTTTTTAAAAAAAGATTATTTTATTCTCCACTTTACTACATCAATCACAATTATAACATCATTTCAAAAGTCCCCCTATATCGCTTTTACCCAAAGCGTATTACATCTCGTCCGAAGAATGCATCTTTACCATCTGAAGGCAAAATGAGTTAGAGCCATCAAGCTGTCACTTTTACAATCGAATATAAAAAAATAAATAATAGATTTATTGAAAGCAATTACATTCATGTTAGATAATGGCGATGAAGATCGCAAATGCGAACGCGTCGGAAGCTTTAATTGCGATAGGTTTCACAAAATACATTCAGATCTCCACAATGCTAAACATCCAATTTATACAGATCAAACACTGGATTAAGAACCTAATTTCGACGACGCTTACTTTCTATCTTTGCATAAGAAGAATAAATTGGAGATTTTTTTTTAAAGAAGAACAAAGACAGAAATGAGATATATCTGTTGTGTGAAAACCCTCAATTTTCTCTCGCCAAGAAGATTAATTCCTGCCAAGATCGGCGGTACTTTCGATTCAATTCGGATGCGATTTAGAAGATTCGCCCACTTGTAATGGCCGCAGCTATTGATGACCTATCAGATGTAGGAACGGACATGTAGTTCTTGTTTTAAATCTCCTCATTTGTTCAAGCTAGCTCGTCTCCTGTTATCAGTAAGTGAAATTATTCCAAGAAGCAAGAGTTCCAAAAAATGGCGTGCCCAGTTCTGGGAAAAGACTGATTTATTGATTGCGTCGAATGGTTGCAAATGGTGGGCTTGTGTGGGTTCGATATACGATAAAAAAACAATTTTGAGAATATTTTGGGTAAATGTTTTTTTATGGGTTTGTAAAAGACATTTATTAGGTGTGTTCGATACTTTTTTTTTCTTTCGAATGTTCGATGTATCGCTGTGCAGTAATGATATGAAATTGTGGAGTAATGATATGAAATTACCGATAATACCTTTTAAATGGAATCTAATTAAAAGTGGTGTATAAAGATTACTGCAAGTTCGATTTTCTTAGTAAGTACTGTTTTGTGTACTAACCGCTGATTTAGTACTGAATTATTGTTTGAATTCTTTTCAGTAGAGTAAAATGAAACATTGTCCATTCGGTATTATAGAACAAATATTGAGGTAGTTTATTAAATAGCGGGATTAAAATATTATATATGTACTTTAAATAAAATAATTATTTATTAACATGCGTGAAAAATTTTATGGGTGCACATTTTACTTGACGAAACATTTATATTTTATCCGCTTTGAATTTCAACACACACTGCAAAAAAAAGGTACTTAAAAATGAGTACCGGAACCTACTCTTTTTTTCTACGAGGGGGGGGGGGGGGGGTTCCACGGCGTCAGATGAAACAGCTTGTTTATATTTCTTCTGTTGGCAACCAATCCCTATCAATAAAACTTGCTGAAATGACATCCTTGCTGCGACCTCTTACCCTTTTTTTTAATGTATAATTTAATTCATTTAAATTAGACTGCTTTGCTACGAACTTTTAATTAAAAAAATATTTAAATAATAATTTTAAAAATGAATTAAAAACAATTATATTATTACTAATATTTATAAAATGCAATTTTTTCAACTAATGATGCGATATTTTCGTCTAAAAATGGTGAAAATTTGGTCCGATTTTCTTACCACGAGTCTCAGTCGCGATATTAATTTTTAGTCCGATTTTCTTAACACGAGTCTCACTAGTGACATTAGCTTTTGACTAGATTTTCTTATCACGAGTCTCACTTGTGATATTAGCTTTTGACTAGATTCTCTTATCACTATTCTCACTTGTGATATTACTTTTTAGCCCGATTTTCTTAACACGAGTCTCACTAGTGACATTAGATTTTGACTAGATTCTCTTATCACGAGTCTCACTTGTGATATTAGCTTTTGACTAGATTCTCTTATCACTATTCTCACTTGTGATATTAATTATTAGCCCGATTTTCTTAACACGTGTCTCGCTAGTGACATTAGCTTTTGAATAGATTCTCTTATCACGAGTCTCACTTGTGATATTACTTTTTAGCCCGATTTTCTTAACACGAGTCTCACTAGTGACATTAGCTTTTGAAAAGATTCTCTTATCACGAGTCTCACTTGTGATATTACTTTTTAACCCGATTTTCTTAACACGAGTCTCACTAGTGACATTAGCTTTTGAATAGATTCTCTTATCACGAGTCTCACTTGTGATATTACTTTTTAGCCCGATTTTCTTAACACGAGTCTCACTAGTGACATTATACTTTTGAATAGATTCTCTTATCACGAGTCTCACTTGTAATATTACTTTTTAGCCCGATTTTCTTAACACGAGTCTCACTAGTGACATTAGCTTTTGAATAGATTCTCTTATCACGAGTCTCACTTGTGATATTACTTTTTAGCCCGATTTTCTTAACACGAGTCTCACTAGTGACATTAGCTTTTGAATAGATTCTCTTATCACGAGTCTCACTTGTGATATTACTTTTTAGCCCGATTTTCTTAACACGAGTCTCACTAGTGACATTATACTTTTGAATAGATTCTCTTATCACGAGTCTCACTTGTGATATTACTTTTTAGCCCGATTTTCTTAACACGAGTCTCACTAGTGACATTATACTTTTGACTAGATTCTCTTATCACGAGTCTCACTTGTGATATTAATTTTTAGCCCGATATTTTTATCATGTGTTTCAATGTTTGTATTTACTTTTAGCCCAATTTTCTTACAACGAGTTTCACTTGTGATATTAATTTTTCTCCTATTTTCTTACCACGACTTTCACTCAATATAGTAAGCGACAGCGAACACATCATTTCCCATCGCGCTTCACTTAGCGTGATCACGCGATCATTAACACTAACTACAAAAGTAAAAGACACATTCTTTGGACATTCTAAAACCGACGACCCTTCAAGTTTTTTAAACTTCAGGTCACACTCTAACCTTGAGATACATTTAACAACCTATCGAACATTTGCTGCTAAACCATCATTTTCTTCCCACCGTATGACGCCTTTTTTCCCTTCGAGTTAATGCAATTTGTACGAGTGGTAATGTAGTTCATTTATATGTCGTTAACTTCAAGCGTACTGCACATAACGTGGTGGCCTAATGACTTAATTCTACACCGGATATTGCAATGACTTAAAAACCCAAAAGATGAGCACTGCAGGTAAGCTTTCGCGACATTTTGTCAGTTTGATGCGTTAATGGAACTCTTACCTCATGAGAAACGTTAATGTAAAATGAAAGACAACATTAGGGATATATTTAAGTAGTATACATCTACAAGCGTGCTGTGTCAGGAAAATCGCCGTTTTTTGCATTTTTTCAGTTTTGATATGTACTAAATACATACATTTGGCCTTTCTTATAAATATATAATTAATAAAATAAATATATAATTAATGTGCAAAAAAATCCACGGTCCCTTTTGAACTAGATTTTAAGTTTTTTTTTAGCTGCTATTTCATCAAATTACAGTAATAAGTACAGACATTAACTTCGAGCATGAATCCCTCATAGTAGAGAAAACATAATGCTATAATCTCTCTAATATCAAAGTGATGCCAACATGTATGGCCTCAGACACGTGGTTAATTACGTCATTCCATTCATAAATTTTCACTGTTACACATTCCCCAATTCATCAGCCAATCGCGAGTATTTTTTAATTCATAATTTTGAAAATAAGTCACGTGTATGAGGCCATTTGGTCTGAGATGTTGGTTTTACGATTATGACGTCATATTCGCTCTACTATAGTCCATTCATGTTCGAAGGATATTAACAGGAAACAGGTAGAGCCTGATTCAGAAATTCCATACTATAGACACAACAGCATTGATGTTGCCCCTTCCGTACAAAATAGATTTGAACAAAGACAAATTAAATTCTATATTCTTTAAAAAAAAAAATTGGAAAACTTTTGGAAAAATTGCTGAAAAGTTTGCAATAATAATAACTAACTTTACAAACACAGACAACTTTTTTTTAAATATTTTTTACAATTTATGGATAATAAAAGTTGGGAATCTAAAGACGGTTATGCCCTAGGTCTAACTTGCCTAATGCTAAATCTGGCCCTGGAAACAGTCCACCAACAGAACGAAGATAACCAAGTAATTATGTCAACCATCATCTCAACCTGCAATAGAACGTGCCAAATTTATGTCAATCGTGCTTTTTGTCACGGAGTTATAATGTCAGTATAGATCATCTTAAAAGAATAACATGGCGTTTATATCCGTACATTTCTGTTATGTGTCCCGGCGTTATATCCCTTCGAGCATGAATGGACTGTTATAGAAGCGAATATGACGTCATCATCGTGATGCAAACATCTCAGACCAGATGACACTAGACACGTGACTTCCTTTCAAAATTTATGAATGAAAAAGCGTTCGCGATTGACTTGTGATTTGGAAATAGTAGTAAATGTGTTACTTCATGAAGTACAGGATATTTTTATGAATAAACTAGAAAATCTTTATGAATGCATGACGTAGTAAATCACATGTCTGAGGCCATACATCTTGACTTCACTTTGATGTTAGCGAGATTATAACCTTATGATTTCTCTACTATGAGGGATCCATGCTCGAAGTTCTATCCACGTTCATGTGTTTCCTTGTCAGTGCAGGGCCCTACCAAAGCGCGGGGCTCCTTGCGTAGCCACCCCTAAGAATGGCTCTGTAAATGAGCGATGACGTACTCAAATTTAAGTAAACGTACGTTCTCAAAATTGAGCAGTGGTATTTAAAATTTCTAATCTCGGCTTTTGTTCAAGCCATCTTAACAAAGCGACCTGACACACTTAAAATAGTTGTTCAGGAGATGGTTGTCCACATTATTTGATGTTGATTGCTTACATAGAAACAGAGTTATTACAACTCAATTATCTTACTTTATTCTTTTGGCACACCTTTTTAACATTTCTTCTGATTATAATTTTCTCCACGTTGCCCTGGTAGCGTAACAAATAAGACTCTGGACAGCGGTGCCTGCATATGTGGATTCTATTCCCGGTAAGTCTTGGTTGTAATTGTCGATATTTCTTGAAAGTGATTTATGTAGGCATTTGCTGTTTTTATTCATTTTTAACCATTGTACTCATTTTTGAGTACGTCTTTTTCAAAATTCAAACTTACGTGTTAGGAGCCATGATAAGCATCGTATATACTCAAAAATGAGTACATTTTACTTATTTTTAAGTACCTAATTGTAACAGTGAAGAAATAGCTTATCCTTTATAGAATATAACATAAAAAACACACGCATCTATTTATACGTGAATATGCAGTTACTTATAGCTTTTATGCTAATTGCTAACATAACATTAAATTATATGCATTCAAGGATAGTGGAGACTATACATATTTATACCTATGCTAGGATACCTTTAAAAGGTAAAGTTTCTTGATTTGAGTTATATTTCTAAAAGTGTCTTGATTATTTGAGTATTATATAGTCTAAAATGTATAAGTAAATTACGAACTATAAAATTATAGACAAATCTTTGAAGTAAACATTGATTTTTAGTATAAATTTATATCAATAAAATTTAAACTTCATAAATCTTAAAAAATTCAAGGCATAACTTTAAAAAAAAATAAGTTGTAAAGTAAATAGTACTATTGAAAAGAATATTTTCAAATGATAACAAACGTTCATTTGTTCGAAATAACTATATTTAATACACGAAGGTTTAATAAAAAATTTATCCATGTGCTTAAATTCCGTGAAAGAAAAAAAAATCCTGTTAAAAGTGTTTTAATAACCCGCAATCGAACTATTTTTAGAAATCAAGTTTTATATCCATAATGGCAATACACAAATATATATTTGTCCGTGTGGTTTTATCAAATAAAAAATTGCGACCTTTCTTGTTTTTGCGTGAAAAAAATTGGAACGATAGCTACTTTATTAACCTAGAAAAAATCTTACTGAAATACAACCAATCTTCCATCGAAACACACAGCCAATCAGAATAATTAGAAGATTCACAGAGTGACGTCAGAAATGTCCTTCTCTGCCCTCCTTCAAAAAGCGCTGGAACCGGCACACCTTCTATTACTATATAGTCACCACTATCCTTGATATGCATTATTGTTTATTAGCATACAAAAAACTATTAATGAAATGTAATAACGTCCCCATTTAATTTGAACTTGTATCCAAGCATCTAACATGGAGTAATAATAATTTCACGCCTGTTAGGGAAATGCCCCTGCTACCCAGTAATTATTTTACCTTTCCTTAAAGTGACAGAAATTGCAGGTTTGATGCGGCGGTTTGACGAATCGGCATCAATTAGGGTGTGGAATAAGATAGAAAGAGATTGGACACCATGGAGTAAATACATGCGTGAAATTTCAAAGAGTTGTATAGAATTCTAAATACGTACAGGGTTCGAAGAACAGGAAATAACTAGAAGAAATCGCAATAATATGAATTAAAGAAGCCATATCTATACTCGGGGACAACCTAAGTTGAACCTGAAGCGGAATCTATGATGTGTATGAATATTCAATTGCTTTAGGCTCAAGTTAGGTTCCCCGAGTTTTTTTATAGTATCTTATATATAAAGCTGAAATCTCCAAATTCTGTACGGTTGCGTGTTTGTTTGTTGGTTTGTCAGTACATTATAGGCTCCGTAACTCCAAAACGCAGAGCTTTGAAAATCACAGAATAGTTAGTTAAAAATATAAGAATTTTAACGTGACTATTTTCAAGTCTCTACGATGTTCCATTCGAATGTTATGATATTTCTATATTTTCCATATTTCTAAAAATATTTTTTTTGTTTAATTTTTAAAACGCGATACCTTATGAGAGATAAACTAGAAATTATAGGATTTTTATCGGTGTATTAGCAACCCAGTAGTATAGACATATTTTTACTTTTTTAACTTCTAATTTATTAAAAATAAAAATATTTTAAATTATAAAAAAACAGCTTTATAACTTATTTAAGAGGAAATTCAAAATGGTATATGCGATTTTCTCTGGAAGGAGAGGAAATGTATATATTTTCTGTCATTTGTCGTTATTTTATTTATCCTCGTGCGAAGAACGGGTACTTTTGCTAGTATTTAAATAGAACTAGAAAAAATGGGTATTCTTCGCTTATGGTTCATAGATATGGCACGCTTTAAGAAAGCATAATAAAATAATATTTTTAGGAAAAGAAAAACCGACTTTCAGAAAACGCATTGTTAAAAATAGGTATACAAAAATAAGTAAAATGTATTAACTTTTGTTTATATTCGATGCTTATCATAGCTCCGAATACATAAGTTTCAATTTTGAAAAAGACTTGTACTCAAAAATAAGTACAATGAAAAAGTGAATAAAAAAAGCAGATGCTAGCCTACATAGCTGCCTTCATAAATCACTTGCCGAGAATCGAGCCCAGAACCTCAAGGATCGCAGCCCAATGCTTTATTCGCTGTACTACTGTGAATAAGTTATAAACAGAAGATATGTTAAAAAGGTGTGCTAAAAGAATGGGAAGTAAGAAAATTGAAGTTGTAATCATTCAGTTTGTGTTTAAGCAATCAACATAAAATAATGTGGAAAACCATCTTCTGAACACCTATTTTAAGTCTGTCAGGTCGCTTTGTGAAGATGGCTTGAACAGAAGCTGATATTAGCAATATGAAATCACACTGGTCATTTTTGAGAAATTACGGTTACTTAAATTTGAGTACGTCATCACTCATTTACGATTCAATTGTACTCAACGAAAAATAAGTACATATTTTTTTTACAGTGCGGGCAAAAAAGAAAAAACTTTTATTTTACGAACTAGTTGAAAAAATTTAATATCAATTTTATACTTATTACAACTTTTTAGAAAAAGACGCCGAAATGTAGGTATGGTTTTTGTAAAGTGACGAAGTTGGCGCCGATTTCAAAATGTTGTAATAATTATAAATTGATATTAAATTATTAAATTTTTTCAACTTATTCGTAAAATTAAAAAATATTTTTTTACATTTTAGCGTATTTTTTTTAAAGTCGGTTTTCCTTTTTTTAAAAAAAAATATTACTTTATTTTTCCATTTTCAGTTTTAATTTAGAACATTGCTTTTTTACATTTTTTAAAATACAGAATTTGTTTGAACTAAACACAATTATATTCACCGGAACTCCCTTTTCAATTTTTGCATGCTTGCTTGTAATAATTTAAAAAGAAATTGTTGATATGAAAGCATTTGTATTTTGTTGAAGTATGCTATATTAAATACGTTATTTATATTAAGTGCCAAAAAAATAGTTGAAACTTGAATTGTATTTAGCATGTTTAGAAAGTTGTGGTATGCGCTATTAATTTGATAGTCCGTAGCCATCTAAAGGTTGGAATCTATTGACTTAGATGAATTATAACATGAAATCGTAAGATGGTACACAGTATCAAGTTTTTCAGATTAAAAAATAACTAACTTCAGCTGATAGCACTCCCCTCACCTTTTGACTTATCCTCAAAAATTATTAAATAAAAAAAACATTGAGGCCTAAGTGCACAAATATATTTAGATAGCTGTGCAATCCCAGCAAAAAAAGTCAGCATGAAACCTTCATCAAAATTGTCAAATTGAAGGTTTTTTAAAGGTTTTATAAAGGATATTGAAACAAAAAGCGAGATTCCAAGTAGCTGTCAAGCCTCGTGTCTTGATTTCGGTTAAAAAAGCAATTCCTAGTTATTTCGTAAAGTGTTGAGATATTTTCTATGTGAGACTTTTTTTTATGCGGTACCTATCCACCGCATAAAAAAAATATTTTTTAATTGTGTTGCGAAAACTATTTTTTATAGCTACTCGTGAAGTTATGTGCGAATTTTTTTTATGCGGTCCCTATCCATCGCACAAAAACAGGTTTGAGTGTATTTTAATTGGCAGAAACTTTTGACGATTGCCCTTTTCTATTCCCTATAATAACGCTACAAACTTTCAAACGACCATCCTGAATAATTAATTGTCATTTGCCACATCCATGCGCAAAAGCATCAACGTGCAAATGGCAAAAAGACTCAGCCAAAAAGCCATTTAGCACTCTTCAGTCTCTTCCCACACGCAGTCACGAAGCAGCGGCTAAATAACCCACCAGCACCCGAAGCAGCGGCTAAATAACCCACCAGCACCCAGCAGCTCGTTACAGTTACAGACAACAACTTCTCCCCGTAAATATTGTCGGCGGCTACCTTAAAATTACGCCTCGACCAAACATTTTTTTTTTAAAACACGAAATACCTCCTCTTACCGTAAACGCCCTTGCAGACTTACAGACTCACGATGAAAATAAAATACTTTTTACGTCGATTTTTTTTGTCTTTGAGAATCTAAAAACTTATTAGCAGCCATCCATCATTTGTGTCTGTCGGATTTTTCTTTTATGTACAAGTGGGATGTTGAATCTAGTTTTTTTGTATGTGTTAAGTGGCGGTGTGTTAGAGGGGGGAAGGGGTATATACGTGAGCATATTTGCGCCTTGCGTGCGATCTAAGTGCAGCTTGTGGGCTTTATTTGTGGGCCATTATTGTGCGATTGTGTGTTCTTTGTTCGCCTTCATTGTTTCATGTTTAGGTAGTCGTGTTTTTGTTGCTGCTTGCCTGGAAGGTTAATGGGTTAACAAGAAAGAATTGTGTGAACATATTCTTTCTTTAATGTTTAAGCAAAGACTCGTAATGGGCTGAGCGTCATAATTGGAGGGTTGTGGGTTCAGTTCTCGTCTAAGTGAGTTAGTTGGTTGAATTTACGTCGCTCTAGTGCGGTGGCGGCAGTGATGTAGTGTTAATGGGCCAATAGGCTGAATAGTGTTGCGGGTCCCCCTCCCCTCCAACTTCACGGGGGGGGGGGGGAGGTTATAGAATAGACGTGATAAAATGAGGGACAGGGGATGTGAAATTAAATATATATATTCCAGAACTGCAAATTAAATCACAAACGAAATTGGAATACACTGTTTTTGTATATTTCTAATACTAAGTTACAAAATTTTAATGGTTTCAAGGGACCTCTTACGATGCAATAGCATTCTGGAAACTATGAAAGTGATGATACAGTGGCGGCTCGTCCACTACAGCAAGTGCAGCCAGGCTACACCTAAATACATAAGTGTATTTAAAACTGAAATAAGATATTTTACTAATTATCTTAAATGAAGATTAGAATTGAAAATGAAATTTCTACGGTAGTCAACAAAATCTCCGATAAATAGCAAGCCTGTTGCCGTAATCCAGAATTCAGGAGAGAGGAAAACTTAATTTCATCAAAAATACAGCCCAAAAGCGAAATTCGAAATCGGCTGCATCGTTGCCATGGCAACCTCTATGTAGAATGGAGATTCCCCCACTCCCCTGCTAATGCACTGCATTTGTGAGAATGTACAGCCGAAAGGAATTCTCTTGTTTTAGCTGCACTTGAGATTCGATAAGCTGATTGGTTCTTGCGTGAAACGCGAGGATGGGTGGGTGACAAGTGAACTTACGAGAATATCTCCTAACGGAAATGGTTTTCGTGATACATTTACTGTGAGCTGTTGTTTCAGCACAGGGTCCTGCTGTTGATTCGTTATTTAAGTTAATCTTAAAATGGACCGATTCGCATGTGTAAAAGAAAGGAGGATTGCTTTAATTTTCAAAAATTAAGTAAGTGTTTTTATTTTTTCGCATGTTATCATTTCGTAAAAATTGAATGGAAACTTTGATATTTGAGTAGTAAATAATAAAGAATTTCCATTCATGTATGGGTTGTGAAAAAGAGGGGGGGGGGGAGTGGGGGGATTCACATGATTTCGGATTTTTCGACCACGGGCCGTCAGTATGATGATAATAAAATAGGGCATTTGTCTTTGTATTACCCTCAAATGGCTCTAAGCAAAATAAAAGCAGAAGAAAACTTGATGTCATAAAAAAGAAAAGTAAAATCATAATAAAAGTATAATTATTACAAATTGAATATATTTTTTTAAGAACATAAAAGTATTTAGGTATATTTACATTATACAAATCTGTTAACAAAATTATAATTTTTCTCGCTCAGAAAAAGATAGTTGTATGCTATTTTCCTTAGGATTTTGGATTATCCTTTTTATTATTTTATTGTTTTATTATTTTATTATTTTATCCTTATTATTTTATTGTTTTTTTCGTAAATTGACTATTTTTGTTTTTTCTTAGGGCCCCTAGGCTCCCCCAAAAAGTTATCTGCACCTCCTCTGATTTTGCGTAGACGGAAAGTTTAAGTATGTGAATTTAATAATAAATATTGAGGTTAAAGTAATTAAATGTTAAAATTATGATTATGACTTAGGATATGAGAAGAATAAATGTTAAGATATATGAATCATACATAATCTCTTAAACGATCGCTTGGTCCTCGAACAGCCATTGAAGCACCCACAGTTTTCTGGTTGAGATCTGGTATGTTCACAATGTCTCTAATACTTTTTAAGTGACTCGTAATGCTCTTGTAAATCGCGCAGCGTGAAAAACATAAAGATTTACATGATTCATAAACGATTTTATCGTCTCGCTTTTATAAGCAGGATTGCGCGTTTACTTCCCCCGGACACGTTACAGAAGGCTTAATAAAAAAAAAAACTTCATAGGGTGGGGGGTGTTCATGTTCACACTCTAAGATTTTTTTAGATTATCCCAAATGATAAGTCGGATTAAGAAATACTATAGGAATTTGGACTTAGTTTGCGAATCACAGTCAAATAATTTACATAATGTTGTAGAAGCCACCGACGGAATTACATCATCTGCTTTTCACGAGCCACGCAACTGCACTGTTAAGAACAGGTACTCAAAAATAAGTAAAATGTACTAATTTTTTAGTACAATGCATTCGATGCTTATCATAGCTCCGAATACATTGGTTTCATTTTTGAAAAAGATATGTACTCAAAAATTAGTAAAAAGAGCATTTGCTTGCCAACATACGCTGTCTTCATTAATCACTTTCAATAAATATCAACAATTACAACCAAGACATATCGGAAATCGAACCCAGATTATCAGGCAACGCAGTCTAGTGACTTATCCGTTGTAATCCCAGGGCGACGTGAAGCAGTTATAAACAGAAGAAATGTAAAAAAAGGTGAGGCAAAAGAATGGGAAGTAATATAATTGAGTTTCTATTTAACCAATCGGCATCCAATATTATGGAAAACCATCTTCCGAAGAATTATTTGACGTTTGTCAGGTCGCTTCATTTAGATCGCTTGAACAGAAGCTGAGATGAGCAATATGAATTCACACTGCACATTTTTGAGAAAGTACGATTACTTGAATTTGAGTACGTCATCGCTCATTTACGATGCAAGTACTCAAAGAAACACGAGTGGGTTCATATACTCATTTTAAGTAAATTTTTTTTAAAGTGTACTATTCATCAGAAAATAACCATAAACATTTAGAACTAGATGCAATTTTGAACAGAAGCTCAAATTAGTATTAATCCTAGAACTCCTAGTTAAAAATAAAATAGGACCGGGGACACCTTTTTCATAAAAATCTGAAAATAATTCAATGTTTGATTTTTGCACAGCTTTTACTAAGAATACAGACACAAATTTACCAAACAAGTACACAACAATTAGTAGCTTACACAACAATTAGTAGTTGTTTTTAGTCTCTTGCACTATATTTAACACTCATTTAATCTCATATGATAACATTATAATAGTCATTAAAAGTTAGTTACTTCATTGTAAAAAGAAATGTGCGTAAAAATGAGTACATGAACGTACTCGTTTTTTTAAAAGTACTATTGCATCGTAAATGAACGATGACGTACTCAAATGTAAGAATCGTACTTTCTCAAAAATGAGCAGTGTGGTTTAATATTGGTAATCTCAGCTTCTGTTCAAGCCATCTTAACAAAGCAACTTGACAAACATAAAATATTCGTTCAGAAGATGGTTTTCCACATTATTTGACGTCGATTGCTGAAATGGAAACTGAGTTGTTACAATTCATTTATCTTACTTACCAGTTTTTGTTGGCACGCCTTTTTAGCATTACTTCTGTTTATAACTTCTTCGCGTCGCTTTGATAGCTGAACGGATAAGACTGTAGACAGCGGTGCTGCAGACCTGGGTTCGACTCCCGGTAAGTCTAAATTGTAGTTGTCGATATTTATTGAAAGTGATTTATGTAAGCAGCCTATGTAGGCAAGATATTGATTTTTTTATTAACTTTTACTCATTTTTGAATGCATGTCTTTCTTAAAAAATGACACTTATGTATTCGGAGCCATTATTAGTATCGAATGTAATCAAAAATGAGTTCATTTTATTTATGTTTGAATACCTATTTTTAACAGTGTGTACTGAATTTCGAAATGTATGGGATCATAATCTCGTCCAAGCTTGTCTGCCAATTTGATAATTTCACTATTAAATTAGCGTGACTATTTAGCCCGTCACAATATTTATTTTTCATATAATTCGATGGATTTTTCACATCAATAAGTTGTGCAAAATGGGATCAACTCAAAGTTTTCTCGGTCAGTTGGTTTTGTTTGCTTTGGACAAAATACAAAATTCAAATATTTTTCATCGTGAATAAAATAGTTTTCAATGCATTTCATAAATTGCATTGAAATACATAGCATTTCATAAATTGCATGGGATTGACCCACGGAACCCCCGGGGACGGGGCCGGATTAAAACATTGACGCAAGGGAAGCCAAACTTTAAATGGGGCCCCATTGCTCTCAAATATACCCTGGTACATTAAATCGAACATTTACATGCACTAAAATCCTTAATGGCATTAAAATTAAATATATTATAAATAATAAAATAAACTATATTATAAAGTATTGATTAATTCTAATATTATGTATGTGTTGATTTTTTCCCGATATTCTAACAAATTTAACACAAGTTACAACTTTTTTTTATAATGAAGTTTGTAATGCAATTTTTTAAGGTAAATTTAGTAAAAAAAATTTTAATGATGTTTAAAATTAATATAAAATATTCGATTTGGGATCCCTTCAAAAATGTAAAATGCAAGCCTGGGCTTCACGGGCCTATTCGGTAATCAGGCCCTGTCCGGGGTCAAAGGACCACTTTTTAAGGACCACTGTAGTATAATATAAGTATAGTATAGTAGTACAGTACATTCAATACAATATAATACAAGAGAGTACATTACAGTATAGTACATCCAATCCAATACCATACAATACAATATAAAGTACATTACAGTACAGTACCTTACAAAACAATACAATACAATACAACATAACAGTACAGTACAATACAAAACAATACAATACAATACAACATAACAGTACAGTACAATACAATATAATATAAAGTACATTACAGTACAATACAATACAATATAAAGTACATTACAGTACAATACAATACAACATTACAGTACAATACAATACAATATAAAGTACATTACAGTACAATACAATACAACATTACAGTAAAATACAATACAATATAAAGTACATTACAGTACAATACAATACTACCTTACACTACAATACAATACAATATAAAGTACATTACAGTACAGTACAGTACAATACAATACATTACAATATAATACAACATTACAGTACAATACCATACAATACAATATAAAGTACATTACAGTACAATACAATACAATACAATATAAAGTACATTGCATTACAGTACAATACAAGTACAATTGACAATACGTATGACCTACATTACTTTTTTACAAATCAATCTCTAAATATACGCAATTCATAGTTGGGCGTTTATTTATATAGTTTTCAGAAAAGATAGAGGTACCATTTTTTTCTAAAAAAAACAACAAACATGATTTTATCTACAAAATGAGAAATATCCGTATTTGCATTAAAATCTGAATATTCAGAAAACTGGATGGTCAAAATCGCATTCCCATTTAAAGGGATGAATAAAGTAAGAAGCGAATGTGAATAATAATGAGGAGATTGCCATGATTTGTCTTCATGTGTCGAACAGTATGCATATGTATTAAGCACCTGTTGCATTATTCAAGGAGCCCAACTTTGATTTATGATCCGAGTTTCACACACCTAAAAACGTATTCACACCCTAATAACAATGAAGTGAAAGAATTTCTCTACCCATCGATTGATTTATTGCAGCAAAAAAAGTGTCACGTTTATCTTGTGTAGTTTATGTTTGCTATTTTGTATGCACATTTCTGCAACGCAAAGGGTGTTCATCAAAGGATTAAAGTGAATGAGCTTACTTAGGTTTTCCGTTCCGAGAATGATTTGTTGTGTTCCTTCTACACTGTGAAAAAAATTGGTACTTAAAATGAGTACCTGAACATACTCGTTTTTATTTAAGTACAATTGTATCGTAAATGAGCGATGGCGTACTCAAATTTAAGTAATCGCACTTTCTCAAAAATAAGCAGTGTGATTTAATATTGCCAATCTCAGCTTCTGTTTAAGCCATCTTAACAAAGGAACCTGAAAAACTTAAAATAGGTGTTCAAAAGATGATTAACCACATTATTTAATGTCGATTGCTTAAATGGAAACTGAGTTATTACAACTCAGTTATCTTACTTCACATTCTTTTAGCACACCTTTTAAGCATTTCTTCTGTTTATAACGTCTTCGTGTTGCCTTGATAGCTTAACGGATAAGACTGTGGTGTTCCCAGTAAGTCTTGGTTTTAATTGTTGTTATTTATTTAAATAAATATATGAAGGCAGCCTGTGTAGGCAAGCAACTGAAAAAGGCATGCACTCAAAAATGAGTACAATGAGTAAAAATGAAAAAAAAGAGCAATTTCTTGCCTATATAGGCTGTCTTCATAAATCACCTTCAAGAAAAATCAATAATCACAACCAAGACTTACCGGGAATTGTACCCAGATCCTCAGAAACCGCAGTCCAGTGCCTTATCCGATCTACTACCATAGCGTTGAGAAGAAGTTATAAACCGCAGAAATGTTAAAAAGGTGTGCCAAAAAAATGGGAAGTAAGATAATTCACTTGTAATAACTCAGTTTCCATTTAAGCAATCGAAATGAAATAGAAAACCATCTTCTGAACAACTATTTTAAGTTTGTCAAGTCGCTTTGTTAAGATGGCTTGAACAGAAGCTGAGATTAGCAACATTAAATCACACTGCTCATTTTTGTTAAAATACGTTTTTTTTTTATTTGAGTACGTCATCGATCATTTACGATACACTTGTACTTAAACAAAAACGAGTATGTCCATGTACTCATTTTCAAGTATCTTTTATTTTTCTCAGTGTGTACTCACAAAATGAATATACATCCTTATGGAACATATAAAAGCTCGTAGCAACTTGAAAGAATTAATAAAATCTAATTTCCCCTTCATTTCTAAGTATTAATTTTTACAGTATATAATTCTAAACATACGCTTCGATGCAACTGCTAACCCATTTGAATTACCCGAATCTTTCAAGACGCGCATTTCTCATGGTCACCACTGCAGTCAAACGAAATGCAATAATAATACCATCATTCGATACTTACGATGACAAATGGAATATTTATGCAATCGCACTCTATACCCCGTCATTTGTGTTTCCAGATCCGCAAAAGAACTCACAGTTGTATCAACTGGACTCGCACTCCAAGAAGCCGGTTAATTATCTTGGATGCAACCTTAATGATGGAAGTGACGTATGTTGACTAATACAAAATACTTTTTGTTTTTAACTTTCTTGGCTTCCATTATGACAAATGGACACTTGTGTATGTGTGAATGGTGTACCAAGAGGTGGTCTTGGTATGTGGGTGGCCAACAGATGGCTGTTAATGGAAACACGTATTGCTTTGTGAATGTAGCTTCTAGATTTATATTAGAGGTAAGAGTTTTTTGGGGCTGTTAAGTTGTACAGCGTGCCATAGAAAGGTGATTATGTGCGTTATTCCTTTATTCGTTGACTTAAAAAAATCCTAAAATATTAATAAAAATAATTAATAAATTAAAAATAAATCATTAATATTAATAAATTCAAAATAATTTATAAATATTAATAAATTCAAAATAATTAATAAATATTAATAAACTCAAAATAATTCATAAATAATTATAAATTAAAATTAATGAATCAATATTAATAAATTAAACACAATTTATAAATATTAATAAATTAAAAATAATTCATAAATATTAATAAATTAAAATTAATTCATCAATATTAATAAATTAAAAATAAATCATAAATATTAATAAATTAAAATTAATTAATCAATATTAATAAATTAAAAATTATTTATAAATATTAATAAATTAAAAATAATTCATAAATATTAATAAATTTAATTTAATTCATCAATATTAATAAATTAAAAATAATTCATAAATATTAATAAATTAAAAGTAATTAATCAATATAAATAAATTAAAAATAATTTATAAATATTAATAAATTAAAAATAATTCTTAAATATTAATAAAATAAAAAGTATTAAAAAATTTAAAATTATTAAAAAATTTAAAATTATTAAAAAATGTAAAATAATTAAAAAAAATTAAAATAATTAATAAATTAAAAATAATTAATAAATTAAAAATAATTAAGAATTTAAAAATAATTAAAAAATTATGAATAATTAAGAAATTAAAAATCTTATATATAAAGCAGAAATCTCCAAAATCTGTCCGGATGTTGGTTTGTTTGTCAGTACTTTATAGGCTCCGTAAATACAAAACGCAGAGATTTGAAATTCACAGAATAATTAGTTCAAAAAATAAGAATTTTAACGCGACTATTTTCAAGTCTCTACGATGTTCCATTCGAATGTTATGACATTGTTTAGCGCACGTCATCAAAGTTTCACGAAGTGGCAACAGTAAAATCAGTTAAAATCAACGGAGAAAAGCAAAAATGTAATATAAAAAATATATGAATCAATTGGAATGCCGATATTTACACGAAATACTCCATAACTACAAAGCGTAGCTTTATGAAATTTATAGAATACTTTACTTGAAAAATTAGAAATTTTTTGTGGTAATTTTTAAGTTTGTACGATGTTCCATTCGTATGATATAACTATTTTAATGGATTCCATTGACTTAACATGGATGAAAATATCGTTTGCAATTTAAAATAAAATTGTTCGTTATTGGCAATATAAAAACGACGTCATAGGTTTTGTTTGATTTAATAACTATTGAAAAATGTATATACATTGGGCTTTTTGCTACAATACGGAACCATTCAAAAATTTAATCAACCAGAATTTTATCTTAGGTAAATGGTTTAGAATTGTATTAAAATTTTATAATTGTTTTATCTCTATTGTTTTGTTTTTTGTATACAGGTTCATTGTAACTATATTTAGTTATCTTAAATCGAACTTTTAGAGCAATTAATCCAAAATGCAAGTAATTTGTGTATGAACGTCCATTTTATTTATTTGAATAATATTTTATGCAAGTATTTTTTTTTAATGTACGCAGCTTGGTTTTACTGGGAATTTTCAACTCTATTAGACTTTTTAATGTTATTAAAGAATAAAATTCCACAGATACCAAATGATAATTAAGAAAATAAATATTTTATTTAATGTGCCAAAGAATATTTACCTAATTTTAAAACATTAAATGGCGATCATTAAGAATTAAATGTTCTGAATTGTTGTTCTGAATGATTGAAAGTACATGGTGAGTTTATAATATACTGCACCGTTGGCTAAACTATCGCCAAGTTATAACAGTTTATTCTTTGGATAAAGTGCGTATTGGCTTTAATTTGCTGTGGAAACTTACTAAATATTTATATGACGGGTATTTTTCGACGGGTATTTGCAATAACAATAGAATCACAAAATAAAAATTTTATGAAAAATGGTTTAACAAAATAAGTAAATACGAAATTTTTAATACATTCATACGGAAAAAAAAAATTCTTAAAATTAAAATAGGTGGTTATTTTTCTGTAATAATAGCATTCATGGCAAATCTTTAAAACATGGGCATTTGGACATAGTAAAAGAGGAGAGGGGGGAAGGGGGTTAAAAATCGGCACGTAAAAAACGTCTGACTTTCGTCTACACGATAGTATATTATTTATACCCATCGGCTGATTTCACTTGGAGTTAAGGATTTTACCAATGTCGTTTTTTATTATGGGATTTAATGCAACTATGTATCGAAACTACCCATACCGAAAGGAAATTCCTATTAATTTCTAAAAGTATTTTTGTGCAGGAATGTTTAATTTTTAAAACTCCATACCTTTTGAGAGATAAACTAGAAATTATAGGATTTTTATCGGTGTGTTAGTAACCAAGTAGTACAGATATATTTTTACTTTGTTAACTTCTAATTTATTAAAAATAAAAATATTTAAAATTATAAATAACAGCTTTAACATATTTAAGAAGGAATTCTATAATGGTATATCCGATTATCCCAGGGAGGAGAGGAAATGTATATCTTTTCAGTTGTTTGTCGTTATTTTATTTACCTCCGTGCGAAGAACGGGTATTTTTGCTAGTATTTTATAAATTTAAAATATTTAACAAACAATAATGAATTAAAAATAATTACTAAATATAAATAAATTAAAAATTACTAAATTTTAATAAATTAGAAGTGAATTCCGGCGGTAACGGAAGGCCAGTTTGTACAACAACGTATGGTTATAATTTAAAAAATAGTTTTTATTTCAAATAACTGATAGGTAGACTTTTATACACTTTACTGCGTTTTATTAAAAATGCAAAATCTAGAATTTAGCACTTCATAACTTTTTCTAAAATTTAAATTATAGTAATGGTAACGGAAGGACGTTTTTTGGAAGTGGTATACCACATTTACACCTTTTTATTAAAAGTTCAGCTAAACCGTAAAAAAAAAAATCTAGAAAAATTAGAACACTTAAAGGAGAGTTCAATTATTATAAATTGCAGTGCAGTTTTTAGAAATTATTATATTATGCCAAAAATATGATTGATGTTTTTTTAATGTAACGGAAGGACGGTAACGGAAGGACAAAAATTCCAAGTGTGTAAAATTGGATTGTTTTACAACAATTTACTCATAAATATTTTTAAAAAGAATAATAGGTGTTAAATTTTGCTTATTCAGCTGTTTTTAAATCTAATTCTGCAACAAATTCTATTCCAGAGCCATTTGTTAAAATTTTTGGCTTATCCAATTTTTGGTTATTTTGTTTGAGTCAATTCCAGCAGTGGTAAATTCCTAGTGTACGGTGCCCTGTTGTCGCCAAATCAAAATGGCGGACATTGCGTTGGTCGCATTGAGCTCTACAATGGGCTAATGGCGACGGTTTACAATTGATTTAGAAACTTTGCTTTGGTTAATTAACATCGCACTAGATCTTTATATTGGGCTGCTGGCGGCATTTCGGCGCCTATCTCGAAGGTAACAATGTCCCTCCGGGCAGTCGATCATGGTGCTTACAGGCAATCCCTCGGGCAGTCGTTTGGGGCATTTCAACAGCACTTTTAAGCGCAGTTATGTTTTTTACTTATGTTTGAGTACCTATTTTTAACTGTGTAGCTTCCTTTCTTCAACTATTAAATATATTTTTGAGGTTTAGTAAAATAATAAATATATTGCTTAAAACCAACTTCATAATTCGAATTTGGTGGAAAGGCAATTCGAGCAAACAAAGAACTTACATGATGTTTGCTCTGATTCCACATAATTGTAAGTTCTTTGGAGTTCAATGTCGCGTGATTGTGAAGTATTATCAGCAATTGCAGCACTCAAAGATCGCCAAACACGCAAGAAGAGTGCCAAACTCTTCTAATTATTCCGATCACGTTTTCCAGAGACAAGAAAGAATAAAAAAAAAATCCACCCCAAGTGATCTTTAATTACTGCATACCCAAAGGAGGGCGGCGGTCGTGTGTTATGCAGAGCGACATACACGGGACATCCAGTTTTTTATTTTCTTTTTTATTCCCCCTTTATTTGTTTGCTTATCTGGTTGGAAGGAACGCCATTATTGAAATCGCCATTTTGTTTTTGGTTTCTTCTTCTTCTACTTTCCCCGCGCCCGTCCGCCAATCAGCGTCGCCAAGCTGTCAGATGGAAATGAAAAGTTGAGTGGTCGCCTATCTTCTCGTTTGGCTTTTCATGTATTTTTCTTCAGATTCACCTCGCTAAAATTGTTACGTGATGCCATTACAGAATGTAAAAGTTCGAAATTTGTGTTTTTTTTGTACGCTTGGCTGGTTCTTTTGAATGTGGTCTTGATGTCTTTATAACAGTTATGAGTGCGTCAAAAAAGTATCCTCGTTCATTTTTTATCGATTGTGAATGTCTATCTGAACCATCGATCTGTGGTTTAAAAATTAAGTTCCATGGTGGTCCTCGCATTTATGTGGCATTGCTCTTCGTGTTGTCACAAGCTGCGAGTTTACTGTACTTTGTCAAGTAATAGTGTCGTGACAAGTTTTTGATTAAAATCACTCGGTCGACTGTCTAAAGGAAATGAAAAAATTAATATATACAGATAACAATTAAACAATCCGATGTTATATTATGTTTCGTTTATTATGATTGAGATAAGATTATTTATCTCATGTTGGATATTGATCTATTTTGCATGGCATTTAGCGCCTGTTTTGAATTAAACAAAAGCTCGGACATAAAAGTATTGTTTAAAATTTTTACTATGATATTGTATCAAAAACTTCATTTTGAGATATTAAGTTGATATTTCGGTAAAAGTATTTTACTGAAGTATTTAATAAATAACCACATGTAAATTGAATAATACCTTCTAAAAATATAATTGTATATAATATATATCCTAAAATATCTTCTAAATAATATATATCCTAAAATATCTTCTAAATAATATATCTCCTAAACATAATATTGAAATTGTTTCAAAATAAATTTCTTTATTCAAAAACATTAACAACTTTTTTTAAGTCTAAAATATTGAAAAAAAATTTGTGGTAAGTTAGAAAATATTTGAAAAACTATATAATGCATTCTCATTTTTTTTAATAAAAAATATATTTGCTTTCATTACTATTTTTTTTTTACCCAAAAAAAATTCATCAGCAATGATGGATTTTACCTGGAAGACTAAAATTCCTGGATGATTCGCTAAATTGAGTATAAATAGCCCAGTAAATTTAGACCAAAAACAGGGTCGATATGAAACAAATTTATAATTAGCTGAAATTTTCAGGATTAGCTCCTAGATATGTGTGGAACGTATCCTGAAAAGTCCCCAAACTTCCCACGTGAGCTTCCATCCAAAATGGCGGATCAAAGATGGCCGCTAAGCACTTTTTTTCTTAGGCTCTTATAACCCAGTAAATTTAGGATTTTATATGACACAAATTCATAATTAGTTGAAATTTTCAGGATTAGCTCCTAGATATGTGTAGAACGTATCCTGAAAAGTCCCCTAACTTCCCACGTGCGCTTTAATCCAAAATGGCGGATCAAAGATGGCCGCCAAGCCCTTTTTGCCTTGTTTGATGTTTTTCCTCATATCTAAGTTAAAAATAAACATTTTTCAATTCTGTAAAAACCAGTATACTCTAAAAGGATTATTGTTTCTATATATATACCATAAAATAACCGATAATAGTTTTCAAATGAGGGAAAATTAAGTTTTTTGACGCCGAAACCCAAAATTTCTGTGTTCTAAGTTTTTAGCTGAATTCATAATTTAGAAATATAAATAAATTAAGAAAAATTTTGTAGGTAAGAAAATGTTGTTCCTTGTATGGAGTTTTCTAAATTAAATTTGAGAAAAATATTCAAAGAAAAATATATATTGGTATATTCCGTTTTCTTAAGCAATCCAGCAGGTTTTTTTTTTAACTTCGAAGTGAGTAGTTGTTCGTGTAGGTCTGTGTTAAACTTAAAAAAAAAAAAACATGACTGTCTTTGTTTATAACTTGTAACAAGTTGGGCAAGAGAGGGAAAGTGTGCGCGGTTTTTTAAAATGAATTGAAATGAAAAAGAAAAACACAAATTTTATAGCACTTAATTACATAAGAATAACAAAAATTTTGGCCTACAGTTCATAAATAAAAAAATATAGACCAGTCATTCAACATCATAATCACATCTTCGAAACCGCTAATAGGAGGAGCTGAATTTTTACATGACTCTCCTAAGCAAGAGGTACAAAACTTGGAGCACTGGAGGTCTACCTTCTTGCATTGGCATCATGTCAAGCATTGGCATCATCCTGCATTGGCATCTTGCATTGGCATCATCCTTCTTTGTCTCTCCACACTTCCAGTTGATAAAACACACGAGTATCCATCAAAAATCACTGCCTCACATGGAGAGAATCGTTTCTGCACAAATCTGACATATTTGAGGCATATATCTCCATAGGCATCAGACTCCTTCCAAGCCAATGTCTGCATAAGAAATCCTCCATCTACAATGGACGAGTAGGTTGATGGTGGCAGCAGGCGGATGGGGACGCAGATACACTAATCTGCTCAACGGCAATAAATGCATGCCAGATCAGTTGCAGATCGGTCGCAGTAATAAGTACTGATACAGATCTACTTACAATTCTGATTGCACGAGGTATCCTAGGAACATCACTGTACTTTTTACGACCCCAATCAACTAAGTACAACGAAAAGTGCTACAGCATAACTAAAATACAAAAAGCTATTGGGCCAATAAAGGATACCCTTCTCTTCCTACTGGATGCGACACTACATCTGCAATATTCAGAAAGGGGAAATCTTCAGGTTACAAGTTGATAAAGAACAATCACGAACTGCGTTCTTCGATTTCACAGTTCAACAATCCTCAACTTGATCCCCAAAAGGTCATTGAAATTGGTGAAGTATTCCTGGAATACATTATTGGAGGAAAACAAATAACTTCTTTAGATGATCTGCGATACATCCGTTACAATAAAGAAATAGCTAAAACCCTCTCTTCAAACTTTAATTTGGCAACTCTTCCACCAACAAGTGCAGCTGCTTCACAGCATTCACTTCGCACCTATCATCAAGTTCAACAGTGGCTGGGGAACAACCTTGATCCTACTAAATGGGGATGGTTCATGAAGGATGGTAGAATGAATCCAGTGCCTTCAACACTTCCCGCAGCTTCCAAAGAACTTTACAACTAATATCATGTGACTGCAAAATAACTGCAACAAAAGACTGTGACATGATGCCAATGCAAGAAGGCAGACCTCCAGTGCTCCAAGTTTTGTACCTCTTGCTTAGGAGAGTGATGTAAAAATTCAGCTCCTCCTACTAGCAATTTCGAAGATGATGATTATGATGTTGAATGACTGGTCTATATTTTTTTATTTATGAACTGTATGCCAAAATTTTTGTTATTCTTATGTAATTAAGTGCTATAAAATTTGTGTTTTTCTTTTTCATTTCATTTCATTTTAAAAAACCGCGCACACTTTCCCTCTCTTGCCCAACTTGTTACAGTTATAAACAAAGACAGTCATGTTTTTTTTTTAAGTTTAACACAGACCTACACTAACAACTACTCACTTCGAAGTTAAAAAAAAAACTGCTGGATTGCCTAAGAAAACGGAATATACCAGCAATTTTTCTTTGAATATTTTTCTAAAATTTACTTTAGAAAACTCCATACAAGGAACAACATTTTCTTACCTACAAAATTTTTCTTAATTTATTTATATTTCTAAATTATGAATTCAGCTAAAAACTTCAAACACAGAAATTTTGGGTTTCGATGTCCAAAAAATTAATTTTCCCTCATTTGAAAACTGCTATCGGTTATTTTATGGTATATATCGAAACAATAATCCTTTTAGAGTATACCGGTTTTTACAGAATTGAAAAATGTTTATTTTTAACTTAGATATGAGGAAAAACATCAAACAAGGCAAAAAGTGCTTAGCGGCCATATTTGATCCGCCATTTTGGATTGAAGCTCACATGGAAAGTTAGGGGACTTTTCAGGATTCGTTATACATGCAAAGAGGAACTAATTCTGAAATTTTCAGCTAATTATAAATTAGTTTCATATAAAATCCTAAATTTACTGGGCTAAAATGAGTATTCAACGAAAAAGTATATCTACAGTGGCTTCCAAAATTGTTCGCACACTTTAAAAATTTGTAAAAAAAGCGCTGTAGTCTGGAATTGAATTCGAATATAAAGTCCAATATTATTTCACATAATCTTCTTGTTATTCTGAATAAAACCTAAAATATATTCTTTAAATATTGAATTATTTTCTTTTTATAAAAACGAAAATACAAGGAAACGGGGAAAAAAAACGCCACAAAAGTGACCATACATCAAAACATTTTCGAATAAATTCATAAATAAAATTATCGTCTGTCGCCTTTTTTTTATTTTTGCATTGTGGAGACATTTAATAATCGTTTGGTATTAATTTTGGCTTGTTTACTTCGTAATATTCTATTTATTGTAAGCGTAAGGAAACAAAGAATAGCTTTCGAATATTGATAATTTATAATCGTAATGGTGGTAAATCATCTCGGAGTATCTCTAAATTAATAAATTTATCCAATTCTCCGTGCAGTATGCGATAAAACGCTTTAAAGAAGGAAATCGGATCAAAAACAAGGTGAGAAAATGTCATCCGGCAAAGTTAACTCAATGTGATCAGAGATTCATAGTTAGAAAATTTATGAAAAATCCACGTTGAGTGTTGTAAAAATATCTACATAATTTAATGAAACATGTTCTACTTCAATTTTTTTTTTTTTTTGCTACTTAAACATGTATAATTTATCCTTTGACTGCACAAACAATAAATTTAATTGGGCCATCTCGATAAGAAATATTTTACAAAACGCTGGTTTTTATTTTGTTTGGCTTTCGCAAGACTATAAAGTTGCTGAACATTACATTTCAACGATTTTACAAGTATACCATGACCAATACACCCAAAATGATCTTGCTTCAATGAACAATAGTATCAACCACTCACAGTATAAATATATCAAAAACTCACATTTAATCGAAGACTATTTAATTTCAAATATAAATATCACTATAAAAAGAATTATTATACAAATTCGTTGCAGTCAATCGCGTATATTTTTTAAAGGAGTTGCTTTCGAAATTTTTCCTAACGAGTCCTGTAAGTTTTGTAACACAACAGAAAATGAAACCTGGGATCATGTTTTTTTAGTCTGTCCTATCTACGATGCATTCAGACAAAAATACTTATCAATTGAATCCAGTAACATTTCAACCATCCTAAAATTTTACAATAAAGAATATTTTTGTTTTTATAATTATGTAATATCTGTTTTAAAATTCCGGGAGGACTTGATCAGTGAACTTGTGCAGGAATAACTTATTTAAAACCCAATTCTAATTGTTCATGTAATTTATTTTTGTCTTTTTTTTTGTATATTTGTGTCAAATTGTGTGTGTGTGTGTTTTTTTTTTAAATGTATTATATTGTATTTTGTGTTATCAAACTTTGTAACCGCTTTTGCTAAAATTTGTTGCCAACCTTTGTAAATAGGCTACGGCCCACTACAATAAACATATCTATCTATCTATCTATCTAAACATGTTCTACTTCAATTTCAATCAAAATTGTTCGTTTGAAATTGAAACTGTTCGATTGAAGTGCTCAGATCAGCTGGATTAAATGAGCGTTCTGCCGAAGAAAATTTCTTGTTAGTGCGAAAAATAGAAAGCTTAGGCTTTCCTTCGCACATACCAAGAACTTAGTCGAAACAGTAAAGCATGCTTTGGATATGTCTTTGTGCAAGGGTGCAAATTAGCATCAGGACTAGATAATTTGCTATTTGATGATAGCAAAATGAATCAGTATGTTCATTTAAATATTTTAACACACAATTTCAAATTATAAGCCCAAAATTTGAGTATCGGAATCAACTTTGTTTCTTATCAAGATAACAATCTTTAGGACACGGTTCTCAACATTTGCCTCTGTGGTCTCTATAATTGTCCACAAGTTTTGAAAAAACACTTCTGCTGCTGAATTTAAACCTAATAAAACACATATGTAAAGAACTACAGGTTATATTACGAATATACGACATTAAAACGAAAAGATAACTTAAAAATTAGTTATCAAAGTATAGAAGAAAATTATACAAAAATTACAAAAAAATTAATAAAATTGTTAATTTCTTATCAAGATAATGATCTTTAGCACACGGCTTTCAAAAATTGTCTCTGTAATCTCTATAATTGTCCACAAGTTTTGAAAAACTCCCCAGCCACTGAATTTAAACCTAATAAAACACATATATAAAGAACTGGTGTTTAGGTAACGAAGATACGACATTAAAACGAAAAGCGAACTTACAAATTAATAATCTATCTATATATACATAGGCGTAGGAAGTAGGGGGGCTGGGGGTGCTCGAGCCCCCCCAGGAATTATTTTGAAGGGGCTCAGCCCCCCCTAATATTATACAATTTTTTTTAAAAAAATACTGAAAAAACCAATCGTAGAAAGAGAGAATTCCTACAAAGAGGCATTCGAAATGAAGCGCCTCTTATTCGAAATGAAGCGCCTCTTCTAAACGTGTTTTAAAGTGGAAGGAATTTGCTTTGAAAGGTACAGGAGGACAATGAGTTTCTTTCTCAACTGTTTCCAATCGAAGACGACTTGTACATATCATTAGTCATATGTCACCTTTTGTGAGAAACACCTGAAAATTACCTGGTTGTCGTCAACAGCTGTACTTCGTTTGCAAAATGCCTACAGCCATGTACCGCCATCTGGTTACTCGACCAGCCATGTCGGTAGTCATCTTCAAGGAATGTGAATGGCGACCAAAGCTGGGAATTGTATAGTTCGTCCCCATTTGTTTGTAATTTACTGGCTCTCACCGCTTATAGTCGATTTTAGCTGATTGATGATCCCCCCCCCCCCATTGTGAATGACCCATGTAGGGTTGTGTAGACAGTTTTCTATATAGGCTTTTCTGAAACTTGCCCCTAGGGGTCGAAGTCATGGAAGGGCTACAGCAACAAAAAAAATCCCTGGTGAGATCTTACCACCACATTACAGTTTCTTTTTTTAGTGTAAAGACAGCAATCTTAGGAAGCATTTCTTTTTACAAACGAATGGTAGTAGATTTCATCTGTCAGCATATTCCTCTGTTTTGTCAGTTAAGTAATTTTTTCTATATTCTAAAAGCAATTAAAAGTAATATCATCTTTTATAACGATAAATGTTTTGTAATTATGCTTATAAATTGGCAGTAACTCTAATTATAATGATGTTTAGTTCTGTTATACACTATTAAGTGAATGACACTAAGCATATGCTTAGGTTTAAAAACAAGTTAAGTTCATTTTAATCTTGAATTACATATAATAAATGAAATGTCATTGTAGAATTAGTGTAAGGAAAATGATTTTTTACATAAAGTCTAAATTGCTAATTATTTTATTGCATCAATAGAATACTAGTTATGGTCTATTTCATTTCAGTAATATTTAAAATGACAAATTTATATGTTTTCACAATAATATCTAATTTTATTTTTTTTTGTACTCAGTACTCTTGCTCACATACATTTTTTTTTATATTACGTCCTTTTTAAATGTCAGAAAAGCATAAATATAAAAGTTTAGTTTGAAAACTACTTATAAATTTATCAATTTAAGCATCTAAAATAAACGTAATTTCAAGTATTTATATAAATGTCTACAACGCTAAAGCTTTAAAGAATAATGTAAAAAATATGTTTTTAAATAAAAGAAAATATATTATTTATGGACATTTTATAAATTATAATCGTATTTACAATAATTTATTCCCTTTGAAATAATAAAACCACCAGGTTCATGCACTATTTTCTAAACAGCTTATATAGTTGAAATTTCTTCTTTTAAAAAATTACATTTTGTTAAAGAAAGTTAAATAGAGACGAATTCCTCAAATCTGAAAAAATTCATATTTTAGAGTACAATACGGACATTTGAAATTACTATGAACTTTTTCCTGATTACTTTATATTCTAAAGCTGTCCAAACAAAAACAGATACAATTTAAAACATTTAACAAGTTAACACTTGTTTGTAAAAATTTAAAGCATTGATTGTTTTTTAATTGTTTAATAGTTCGCAACTCCGTACTATTTTATATTGTATAACAATATATATATATTGAAAAAAAAATTCAGCCCCCCCTGAAAAAAAGAAGTTCCTACGCCACTGTATATATATAAAAGCGAAAACCACTGACTCACTCATTGATCACGAGATCTCCAGATCCAAAAGCCCTACAGTGCTGAAAATTAGAACACAGATACATCTTGGGCCCTAGGGGTGCACTATTAAAGGATTTTTACAAATTCAAACTCGAACTGCCAAAATAACGATTTTTAAAAAACCTTCCCATAGGATTAACATGGGGAACGTGTAACAATGCAAAATATAAAATTGAAACAATGGAAATTTTTAATATTATGTAACCTACGAGGAGCATTCCGATTGGCTGATGACTAAATAACGCCAAATAAATAAAAACGGTCGCCAATTTAATAAAAACCTTGCCAAATAAATTAAAATTTCACCGAATGAATAAAAAAAAATCCGCCAAATGAATAAAATGTCGCCTAATAAACTGAAATATGATCATATATATAAAAATAATATAAAAATGGCGAAATTAATATAAAAAAATTATAAAATGTCAAAATGGTGAAAATATGATTACATAACGGGATATTACATACTATAACAATTATCAAAATTAAATTTGGCATGGAGCATGGCATTTTAAGCCAAAATTGCTCACTAAGAAATGGTTATCAAAAATTCGAACTCTGACTGCCAAAAGTCAAAATCCTTGCTGCTTATCCACTGACTCATCACTAATTTTCTAACTTTTTGTATACCCAGGAAGATGAAATTTGACAGAGCTGTTACTTATATCTTACATAGAAAAAGTAAGCTATCGGGTACAAGCCACTCTGTACCGTAATAAATGGTTCATGAATACTTTGGACCCCACGTGGTAGAAAGGTTATAGGGAGAGTGTATAAATGGTCTATCTGGTTGACGCGGCCTACAATCCTGTACTCCATGTTATGTCATTTATCCACGAAGGCTGACTTCCCGTAGAATTATTGGCGAGGAAGTGTATACTGCCTCGCCAAGGGTGACATTTTCCTTCATGCGGTATAAAGATCAGAGGGAAAATAGGTTTACAAACGACCTGATCGACGCGACTCACTTTCCTATACCACGGTAGGTCAGTTATCGCCCATACCATGATTCTCCGAGGAGTAATGTGAACGAAATCGTCTGCAGTTAAGGCGATATTTCCTTCACGGAGTATAAAGGTCAGAATGGGTTAATAATCGGCTTGATCGATGCGACCTACCTTTCTTCATATGATGGTATGCCTATACGAGGAGTTATGTGACGGAATCGAAAACTGTTGTTGTAGACTCCTCCCCCACGTGGTACAAGTGTCATAGGGGGAATAGGTTTGTGTCCATCGTTTGTAGTAGTCGGTAGAGGATAGGGTACGATTAAAAAAAAAATTGGCAACGCAGAAAAAAATATGACTTATTTTTTTATTTAAAAAAGTTAAATATTAAAAAATAGCGGGGGCAAAATCCAAAAAAATTGCTGGGGAACCGTACCCCCTCGCATATTGATAGGGTTTACCGTACAAAAAAAAAATATAAAAATCTTGAATTTTGCAAATGAACCTTTTAAAATCGTTTTCGTTTTTTTTTCTTCTTATATTCTCACCAATTTGTGAAACTTAACGACAAATGTTGACATAGGTGTCTAATAAAAGTTTTTCGGAGATAATTATTGTTAACAATTATAAGAGTTATTCCTCTTTAAATCTTTGGGATGTTACTAAAGGTTAAAATATGTATGTTAATCAACGGGAGTAACATATATATCCCCCAAAAAAACTTTAGTAAAGTAAAAAACGCTAAGCGCCACCCCCCCCCCCACCCCCCCTCCTAAAAAAAATCTTCGAAACTGTGGCTAAAAAAGTTGTGAAATAAAAAACAAACAAGCCAAGAGCTCAACCGTGCACACCCACTCACTAGTCTTTTCCCGGGAAAAAGCTGCTCTTTCTTTTCTTAGCTCGATTAAAAATTTATGTGTGTATAAATTTTTAATCGAGCTAAGTAAAGAAAGAGCAGCTTTTTTCCGGGAAAAGGCTAGTGAGTGGGTGTGCACGGTTGAGCTCTTGGCTTGTTTGTTTTTTATATCACAACTTTTTTTGCCACAGTTTCGAAGATTTTTTTTAGGAGGGGGGGGGGGGGGGGGGGGGGGGATGGCGCTTAGCGTTTTTTACTTTTCTAAAGTTTTTTTGGGGGATATCAGTCCTTTTTTTCAACCCACCTTTTGAAGGATGTCAGACCAATCACCATTAATCTTTTTAAAAATTACTATTTGTTTTCCCATGTCATTAGTTAAATCCGATATTTCAAGGAAAAATTAATCTAACGCACTGTATTAAAAGACTGCTGAGAATAAAAATATAACCTCTCCCCCCCCCCCCCCCCCACTTCTTCTTTCAGTGCTTTCACCCTGTTGGAAAATGGTTGCTAGTTGAGTTGTTTCTTCCTTCTCCCGCGAATGAACGATGAACGATAGGGGAAAATATTCAATGTTATTAATTATTTCAAATGCTTCTATCTTCATTAATAATTGTCCAAGTTAAATGAAAATTGATCCATCGATTAAAAGGATTTTTAATCTATCTGGTGGTATAATTTTTATTTTGTAGAGCGTATTATTTAACGATAATTTTGACTTTTATTAAGCCGCTCTAAAACATAATTTTCTTTGGCGTGATTAGTGAAAGGATTCCATATTTAGGTAAAAATCGCCTGCCGGCGTAAAAGTTTGGCTTAAATTATTTAATAGCTTTTTTAGCTAATTAAACATATAAATAATTAAAATTATAAAATAAAAGTAACAAAAGGACCTTGTGATGCCATAAAGCTATCATATATAATATTAATCAAAAGAATCGGTTGAAAAATGTAGTATCTAGCTTGACTTACAAATTTGGGCTTCATAATTTGAAAAAGTGACAAATCGACTAACTTTACGCAAATTAAAAAACTTCGTATCTCCGTTAATTTTCAATTAAAACAAAATATTCTTGTATTAAATTAAAGGTTTTACAGATACGGTTCCATCAATACTGGTTTTATTTTTTTACGAAATGTAGTTCGGCTTCTGGACTCTGTTTTACGAACGCGGTTTAACATTACAAGTTGTGCAGAGTATATAAGCTTAAGTCCTGTCGGGCGTTCGTTTCTTGTTGGCTGCTTTGACGAGTTGGCGTTATTTCTTCTTTTTTGGCTTAGCGTTTGCGAGCCCGACCGGGTCGCTTGATGTATCAACGTTATTGTATAGCCAACTTCCCCATATTATCCATCTTTCCATTTCTTGCAGGACCTTGCCAATAAAATTTCGTTATTAGTACTTTTAATACTGTGGTTCCCCCTGATGGGTGACAAATTAAGGATATTGTTTATTTCGCTATAAATATTGTATTTGTATCAATTTTGTAACTTATTTCCTTCCCGTGCGTAGAACGGGTATTTCAGCTAGTATATAAGCGAAATCCACTGACTGATTGATCACGAGATCTCCAGATCCAAAAGACCTAGAGTGCTGAAATTTGGAACACAGATTCATCTTGGGCCCTAGGGGTGCATTAAGAAAGGATTTTTTAAAATTCGAACTCGAACTGCCAAAATAACGATTCTTTAAAAACCTTCCCATAGGATTAACATGGAGAACGTGTAACAATGCAAAATATAAAATTTAAACAATGGAAATTTTTAATATTTTGTAACGTACGAGGAGCATTCTGATTTGCTGATGACTAAATATCGCCAAACTGTCGCCAAATAACTAAAAACTGTCGCCAAATTAATAAACTTCGCCAAATAAATTAAAATTTCACCGAATGAATAAAAAATTTTGCCAAATTAATAAAATATCGCCAAATAAACTAAAATATGATCATATATGTAAAAATAATATAAAAATGGCGAAATTAATGTAAAAAAATTAAAAAATGTCAAAATGGTGAAAATATGATTGGATAAAAATTGCGAAATTAATGTCAAGAAATTATAAAATGTCAAAATGGTGAACATATGATTGGATAACGGGATATTCCGTACTACAACAACTATGAAAATTAAATTTTTCATGGAGCATGATATTTTAAGCCAAAATTGCTCACTAAGAAAGGATTTTCATTTTCAAAAATTAGAACTCTAACTGCCAAAAGTAAAAATCCTTGTCATATTTATCCACTGACTCATCACTAATTTTCCAACTTTCTGTATACCCAGGAAGATGAAATATGACAGAGTTGTTACTTATATCTTACATAGAAAAAGTAAGCTATCTGGTATGTAATTTATCTCCTGTGCACTCAGATAGTTTTATGTTATCCATTATTTATTATTTTACCTAAAGAGAAGCCAGTTATGTTACCACTCTGCCTGTGAGTGAAGTTAATAAAGGCAAAGTAGCAAATCTTTCAGTTCTGTTCAAATTTTAAAAACCCGTTGTAGCCCGTGGATGTTGGTTCGCACCACAGATTGCTCAGGTTCATGGGCCGGGTGTTCGCCGGCGTCCTCTCGGTTGGGCTGCGTTGCCTTACTGGCGGTCGAAGCTTCGGTTTCTTTGAAACATCTCGCTGTATCCCCCTTCGGGCGAACCAGTCGTACAAAATGGATATAGAAAAAGTAAGCTAACGGGTAGGTACAAGCCACTCTGTACCGTAATAATTGGTTTATGCATATTTTGGACCCTACTTGATAGGAAGGTCAGAGAGAGAAAGTGTATAAATGGTCAATCTGGTTGACGCGGTCTACCTTCCTCTACTCCATGTTATGTCAATTATCCACGAAGGCTGATTTTCCGAATAATTATTGGGGTGGAAGTGGCATATTGCCTGTCACCAAGGGTGACATTTTCCTTCATGCGGTATAAAGATCAGAGGGTAAAATGGGTTAAAGACCAACCTGATCGACGCGACTCACTATCCTATACCACGGTAGGTCATTTACCGCCCATACAACGATTCCCTGGGAAGTAATGTGAAAGAAATCGTCTGCAGTTAAGGACGACATTCCCCTCACGGAGTACAAAGGTCAGCGGGCGGAATGGATTAATAATCTGCTTGATCCTTTCTTTCTTTATATGATCGTATGCCTATACAAGGAAATGAACCTTTTACAATCGTTTTCGTTTTTTTTCTTCTTATATTCTCACCAATTTGTGAAACTTAACGACAAATGTTGACATAGGTGTCTAATAAAAGTTTTTCGGAGATAATCATTATTAGCAATTATAAGAGTTGTTCCTCTTTAAATCTTTGGGATGTTACTAAAGGTTAAAATATGTATGTTAATCAACGGGAGTAACGTATATATGTATCCACGTTATTGTACAGCCAACTTCCCCATATTATCAATCTTTCCATTTCTTGCAGGACCTTGCCAATAAAATTTCGTTATTAGTATTTTTAATACTGTGGTTCCCCCTGCTGGGTGACATATTAAGAATATTGTTTATTTCGCTATAAATATTGTATTTGTATCAATTTTGTAACTTATTTCCTTCCCGTGCGTAGAACGGGTATTTCAGCTAGTCGAATTATAAAAGAAAATGATACAAAAATTACAACAAAAAAATGAAATTTATGCCCAGACGTTTAAAAATTGTTGTTGATGTTACAGGACATCCTATCAAGTACTAATTTAACGAAATATTGCAATATTCATTAATGTTTAGGTTTTTATAAAGTGTATGAACACTTTTGTGAGATAATTTTTTTGTTACTTTTTAATTATTGATTTTCCCCCAAAAAAAGTTTTACAATGTTTTTCAAATATTTTATATAGTTTTATTAAGAACAATTTATATATCTTATTAAAAAAAATCCCATTCTGAAGTATTATTTTTTATAATAAATAGAGCAGTATTTCTTTGACATTCGTAAGTGTACGAACACTTATGGGAACCACTGTATATACTTTTAGAAATGGTAGGAATCACTTTTGGTGTATAGAGATTAATATAATATCATATACAGTATACTATACATAAACACTCGAGCCTTTTATTGACTCCTACCTTTTACTGAAATTCTTTCTAAATAAAGTTCTTTATACAAAAACCGTAAAAAAAAAAAAAAATTTAATTTGAAAAACCGCCAAGTTTCGTGAAAACTTTTAAAATTTAAACATAACTTAATAAATATTACAGAGCAGTATATATGTATTTGTAAAGCTTGATTTGTGTGTATTTCGTATACCCAAAACTTTTTCTTAATAAAAATAAAATAATCGAACAATGTTTATTTTCTCAAACGGTCCGGTTAATTGAGAATTCCGGATAGTTAAATACCGGATAGCCGGATTTATTTTTCAAATGGTGCCTGAGTAACACATCTCCTATCCAGTAAAAAAAAGAGAATTTTCCAAATATCTTTATTGGAACAGAAATCTTGCGCAAACATACATAAAAAAAATACACAACAATCAAAATAATAACCTTTCTCCTTTTGGCGCGCTTTGGCGGTTTTGGTTGGCGTGCTTTTCAGTCGGTTAAAAATAAACGTAGGCCATTGCTACTACTAGGTCAAGACCTTCAGTTTGGCAAACTCTACCTTATTAAAAGTTTCAACTGGCATTTGTTTCCCAGAGTTTAGTTTCTGCTTTGAAAGCCTTACTTTTCACGCTGAAATCCATTACGGAGCGCCGTCATGAATCATCCCCGACCACTTATTATCAAAGCACGAAAACAAAGAAACATTTGTGAAGGGAAATTCATCCGAAGCAATCTTTCTGTTGATGACTTTCTGCCGGTGTTCGCACTTCACCACTGGAAGTTAATTAGATTTCTTTATTGCTTTGCGCTTGATTGGAATAGAAAAGACCGTGGGGCTTTTATAAGGTGGAGATCCTTCATGAAAACAAGCGGTTATGATTAGACTTGCCCGGGTATCAAAAAGTCGAAAGAGCAATCTATCTATTAAAGTAAAACAGTATTTGTCTGTACACTGTAAAAAAAGGTACTTAAAAATAAGTTCATGAACCTACTCGTATTTCTTTGAGCACAATTGCATCGTAAATGGGCGATGATGTACTCAAATATAAACAACCGTATTTTCTCAAAAATGAGCAGTGGGATTTAATATTGATAATCTCAGCTTCTGTTCAAGCCATCTTAGCAAAGCGACCTGACACACTTAAAATAGGTGTTCAGAAGATGGTCTTCCACGTTTTTTAATGTCAATTGCTTAAATGGAAACTTAATTATTACTACTCAATTATTTTACTTCCAATTTTTTTTTGGCTCACCTTTTAAACATTTTTTTGTTTATAACTTCCTTGCGTCACCGTAGTATTACAACGGATAAAGGCACTGAGCTGAGGACCTTGGTTCGATTCCTGGTAAGTCTTAGTTGTACTCCCTTAAAATTTCACTTTAAAAATGTTTCTGTTAAGCAGCATTAGGTAGCATTTTAACCATCTAGTGCATGATTTTTTGTTTTTTAATGAAATAATATTTTTTCGTTTTTTTTGCCCCTGGCCCGCTGCAAAAATATACAAAAAAAATCCCAAGTGCCTATTTAATTAAATAATTAATTAAGACCGTTGTGTAGCGTATATGCAAATTCATGTGTAATTACTAAAATAATTTTTCAAAAAGTATTAATATATAGTTAAATACAATCTACACACCTCTGGTATTAGCTAGGATTTTTTCTTTACACACCTGTTCTCTAAGACATCAATTTGATAATGTACCTGAAGTGAAACAACCTTTGATGGTGATAGCATTTCAAAGGATTTAATTGGATATTGCTTTCTTTGAAATTTTTTTCCTATGAACATTTATAAAATACCGAAAAAAAATCACCGCCATTGACATGGCGTAGACATTAGAGAATTCTGATGTATGCTCTTAATTAATATGTTATAGACATTAAAAAACTTATATTTTTATAGTCCATCAAATTCTTAATCCGAATACCATTAGAGGATTAGTAGTTGTTTCATAGCCGTCAATGACAGAACAGGCTTTCTCTATCAATGCTAAGACATTCCTAATTTTTAAATGGCTTCAGGCACATGAATCCAGTTTCTCAACAAAAAATCCCGCTGACAGCCACAAGGAATGATTATTGAGAACTGTTTCGGTCTTCGTTAAAATTGCCAATTAAATTTATGATATGTGCCCTTCAACGTTGTTAAAAATAGGTATTCAAAAATAACTGAAATGTGCTCATTTTTGAATGCATTCGATGCTTATCATGGCTCCGAATACATAAGTTTCAATTTTGAAAAAGACATGTACTTAAAAATGAGTACAATGGGTAAAAATGAATAAAAAGAGCAGATGTTAGACTTCATAGGCTGCCTCGTAAATGCCTTTCAATAAATATCGACAATTACAAGCAAGACTTCTCGGGAATCGAACCCATATCTGCAGGCACCGCTGTCGAAAGTCTTATGAATTAAGCTACCAGGGCGACGTGAAGAAGCTATAAACAGAAGTATTAAAAAGGTGTGCCAAAAAAAGGGAAGTAAGGTACTTGAATTGTAATAAATCAGTTTCCAATCGACATTATATAATGTGGAAAACCATCTTCTGAACACCTATTTTAAGTTTTCCAGGTCGCTTTGTTAAGATGGCTGGAACAGATTAGAAATATTAAATCACACTTTTTCATTTTTATGAAAGTACGATTATTTAAATTTGAGTACGTCATCGCTCATTTACGATGCAATTGTACCAAAATAAACGAGTAAATGGCTTCAGGCACGTTAATCCAGTTTCCCAAAAAAAATTCCGACTGACAACCACAAGGAATCATTATTGAGAATAGCTTCGGTCTTCATCGAAATTGGCAATTTAAATTTATGATATGTACCTTCCAAGGTTTCTTGATGTATATTTACCAAAGATAACTACAATGACTTTCAATTAGCGACGCGTTTTTTTCTGTACCACCAGCGAATTTACCTCACAGGAAAAGTTATTGTGAGACGTGGAGTATAAACAATTCCAAACTGTCTCTGGAAGTTACGGTTACAGAAACCTCTCCCGGTGTTTGACTGGTGAATTTGTCTTGGTTAGTATTTATGGCTTCAATAAAGAACATGGCTGCGCAATAAATTGCAGGTTTTAATTCGAGACTAACGAATGCCGTAGTATTTGCATCTGAGGAGGTAGATGAATGGATAAAGAGTGCTTATCGCTTTGCTAAGCTTTTGTTCAGAAAGTGGAATATTTAAATTTTATAAAGTAACATGTTACAAATCATCCTGGTTTTAGTTTCCAGTCAAGACGTATGTCTCAGAATTCTGTATGGTTTGTTATTTGTAAGAAGAAAGAGGCAAAAAGGAATAGAAATTGTAAAAAAAAATATTGGAAAATAGAAAATGTAATTTCACAAATTCATTTTTAGCATTGCCTAAATTGCGTCTAGTTTCTAAATGTTCATGGTCGTTTTCTGATGAAGGGCACACTGTAAAAAAATGTTACTTAAAAATGAGTACATGAACCTACTCGTTTTTCTTTGAGTACTTGAGTAAAGAAGCGATGACGTACTCAAATTTAAGTTATCGTACTTTTCCAAAAATGAACAGTGTGATTCAACGTTTGCTAATCTCAGTTTCTGTTCAAGCCATCTTAACAAAAAAACTTGACAAACTTGAAATATTTGGTCAGGAGGTAGTTTTCCACATTATTTGATGTTCGATTGCTTAAATGAAAACTGAATTATTACCAACTCAATTATCTGACTTCTTATTATTTTGGCACGCCTTTTTAACATTTCTTCTGTGTTTATAACTTTTTCCCGAATAATGAATGAATAAGGCACTGTCACTTCGAATGAATAAGACACTGGCCTGCGGTGCTTGATAATCTGGGTTCGATTCTCTGTAAGTCTTGGATGCAAGAGTTAATATTTATTGAAAATGATTTATGAAGACAGCTTATGAAGACAGCTGAGATTAGCAATATTGTTCACATTGCTCGTTTTCTAGATAGTGCTATTATTTAAATTTGAGTACGTCATCGCTCATTTACGATTAAATTGTACTCAAAGAAAAAACGAGTATGTCCAGGTACTCATTTTAAATACCTAATATTTTACAGTGTATCTTATATATAAAGTTGAAATCTCCAAAATCTGTCCGGATGTTGGTTTGTTTGTTTGTCAGTACAAAATAAGCTCCGTAACTACACAACGCAGAGCTTTGAGCTTTTAGTTAAAAAAATAAGAATTTTAACGTGACTATTTACAAGTCTTTACGATGTTCCATTCGAATGTTATGAAAATTTTTAGCGTACGTCAGCAAAGTTTCACGAAGTGGCAACAGTAAAATCAGTTAAAATCAACGGAGAAAAGCAAAAATGTAATATAAAAAAATATTAATCAATTAGAATGCCGGTATTTTCACGAAATACTCCATAACTACAAAACGTAGCTTCATTAAATTTACAGAGCACTTTACGTAAAAAAATAGGCATTTTTTGTGATAATTTTTAAGTGTCTACGATGTTCCATTCGTTTGTTATAACTATTTTAATGTATTCCATTGACTTAACATGGATGAAAATATTGTTTGCAATTTAAAATAAAATTTTTCGTTATTGACGCTATAAAAATTAAGTCATAGGTTTTGTTTGATTTAATATTTATTGAAAAAGTCTGCACATTGGGCTTTTTGCTACAATACGGAACTATTCAAAAATTTAAACAACCAGAATTTTGTCTTAGGCAAATGCTTTAGAATTGTATTAAAATTTTATAATTGTTTTATCACTTTTTTTTTTGTATACAGGTTCATTGTAACTATATTTAATTATCTTAAATCAAACTTTTAGAGCAATTAATTCAAAATGTAAGTAATTTGTGTATGAACGTCCATTTTATTTATTTGAATAATATTTTATGCAAGTATTTGTTTTAATGTACGAATCTTGGTTTTACTGGGAATTTTCAACTCTATTAGACTTTTTAATGTTATTAAAGAATAAAATTTCACAGATACCAACTGATAATTTAGAAAATATTTTATTTAATTTGCCAATGAATATTTCCTTTTTAAACATTGAATGGCGATCATTAATAATTAAATGTAGAATTATTGAAAGTACATGGTGAGATTATATTATGCTTCACCGTTTGCTAAACTATCGCCAAGTTATAACGATTTATTCTTTGGATAAAGTACGTCTTGGCTGTAATTTTCTGTGGAAACTTACTAAATATTTGTATGGCATGTATTTTTCGATGCGCATTCAATAATAATAGTATCACAAAATCAAAATTTTAGGAAAAATGGTTTAAAAAAATGAGTAAATACCGAATTTTTAATACATTGATCCGTAAATAAAAGAAAATGTACTTAAAAATAAAATACGTGATTATTCTTTTGTAATAATATTATTCATGGGAATTCTTTAAAACATGGGAATTTGGGCATAGTAAAAGAAAGTTGTGTACTATTTCAAAACATACTATTTTTTATTGAGTATTTGTGCCGGGCTGTTAATTTTATTCTCACTTTGATAAAGAATTTGAGGCAGTTTATTTGCAAAAAAACATTTAGGTTCATTCTATCTGCAATTTACATTTTTGTGTTCTGCATTACTGAGGGCAAAAATGTAAACTACTAATTAGATACACAAGTTGTTGGTCGAAGATATTGCAAATATGTAGCCTAAACGATACATTGGTAGGGGCATTTGGAAATAGTCAAGTCAAAATTGCAATACTGGAAAAAGGGAAGTTCGGAATGTTTTGAAAGTTAAACCTTTAAAGTTCTTGATCAAATTTCTTAATTTTGTCATCTTTAAAAAAATATGTTATCTGTGTTTGCTGCCTTTTTCACTTCCATACGGCTTCAGAACATTTTAATATCGAAATTGATTCAGAAGTTTCATTAAAATTCACGCTTGAAGTTATTGATTTAAAATTGCAATTTAATTAAACCCTCCTTGATGAATTAAAAAACAACAAGATAAAAATGAAGATCATAGCGTTTTGTTTATTATTTAATTTAATATTTTTTTACTTAAATAAAAAAATCATAGTTTTATATAAATACTTATTCCTATAAAATACCTATTATAATGCACATTATCTTTCAATGATGATAATAACAGTAATTAAATTTTCATCGATTAAAGGAAGCACTGAAAACTAAAATATAATTATACTCATTTCCCTAATAAATTGCGGCATCCGGGTTAAAAAATCCGTTATGTACATACCGCGCTGTACTGGGCCCCTACTTGGTACAAGGTTGCGAGGGGGAGAGGATAAATGGCCTACAATGGTTGAAACGGCCTTCCTTCCTTCCTTTACACGATGGTATGTCATTTATCCATGTAGGCTGATTCCACGTTGAATTAATAACAGCGGTACATTTATTTTCACCTGGTGCAAGCGTAAGAGGGGGATGGGTTAAAAATCGGCATGTACGAAACGTCTGACTGTCATCTCCACGACAGTATATTATTTATACCCATCAGCTGATTCCACTTAGAGTTATGGATTTTACAAATGTCGTTCTTTATTACGGTATTTAATGCAACTATGTATACCCATACCGAAAGAGAATTCCTATTAATTGCTAAAAATATTTTTGTGCAGGAATGTTTAATTTTTAACACTTCATATCTTATGAGAGATAAACTATAAACTATTTAATTTTTATCGGTGTTTTTGCAACCAAGTAGTATAGAGATATTTTTACTTTTTTAACTTCTAATTTATTAAACGTAAAAATATTTTAAATTATAAAAAGAAGGTTTATCACTTTTTAAAGGGAAATTCTGAAATGGTATATGCGATTATCAAAGATGAGAGAAAATGTATATATTTTCAGTTATTTGTCGTTATTTTATTTATCTCCGTGCGAAGAACGGGTACTTTTGCTAGTCTTTCTAAAAACAAATATCTAATACTATTAAACGATCAATGTCACTATATTTGTTTGTTCTAATACTATTAAACGAGCAATGTCACTATATTTGTTTGTTCTAATACTATTAAACGAGAAATGTCACTATATTTGTTTGTTTGCACAATCTCAAAATCCGCTCTAACGATTTTCACAAAAATTGATGTATTACCAATTTTTGGGGTAAAAATTCCATTGGGATAGGTTTCATCTTCGAAACATTTCTTTTATATAGTGAAATAAGCAGATTAAAAGTTTGATTTTATTCTTTCCTCTGCAAATTATTCATCGCGTATAAGTTTATAGGTTATATGGTAATAACATTTTAACGTTATTTAATTCGTCATATGTTATTTTAATTTAAAACGTGTAAAATATTTTGATGATTTATTTTCATTATTGTTTTTATTCTAAAATAAAGTATTTTTTTCATAAATAAACGAAGGAAACATCAGTAAATTAAATTCGAATTGAAAAATCGTTTGCGTTTTCAAATAAAGAAAAAAACCATTCTAATCACGTGATGTTTTTCGTCTATTAAATACTGTTAGTTTTCTAATAATTATTTAAAAAAAACTTGAAGAAAACCCGTTTGCATTTAAAATAAAGTTTAAACAAATTTAATACTGTATTTTTTTGCGCTGTTTATGCACGGGACGTCATAAGTGGAATAAAAAAAGCAAGTTTTTAAAATTCCGTATAAGAAAATATCGTTTGAGAAACCACATAGTTTTTTTTATATTCCATGTAAAATTAATTGTGTATTTCCAGAAATAGAACATGGAACTTTCAAAACAAAATATGTTTGATTGGAAGCAATTTCGTTTGTTTTGCTAAGTATTTATATTCCAATGGAATCAATTGAATGATGTTTTATTAAATTAACATTACGTGTTATTTATAAAATATATATTTATTTACATTTAAAATTAAACATTGTTCTACGTAGTTATTTGTTAAGTTTTATTTTAGAAATTGATTATATATACTTTTTTCAGCTTTTGTATTCCAACGGAATCAATTGAATGAGGTTTTATTAAGATCATGTTACGTTTATTTATAAAATACATATTTACTTACATTTAAAATTAAACTCAAATTAATTTTATGCAATATTTATAAAGGTAAAAAAATAATTTTATACATTTAAAAAACAGTTTTGTTCTATACGCCATCGTTATTTAATAGGCTTTATTTTATCAATTGTTTATAAATACACCTATTTCTGATAGTATTAAACGAAAGAGTTTTCCAGTTTTGTAGATATGTTTTAGAAATTGTAAAAACATTAAGCGTTTCCAAAAATTCGCATTTCTTTACTATGGACACTTTGCACTGCTTTTTGCTGAAATTCACATGACGTCATTTCAATGATATGAGTAATTTCACAAGCATTTGTTATTGGTTGATGGCGACCACATGGTTTATTATTCACCAATCACAGAGGCTAATTGATTATGCATTTTTGTTAATCCGTCAAAATTTTAATTTTGAGACCATGTCATGCATAGTGTCAATAAAAATGGATTGTCATTTATTCCACATTCTAATGAGTAAATATTTACTGAAAAAGTTAAATAGTTTCAAATGCTAATTTTTTTCTAGAAAACTGATACCAGTACAGTTTTTACATTCTGAATGTAAAAGCATAATTCCTATGACCTTTTGTACAATGTTGTTGTTTTTATGTAGTATTTATTTTAAATTTGAAGCAGCAGATAATCGTTCAAAATTTGTTTATGATGTTTTCATAATCAATATAACAGTGTAGAAAAATTGCGCGAGGTCGATCCTTACCCCTACTAAATTTAATATTAGATAATTCTCGATATTAAATTGTATTAGTTAGTAATAATTTAATAATAAATTGTTTCTCGAATTACGGAAGTAAGTTTAGTTTCAAGCAGATAGAGATTGTAAATTAGTAATGAGGTTTTACAAAAGAATAACGGAAAAAGAGTTTAAATTTTCATTAACCAAATTTAAAATCACTTTTAAATATAAATTTGACATTTACTATAAATGTGTTTAAAATTTATTTATTTTGTTATTTCAAATAAGTATTCTTCTTTATTGAAATATTTATTCAAAAGCACCTGCCTAATTAAGTATGAAATTATTTTCGATATTAAATTGTATTAGATAGTAATAACTAAATACTGAATTGTTTTTCGTATTACTTAAGCATGTTTAGTTTCAATCAGATATTTAGATGAGCAACGAGACTTTACAATAAAACCAAGGAAAAAGAGTTTAAGAGTTTTCAATTGAAATGTACATAGTAATCTAAATGCTTGAAAAAAAAAAATTCGCATACAGACAGGGAAATTGATTTCACCACATTTAAAATCATTTTTAAAAATAAATTTGACATTTACCGTAAATGTGTTTTTAATTATTTTTATCATGTTACTTTAAACTTCATGTTACTTTTTGTTGATAAAAATTAGTTCAAAGTAACTATTTTTTTAAGACACATATTGCTAGCGACCTACAAAAAATTTATAATATGTAACTTTTTCTTGTGTAACCTCTTCAAATTATGAAATATTCCTAATAACTGCCACAAATTTCAACATGTATCATTTTCAAACATTAGGCTAAATAAAATACTATATGTATATTGGAAAGTCGAGAACGGCAGCTTCGTCATTAATTATGTTTAACAAAAAAATATATATTAAGATTAATTTAATCGTAACTACATTATGAAATACAATAAAAAACTATTATAGAATATTAGATTATAGAAAAGGTTCAATTTTAGAAGGTTGATTTTCGCAACCATTATAATTAATAGTTAATTGGTAAAATTATATTATTTTTCACTAAAATAAAGATAAATTTGGTTTCATCACTACGATTAATTCCGAATAACACATAAAATTACTCGAAATAAGTAAAAATATTTATTATTGATAAAACGTTTAATGAGAATATAAAATGCTGTTCGATCCTTATTATTTGTGTATGCAGGTTGGAGAAAAAAAATTCTAAATAATTTTGCAGTAGCAAAAAATAATTTGATATCCATTATCATAATCTTCTTAATAACAAAGACTACTTTGCATAGCATTTAAAAGACCATTCAGTTCCTCCAGAGTTAGACAAAAGCAAACATCGCTACAAATTCAAACTAAAATACTCGAAAACTTCGTGGTACAACTGTGCGATTGGTTGTATTAGGCGCTCAGGATCAATAAATATATTAATTTAAATTAATTTTGCAGAATTGATACGATATATTTGAAATCTTGACACTTTTAACCAATCATATGAGCATTTTAAAGAAATTAACTTATTTTTGATAATGAAGACATTATTAGAAGATGAAATATATTAAGAAACGTTTAACCATTGATATCGACATTTCAAAACATTTGAATTTGATTTGATTCATTAGAAATATTATTAAGTAATAAAATACGCAAGCGAGCTGGGCTCGGTCTCCTGGTACTAGTTATATAATTAGCATATTCATGTTTTAGAGCATTTCGTTGGAATTCAAGATGGCACAAATAACTGACTTCCCATGCTGGGGAACAGGGTTCTGTTCATGATGGTGATATTTTAACGTTATGTTGTTACAATTGCAATGGGCTTGTAGGAGGGCAATAAAGAAGTGTGAAGTTGCGAGCATGTGTTTCTTGACCATGAAACCCTCGCACCATTGTGGTCTTGCCATTTCATCAACTACTTCCTTCCCCCCCGGCCAAGGTCACCGCGCGCAACGGCCACTCTTGCGTGAATCGTTGCAGGAACAAAAGATTAAAGACGTTTGGGAAGAAGAGATGGTTATTCAACCTGAAGAGCTCGGCACCTGGACACATGAGAGGCAGGTGGAGTGTCTAGAGATGAGTAACAGTTAAGCTCTTTATAAGGAGATTGCCTGTTGTAATCCGGATTGTTTGGCTGGTGACGTGTGTCTAAGTAGGGATTTTTCGCGACATGCTACTGATCGAAGTGTGAAGTGTTTTGGTGCTTCTCACTCGATTTGGTTTGTTGTCGGTTTAAGAATGCCGGAAAAATGCCGATTTTCTATGAGAAATATTCATATGCCAAATTTCTTACTTATGGAAATGTCATGAGTAAGAGCCGATCTTGTTATATAAAATTTTGAAAGGACAAATCTCAATCATTTTTATCAAATCAAAGAACACTTCTAGCCAATTTCAGTAGGGAATATATACATTTGAGGAATTTGTAAATATCTATATATTACACACCATTCTAATACTGAGGACATTATAGTTTACTAATATAAATAAAATAATATTTCTAAAAAAAATGAAAACCAACTTTAAGAAAAATGCGCTAAAAAGTAAAAAAATAATTTTTAATTTTATGAAAGAGTTGAATAATATGAATTATTTAGTATCAATTTTATACTTATTACAACGCTTTGAAATCGCTTCCGAAATGTAGGTACGGTTTTTGTAAATTGGCACCAACTTCAAAAAGTTGTAATATGCATAAAATTGACATTAAATAATTACATTTTTTCAACTTGCATCAATTATTCAACACAAAAAAAAAATGAATTTTTCAAATATCTGAATTAGTACAGAAATTTTGCGCGATAAACATACACAATTTTTTATAATACATAACAGTTGAATCGATAACCTCTCTCCTTTTGGCGCGCTTTGCCAGTTTTGGTCGACGCGCTTTTCCTTGATTAAAAAGTAGAGATGTGTTGAAGCTCATTAAGTTTTCTTAATAAATTTTAACACTTGAAATGTAGCTAACTGATATAAATCAGACGAATCATCCAAATTATTTTCATAAACAACGAAATATATATATATATATATATATATATATATATATATATATATATATATATATATATATATATATATATATATATATATATAAAGAATGTCAGTAGGTTTGCCGGTTTTTTATGCAAACCAGCAAATTTATCCCGAGCTTGATGAAATTATATTTTACCTTCAAAACAAGAGAAAGGTCACTGTCCACATGGGAAATCGAAAGCCAACTCTTTCCCACCCCTCAAAGCAATAATATTTCTTACTAAAACCGCTAGAATGTACCACGGTGAAGAAACTGACAAAATGTTTGTTTAAAGCCCATGCAACGCGGAGCTATATAGCTAGTAGGCATATAACAAATAATATTAAAAACATAAATGGAAAATTAACTTATATATTTTCATTTGGGTAAAGCGACGTAGGAAAATATATCCAAGTTCTTATACAAATACAAATAATGTCGACCAACTACAGGCTCTAGGTCTAGCAAGGTTGGCCATTTCAATCTATCATCATCACGATTCCCCAATGCCGATCCAATTGCTTTTTAAAACTACTCTCTCCCGAAACATTAACAACATAATCGGGTAAACTATTCCATTTGTCTATAACCCTATTAAAAGCCCTATGCTTTCTAACGTCCCGATTGAGCTGTGATTTGTATATATAATTGGAATCCCTGATCTCTAGTCACTTTGGCAATATTAAATTCCAATCCATCCGCATTTCCTAAATTGATAAATTTGAATAACTGAATAAGGTTCCCTCTAATCCTTCTCTCCTCGAGTGTATACATATTTAGAGTTATAACCCTCTCTTGTTATTATGGACCAGTATATACATACTGAAAGAAAATTATTTTTTATGCAAATATTTATATACTGTAAAATAATTGTACTTAAAAATGAGTACATGAACAAACTTATTTTTTTAAGTACAATTACATCGTAAATGAGCGATCGCGTACTCAAATTTAAGTAACCGTACTTTCTTTAAAATGAACAGTGGAATTTAATATTGTTAATCTCAGCTTCTATTCAAGCCATCTTAACAAAGCCACCAGACACACTTAAAATAGGTGTTTCGAAGATGGTTTTCCACATTATTTGATGTCGATTGCTTAAATGAAAACTGAATAATTACAATTCAATTATTTTACTTCCCATTTTTTTTGGCACACCTTTTAAACATTTTTGCTGTTTATAACTTTTTCGCGTCGCCCTAGTATTACAAAGTATAAGACACTGGTCTGTGATTCCTGAGGACTCTGGTTCGATTCTCGGTAGTTGTAACTGTCGATATTTATTGAAAGTGATTTATGAAGGCAGAATATGTAGGCTAGCATCTGCTTTTTTTATTAAGTTTTACCCATTGTACTTATTTTTGAGTACATGTCTTTTTCAAGATTGAAACTTATGTATTCGGAGCCATGATAAGCATCAAATATAATCAAAACTGAGTAAATTTCACTTATTTTTGAGCACCTATTTTTATCAGTGTATTTATTTAAAATTAAAAAATAAAGCTTCCTCTATACGTGAATTAATGAATAATTACAACTCAATTATTTTACTTTCCATTTTTTTGGCACACCTTTTAAAAATTTTTGCTGTTTAGAACTTCTTTGCGTCGCCCTAGTAGTACAACGGCCGTAGTAGATCCCTGAGGACCTTGGTTCGATTCCTGGTAAGTCTTAGTTGTAATTGTCGATATTTATTGAAAGTGATTTATGAAGGCAGCCTATGTAGGCTAGAATCTGCTTTTTTTTTCTTATTCATTTTTGCTTGTTTGTGCTTGTTTTGAGTACATGTCTTTTTCAAAATTTAAATTTATGTATTCGGGGCCATGATAAGCTTAGAATGTAATCAAAACTGAGTAATTTGACTTATTTTTGAGCACCTATTTTTATCAGTGTATTTATTTAAAATTAAAAAATAAAGCTTCCTCTATACGTGAATTAAAACTAATAAAAAAACAAAAACATTCTACATTGAATTAACTACGTTTATCAATAAGACAAGGTGTCTTCTGGTATGCACCAAAGTGTTAAAGGTCAAAAGGCTGAAGAACGTCTTTAATCTCCCAGAAATGTCCTTGCTATTGTTATCAACCGAACGAATTCAAATAAGACGGGATTAAAGATACACAAAAAGCACTTTCGCCCAATGACACATATTTGATATTCAAGATTCAGAAGCCGAATCTGTTTTTGTGGAACGGTGATTGAAAACCGATAACACACAATAGCGGAAACAGAGAATAAAAAAAGTGACCAGAACTAGTTCAAAGGCAAAAGCAGGGAGAATATATGATGTCTATTGTTACAGTTTTTCATTTGTGAAGTGTTCTTAATTCTGCCGTAGATCTCTTATCTATTCTCACTGTAAAAAACATGGAATACTTTATCCTTAACGAGTGAGTGAATATTTAAGAAAAAGAAATGTCTAAAATAATTGAGATGCCTGATGGAATGTTTTTTGAATCAAGCGCTTTCATTCCAAGGCGTTTATTGCTTGATAAGAAATATTGAGCAAGTTTAATCAATGTGATGCATTATTCTTTTTGATTCGCCGATTTCTGATTGCATGTTTTCCATTGGAAAGGTTGCCGAAGTATTTATTAGAGATATGTATTGCCTTGGGGGATATCACAATAATAAAATAAAATAAACGCGTTTTTATGTGTGATTCACCTGGGGGTAGTGTAATGTCCTAAAGATAAGAATTATTGATATTTTGTGTGAAGTTTTAATTTTACTGCATGTTGTTTTTGATTTTTAAGTGCCCGGTATTGCACGGGAAAAAAACCTGTTGCCTCAGAATGAAACTGTAGTTTTTAACATATATAAATTTTAGTTCATTTGGCTATATTTTAATCATTTGGCGACATTTTATTCATTTGGATTTTTTTTTATTCATTTGGTAAATTTTTTTATTTATTTAGTGAAATTTTATTCATTTGACGACATTTTATTCGTTTGGCGGAATTTATAAATCCTTTGGCGATATTTTAGCGGCGTACTGCGACATTTTGGCGACATACTGGATATATACTGGCAATATTTCCTCATCAGCCAATCAGAATGCATCGTTTCTCCATCCGCATAGACTTGTTACATTGTTGAAATATTGCATTGTTACAGTATCGAAATATAATTGGATTTTAATAAGAAGTCAATGAAATTAAGAGGTGAGAGAGTGGGAGGGGGTAGTTATTCGAAATTTCATGTAGACAACCTTTCCCTTGTTTTGAATATATAAATGTCAAGAGTGCATAATTTCATCAAAATCAGAATAAAACAGTAGATTTGTTTAAGAAACAAGAACACACACAAACAAACACAAAACGCAGATATCGAAAACAATCAGCTAATTTGATTAATTTAATACAGATGAACGATAAAATAATTCCTACGTTTTCATATTTGTATTTCAGTAATTTAACCTTCTATAATTATTTGATCTGATATCAGAAATAGATTATATATATCACACTATCGGCATTTTAATATTATGAATCGGCAATTTAATATGTATATATACACATGAAATATTAAAATTAGAAAGGTATTAATGTTTTTTCCATATGAATATGAAGGAGAATATAAAACTTTTTCTAAGAAGTAGGGTTCAACACCTTAGTAATATTTAATGAAAATTCAGTAGGTAAATATCAGCAGGTGCAAATTGCCTCCAAGTTTATTTATGTAAATGTTTACGATCATACCTGTTTACTAAAACCAGATATGTAATATGAACATAAATATGAAGTCGAAGATTCTATAAAAAAAATTATAAAAATCTTTATGAAATAGCTTTTTTGTAATTTAAGGAATGTATATTATATTTATTTTAATCTTTTGATAACATCTACAACGCTACATAATATATTTCGTAATAATTTTATTTAATTTTTAAAATTTCAAAAATTGTGTATTAACATCTTGCTTAAGTGACTGAAAATACTGACGAAAATAATTTGTACTTAATTCAATGAGTACGTTGGTGTAAAATACACGTGGATTTTACTAGCGTGTTGTAAAAGTTGATTTAATGATCAATTAAACAAATAATCAAAATGAAAAATTTAATCAATTTTTTTAAAATATGGATTAAATTTTTCATTCTGATTATTTGAAACATAATTTGAATAATTATCTTAACAACATTTTAGATATTTCTATGATCCTGCTTTTTCATTGAATATTTTTTTAATTTAGTTTAGATTTTAATTGTAATATTCAGTGGAGAAATGTGCATAACGTCTTTAGTAGTCTAACCCTAACACTTTTCTGGAGAGCAAAACAGGATAATTGGTTCCTTATGAAGATTATATGATAGAACAATTTGACACTTGGTTCTATGTTTGTATTGATTAGCTGATGATATCAGGGATTTTGGCACCAGGTGGAAATCGCAAAATACCACATATAGAAATAATAAAATAAGTATAATTTTCGACATATGACCCTCCACACATTCTCAAACAAAAAGGTGTTTAAAAACGAATACATGAACGTACTCTTTTTTTTTTAAAGAACAATTGAATTGTAAATGAGCGATGACGTACTCAAATTTAAGTAATCGTACTTTCGCAAAAATGAAGAGTGTGATTTAATATTGCTAATCTCAGCTTCTGCCCAAGCCATCTTAACAAAGCGACCTGACAAACTTAAAAATATTGTTCAGAAGATGGTTTACATATTATTTGAGGTCGATTGCTTCAATGGAAACTCAGTTATTACAATTCAATTATCTTGTTTCCCATTCTTTTCGACCTCCTTTTTAATATTACTTCGATTTATAGCATCTTCACGTCGCCTGGTAGTTTAACGGATGATACTTGGCGGTGCTTGCAGATGTGTGTTCGATTCTCTTGCTTGTTTGAGATATTTATTGAAAGTGATTTATAAAGGCTGTCAATGTATGTAAGCAAATGCTCTTTTTATTTATTTTACTCATTTTTGAGTTCATGTCTTTTTGAAAAATGTGACTTATGTATTCGGTGCCATGAAAAACATCGAATGTAAACAGAAATGAGTAAAATTTACTTGTTTTTAAGTACCTATTTTTAGCAGTGTGTTTCCTGAACAACTATTTTAAGTTTGCCAGGTCGCTTTGTTAAGATGTGGTGAACAGAAGCCAAGATCAGCAATATTAAACCACACTGCTCATTTCTGCGAATGTTCTATTACTTAAATCTGAGGACGTCATCGTTCATTTACGATGAAATTGTGTTCAAAGAAAAAAGTAATACATTCATGTACTCATTTTTGAACTTTTTTTTTAACAGTGTGTTCTTTAAAATAAACGATAACAGGATGATCTTGTATTTAAAAAAACATCAATCTCCTTGTTAAATTGTTCCCTTGCATACCCCAAGCAGTTTACTAGTTATTTCTCTATGAATATAAAAAAAATTCCGGGAAAAAGAACATAAAGAGGAATAACTGTTCCGTTGAAAGAACACAAAACACAGAGTGTTCTTGGAGAGCAGAAGGTAAAAATAAATAGATATTAAAGACAAAAAAAAGCTATTAAATACAAAGTGAAAGTTTTCGATGTTTCTCTTTCTCTAACGAATCTATTCGAACAATGTCTTCATTAAAATATCATGTACACCATTGATGTACATTAAAATAACTGGTAATCTCCAAATTCAAAGAATCATCTTATATTGCTCGCAATAAAGGTTCTTTACCCAACGTTAAGATTTAGCACTTTGATAAACGCATTTACGTGCAGGTACTTAAAGGAGTTATCTACTTTTATGACTTTCTTCGCTCTTCCAATTAATGAAGAAATACTGTAAATGTCATGTTCCTTAAATTGATTGTTCAATATCACACAGACATACATGTGCGAATACGATATAAAAATATTGATGTATGTAGTTATACGGTAGTAAATATGGATTGAAATAGAATGAAGGAATTTGGTGATATAAACATTAGTTAAAAATAGGTAATCAAAAATAAGTCAAATATACTCATTTTTTATTACATTCGATAGCTTACATTCCATAGCTCCGAATACATAAGTTTCAATTTTGAAAAAGACATGTACTACAAAATGAGTAAAATGAATAAAAAGTATAATTGCTTGCCTACATAGGCTGCCTTCATAAATCAGTTTCAATAAATATCGACAATTACAGCCAGGACTTACCGGGAATAAAAACCAATCCGTCCCTACCGAAGTCGAGGGCCTTATCCGTTATGCTACTTAGAGCGACGTCAAGAAGTTATAAACATAATTATAATTATAAAAAGGCGTGGCAAAAGAATGGGAAGTAAGATTAATGAGTCGCAATAACTCCGTTTCCATTTAACCAATCAACATCAAATAATGTAGAAAACCATCTTCTGAATAAATATTTGAAGTTTGCCAGGTCGCTTTGTTAAGGTGGCTTGAATGGAAGCTGATGTTAGTAATATTAAACCATACTGGTCATTTTTGGGAAAGAACGATTACTGAAATTGAGTTAGTAATCGTTCATTTACGATGTAATTGTACTCAAAGAAAAACGTGTGAGTCCATGTACTCATTTTTAAGCATATTTTGTTTTACAGTGAATTAATAATTTAGTAAGTTTGAGGCCCAATTCTCAATAAACCAAAGAGTAACTGATCGCAATTATTTGAGATAGTTACCCCTTTTGATTTCTGATTTATAAAAATTTAGTAAATTAATAAATATATAAAAATTTGGTATTAATAAATTGCGTTAGTTAATTGGACAATGAAGGTAATTACTAATTAACCAAATCAACTTTATAATAAGAATGTAATGTATTCTTATTTAGAATATTCGGTGGTGTACTCAATTGCTTAACTAGCAACTCTGCTCTCTCAGTCATCGGCGATCGTTTTGACCGGGAGGGCAAGCGAACCTTGCTGTGGATCTTGAGGTAGCGAGTTCGGGCCCAACTCAAAGTGTGACACTTCAAATATTACCAAAATTCAAGAACAATATACCAATAATTACTAATGAACATTTCAATTTTAATTTTCATCAATTAGATAATTACATTCATCAGTTATTAACCTTATATGTACGATGATATATTGAACCGCAGTACTGGAAAAATATACTTAATTGATTGTATACTTGATTGTGTTATTCGAAAATAGGATTTTAATAGTTTGATGGCATCGGTTAACTGATTTTTGATATACAATCTTTAAAAAAGAGATGTAATTATTTGTTTAATTACTTTTGTGTTTAAATTTTAAAAGTTCACAAATCCACAAATAAAATTGTATTACAAACGTAATTTGTTTTTAGATACACAATAAATATTAAAATAAACAATAAAAATTAATTTTGGGTATTCACAGACAAAAAAACTCTTTTATTTTGAATTTTATTCATCCCTGATAATTTACTACATTTAACTTTTTTATACTTATACGTATGAAATGCGCATATATGCTCTTTAAATACAAATGTTTATAATTTAAAAAAAAAATGAAGAATGAGATATTTATAGTTGTAGGTTGCTCCAGACAATATATTGTAATGTTCACAGTCTCAGATATGATGCTCTCATTTATGAGAATTCTACTATCGGCTATGGTACTCATATAATTTAGGACAATAGTTTCGTCATTTGGTCACGTGACGTTTGACCAAACAAGAATCGTCATATTTTCAACGAAAGAAATTTACTCAGATTACTTTTTGGAGGTAAGTTCATGTTTGATTCTTTTACTTATATTGTCACAAATCAAAACGAGCTTCCTTTGCCGAGTGGCTAGAGCATTGGGCTGGAGACGTAGAGGTCCGCCCATCAAATCGTGCTTTCTATATTTATTTGAAATTGTTCTCATTTAAAAAAAATCGTTCTTCGTTAAAGAAAACAAAATTAAATTCCTCAGTTTGACGAAATATTTAACGGGAGCATAAACAGGCGTCTGTTTCGTCAAAACTGACGCAAGTATCGTCAAATACACGGAGAAGGAGGTGAAAAATATATATATATATAAAACTTATTAATTAGCATCTCAATTATTTAAATTCCAATTATAAAATATCGAATAAATAAAACACATAAACTTCAAAAGATTTTTACACAAAAAATTTGCGATCTGCGTCCCAATTTCTTTCCGAAATAGCAATTCACTTTCTCTCCCAAACACATCCCCATCCATTCCGAAACAAACGGCGCTCACTCGCCGAATCAGGCAACCCTTTCATCCCCCTCACTTTCCCTTTCAACCCCAAACAACTCAGACCTTCACAAGGTCTGCACGCATTAGGCCACGCCCCACCGGCGTGCCGGCAACAGCGAGAGCGAAAGTGTTGGGCTTGGATACCACGTGACTTGAGGCATCAATGGACATCGTTCTGACCTCCGGTGACTGAATCGCTGACTCTCCCCCCACCCTCCAAACGATTTTTATTTATTCTTTCATAATTGTGTTCTTTTTTTTTTTAATCTTCTGCCATTTCATTTATGGGTCCCCGGTTTCTCTTGTTGGTCACTTGGACGAAAGGAGTAAAAGCGTAAGGAGCTACGTATATAGGTACGAGTGAGAGTGGTAGTCTGTCAGTGTGTCAGTGTTTTCCGGACTTGATACCTTACAGTGAGATTTTTAGGGACGGTTGTACTTTGAGATGGATTTTTCGAGGATGTTTCGTTTTGTTCTAGTCGCGGTGTGCTGGATGGGGGGAGTCGTTGTTAAAGTCACAGGTGGGTTTGAAATTTTGTATTTTTCTTATTTATTGTATTGCTTTTTATTTATTGTATTGCTTTTTATTTATTGTATTGCTTTTTATTTATTGTATTGCTTTTTATTTATTGTATTGCTTTTTATTTATTGTATTGCTTTTTAGATTTGGATTATTAACTCGTTTTTTAATGTCCGTGATAAATTTATTCCTAAAAATATAAAGCTTGTTGGGAATCTAAATCTTTAAAACAGTGTATTTTTATAGTTTAAAACATAATATTCTTTTTTTTTATATTAAACAATAAATTTTGCCAATCTGTTTTTAATGTTCCATTTTTAGCAATGTGATTTCCGCAAATTCATTTTTTTAAACTTAATGTCTATTTGTCTGAATTAATCTAATTTTACATTTTTTTAAATTCTTTAACATACTCTAGAACTGCTAATTATAAACGCATGAAATCGTCTGCAATTATTTATGATTACTTTTCTTTAACTTGTTTTCTTGAATAATTAATATGTATTTTAAGCAATTTTAGAACATTTCAAAAATAGAATTTTTAAACTGAACTCTTTTATGATTTCATTAACAATTTTTTTGCATCGAAATTTTAAATTTGTCTTCGTGAAGTTGATATACAATTGTCCACGCACAATTGTCCTAGTTCAAATACAAAATAAACAGTTTTAGAATGTTGCAAAATTATAATACTTTAAAACTCGGTATTTTATAATTTTAGTATTTTTATTTATTTGTTTGCGTTTTTTTTATTGACATTAATTTTTTTGATAATTTAATATAAGCACCCTTCTTTAAGAGTAATTGTTTGAATAAAATAATTTTGAATTGTATAAAAAGTAAACTAATTAAAAAAAATTATTGAATTCTGTATTTCCAAATCAAGCAACTTATTTTATCTTTCGATTAGTAACTATTATTTTTATTTTAAAATCACACTTATTACAATCGACATTTTTTTAAACCCAATGAATAGTAATAATTAATAGATACTTTGTCGTTTACCCTCAGATAAACTGAAACAATCGTAATTATAATTTTTCAAAGAATTATAAGAGCACGTCTTTAACACAACGCGTCTTAACACGTCTATAACACATCGTCTTTATCATGTTTATTTTCTATTAATTATTAGCATAAAAATATTTAATATTTGTTAAAAATTAAATTAAATGCGTTTAAGAGTTAATTAAAAAAATATTATGAGTTAATAAAGTATTTTAGAATACGAATATGATATGATATTTTAGTCCACTTATAATATTTCGGCTTTAATAATTCATTTAAATTATAGTAACTTGATGAAAGACTTTGCCAATTAAAACTTTAAGTATAAAAATCTTTTTAAATGATGTATAAATTTATACCATTTTAGAGTTCGACTTCCCATTTAAATTTACTTTTAGTACTTTTTCTTAAAAAAGTTATTTAAATTATAATAACTTGATGAAAGTTATTTAAATTTTAGTAAGAATTATAGTAACTTGACGGAAGTTATTTAAATTATGGTAGCTTGTTGAAAGTTTTTAAATTATAGTCGCTGGTGAAAAGTTATTTAAATTATGGTAACTTGATGAAAGTTATTTAAATTACAGTAACTTGATTAAAGTTATTTAAATAGTAGTTACCTTATGAAAATTATTTAAATTATAGTAGCTTGACGAAAGTTTTTTAAATTATAGTATCTAGATTGAGAAAAGTTAGTTAAATTATGGTAGTTTGATGAATGTTTTTTAAATTATAGTGACTTGATGAAAGTTACTTAAATTATGGAAATTTATGGTTTAAATATAACGAATCTTTTCAAATGTTGCATATTTAAAAATGTCTTTTTATCTTTTTATATGTTGCTATTTAAGAGTTTATAAAGGTTAATTTAAAATGAGAATACATGAAAATTAAATATGTTAAACACAATACTTGTATATTTTGCAATTGTTTCTTAATATTATTATTTTAAAATTCAGTAATTTTGATAAAGATTTGTTTAAAAGCCAGCTATGAGACTTTTTATGTATTTAGCAGAATTTATAAAAATAGTTATAAAGCTTGTATAAATCACACTGTATCCTAAACTCTTTTTATACACTCATATATTTTGAGCAAAAAGTATGCAATTTTAAATTTTAAGAAAAATAAAAAAATTGTTTCATTTTATTTAATAAACATTGATTTTTAATAGAAATGCTGATATGTGTAGATTTTAATAAACAAAGACGCTATTTAAATTATCAATTGGTGAAAATTTAACTAAATTTAACATTTGTAGGATAATCCGACTATTTAACTATGATATCTATAAATATGTAATACAAAACAAATTCAAATTATTTTGTGAACATTAACTTAAAGTTTAAATGCTTATAAATTGGTGAATTTTTTTAAAAATAAAAACCGAAAGGCTTTATTTTTTAAATTTTTGAAGAAAAGTTTTCTTTAATATGATAAAACTATTGGCCAGGACCTATTAGAAAAAAATGTAAGCAACATATTTAATTTCTTGATGAATAGAGGGCAAAGTCTTCAACTAAATTAAAAACTAATAAAGGAAAAACAAAATAATATTTTTTGTAAAAAGGGAAACCGACCTTTAGTTCATTTTAAGTAAAATTAACTAAAAAGTAAAAAAAAAATATTTAATTTTACGATCAAGTTGAAAGAATTCAATTATTTAATATCAATTTTATACTTTTTACAAATTTTTGAAGTTAGTACATATTTACAAAAAAACATACCTAAATTTTGGCGCGATTTCAAAATGTTATAATAAGTATAAAATTGATACTAAATAACTAAATTTTTTCAACTAGTTCGTAATTAAAAAAAAAATAGCGCATTTTTCTTAAAGTCAGTTTTTTTTTGTTTTAAAAAGACTATTTTATAAAACCAATAATAAAATATTATTATGCATAAATAGCGAAATAATTAATTATTACCTATATTCAATGAAAACTATCATTTAACGTTTTTAATTTACTTGTAAAATATATTTTTCTTGAAATTTTTCTTGAATATAAAGCATATAGTATATCATCAATGAAAAATTATTCTTGCGAATGTATCATGTTATAATTTTTTAATTCCCCGAAAAATTTATCTTTTATGTTAATAATAAATTAACTAAACAGTAAATGATTCATAAGGTACTTTTGGAATATACTATTTAAATTGTAACTAAAACCTCTTATCATAGCCATATACATTCTTGTCTCGTTTTAATTTAGCTTGTAAAATATATTAATCATTGAATTCAGTTTTATTTAAAGAAAGCATTAGCATATTTTGAGGTGTAGCATCTACCCTTGATCATAACATAGATAATATGAATATTAAATTGAGAAACGGTATTCGAATATCAATGGGCCAACCCGTTTTATTTGACCTCAGGTATTAGGGTGAAAGATTTTAAGATGCTATCACTCATAATTTATCATTTAGAATTTTGTGTCTTCATAAAACAGAAATCAAATAGGGTGTATAGTTATTGGTTGAACGTATAAGTAAGTACACGTTTAACCAAGCCTAAATTTTATTCTTGTAAACTTATCAGAGAAGTGATGTTAATTTTAAATATTTAAAGAATATCAGGAATATATATCTAAAAGAATATCAGGATGCTATTGATATTGTTAGAGGAACCAATGAAAATCTGGACCTTATTTCGATTTTATATAGATTAGGTATTAATTTATAAATTATATCGTTTATTTAAATAAAGTGTTTATAAATTCGGAAAATTTCTTCATTATTTGCATTCAGTGTCTTAATGTAATTATGGTTTTGAATTTAATGCAGAACCTTTGTATAATTTTAAATTGGAAATCGCTATACTTCATATTTTAAATCGAAATATTAGATTTTCATATTATTTTTAACCAACTTAAAAGAGCCCACTAATTTTGAAAAGTACGCCAAGGAACTTGGTTATCAATTCGACTGTTATGTAATTTTTTTAGTGTATCTTCACGCAGGATTTTTGTTCTAATTCAGAAAATTAGGAATTTTTTTTGTTGGATATGGGATATCTCATTTGGGCACTTTTTGTAACAAATATCCGTATATTCGGTATTTAACTATCCGAAATTCTCAATTAACCTGACCGTTTGAAAAAGCATATTGTCCTAATTTGGACATTCTTTTTATTGTTAAATAGACAAAAATGCACTTTGGTAATTTAAAAAAAATGGTTATTCGGCTTTTATTTATCCGGAACTACAGATTAACCGCACTTTTTTTGAAACATTTTCTCCGATTTCAAAATATTTTCATCGTTGGATAGGGATTGTCATAATAGTATGCATAATAAATTCCATATTTATTGAGAATTAATATGAAATGAAAAATTTAATCTGCTTTTTTCATTACAATTATGCTTTTTGATTTTTTTTTGTTTTCATTTGTTAATGTTAATTTAAGTTAACATTTTAACAATCTACACACTCTAACCTTTATTGCAACAACAAAAATGTGACACTTATGCATTTAAAAAAATAAAATATTTTTTAAAAAAAGGAAAAATCTGAAGAAAAAAATTTAAAAAAAAAGCGCTCAAAAGTTTTCTAAAAAAAAGTATTTTTAATTTTACGAACATGTTGAAAAAATATAAATATTTAATATTAATTTATACTTATTACATATATTTTGAATCGATGCCAAAATTTATGTAGGGTTTTTGTAAAGTGGCACCAACTTCAACATTTTTTAATAAGTAAAAAATTAATACCTATTTACCTATAGTTAGGATTTCAACAATTAATACCTATACCTATTGTTACGATAATACAGTTTTGTTTATCCGGTATTTATTAAACCCGATCAAGGACGTAGAAAAAAAGTGTGTAACAAATTGAATTTGTTGGTTTTAATTTAGCAGAGGGCCTCGCGCCCTGCTTAATTAAAAACTGAAAAAATAAAAATAAAATAACCTTTTTTAAAAAAAAGAAAAAAATTAAAGAAAAAAACACTAAATAATAAAAATTAATTTTTATTTTATGAACAAATTTAAATAGGTATTAATTTTTTACTTATTAAAAAATGTTGAAGTTGGTGCCACTTTACAAAAACCATAGATAAATTTTGGCATCGATTAAAAAAATATGTAATAAGTATATAAATTAATATTAAATATTTATATTTTTTCAACATGTTTGTAAAATTAAAAATATATATTTTTTTAAACTTTTGAGCTCTTTATTTTCTTCTTAAGTTTGATTTTCTTTTCATTTTAAAGATTATTTTATTTTTTAAAATGCATAAGTGTCAAATTTTTTTGTTGCAATAAAGGATAGAGTGTAGCGATTGTTAAAATGTTAACTTAAATTAACATTAACAAACGAAAATAAAAAATCAAAAAGCATAATTGTAACGAAAAAAGCAGATGAAGTTTTTCAATTCATTTTAACTGTCAATAAAAATGGGTTGTTTTAGGCATAACTTCGTAAATATCAAGCATTTAATTACATCAATTAACTCACAATTTTTCAATAATTTTTTTAATATTTTATTAAAATGTGATTAAAGTTTTTATGGTAACTATATTTAAATTAAGATACTTAATATATTCTTTAAATTAAAACCAAGATTACAAATTTTGATGTATGGATCTTCAATTGTTTCCCATTATCTATATGAATTATAGATTTTCTTCAAAACTTCCATGATAGCAGTTTTTTTTATATATATTTTCTTACGTTTGGCATAAATCTGTGTAAAAATTATTAAAAATGTTCAAAAGTTATTTTAAACGATATTATTTTATATATCAGCCACATTATTTTAATTAACCTTAAATAATTCAATTTTATCACATTAGGCAGAAAAGGTGTTAAAAACACGAATTTAAGACGAGTTTCATGATCGGCGTAGTAGTTTTAGAGATACCCTCAGATAGTTGAAATCAAAGGTGGTTATCCACAAAAAACGATATAAAAAAGTTTTGGAGGCGTATTTTCTTTTTTTGGACTTTAAAAGATAATGTGTGAAATGTGATGAAAGATAATGTGAAATATTCGATATTACTTATCGAAACTTCTTCCTAGTCTGAGATGAAAACAGTTTGTTTTGTACATCTTAAACAATTGAATGAAAAAGGAGAGCAAACCTGGAAAATCTTTAAATAGAACTTAATAGTTCCGATATCTTATAAACAAATAATTGTATTTAAATATGCAGAACTATTCGATCGAAACAAATTGAAGACCTCTATCCAGTCACAACATTAATTTCCACAAACAAAAGTTATTTTCAAGTTCAATGATCTACCCAAACAGCATTTACTAATATCACTCTCTCTACAATCAAATAAAAAGTTCCTCAAAACATTTACCACAGTTTACCAGATTGCGATCAAATAAATATTAATACTACACCATTTCATTTCAACAAGGAAAATTCCACTGCAAAAACCAAAAAAGTTTTTATTAAACATATAAATTCCCACGACCAATTTCACCCACGATCATTCGACAGATGATACCAATCATCTAAACACCGATATCATGGAAATCGCCAAGGGATTACCAGCCACGAAATCGCCGTATTTGGCGACTCAAACCCCATACATCCCATTTATACTCTGTTCCCGCATTACGTTAATACTTTGATTGCCAATATTGGGAGAGGTAAAAGGACTGGTTTGGTTTCATTTACTTGGCGGCGAAGTTGTTATGCAGGGGAAATACGGTTGTAAGTAATCGGATCACGTTTGGCACAAAACGTTGACAGCCAGCGGGAACAGCAGCCAACTCGTGCGTTGATCTGTCAGACACACGAGACGAGTTCTGCTGTCGGTTAATAAGAAAAATATATCTTTGGCGAGTTTTTGTGGGGTTTGAGTTTGAAATGTGGCTGCTGCCTGCTGGTAGATTTATTGGCGGGTAATTTTTCAAGACGCCAAACTGTGGGGAATGGGCGATTTTTTTGGCGTTAATTTTTGCGTATTGTATGTTAGGATGTGTGCGTTGACTTAAATGGGTTTTTTACCATAAGTTTGTTTTTATATGATGTATGGGTTGTTCTACATAAGTGCGAACATTTGGTTTGTGAAATATAAATGTTTGAACACTGTTCAGTTCAATTTATGGATCTTTAAGTCTTTCTAAAAATCGACATTTACATTTTGTTAGCGTGGATTTTATTGAATTTTCGTAAAGAAAAATGTGATTTTATTTTTGTTATAAATAAACTATTAAATTCGTTTATTATTTTGCTGGATTACAATTGAGTTTTCTCAGATTTTATTGTTCTAAGAAAAGGTAATTTTCACTTATTAAAAATTTACATATTTTGATATATATTTTTTAATAAATTTTAAATATTGAAATTATTTTTTGCACAATTTAATTTAATTTTGTACGATAACAGCTTTTAAATTATACTTAAAACCAATTTTTATGAATTGAAGCCATTTTTTTTTAATCGCCAATTAAAAAAAAATAATACGTACATTATCATTAGCATTACCTACTTTATTATTAGCATTGTTTTAAAATCGTTAGAGCTTGACAACAATGAAATACTTTAAATTAAATTAATATAATTACTATAACGAAATTAATTAATTGTTTTAAACATTTGAAAGTTGGCAATCAAAACTTGCTTTGGCGAAATGACCCTTTCTGAGAATTATGCTTCAACGCGAAACCTAACGGAAAAGCTAACGTTCGGAGATGTACCCAGTGATGTCAGAACACTAGATCAGTTACTTTACCTTAGAGAAAGTAAAAAGAAAGGGATGAACGAACAGAACCAACCAATGGAAAATATTATTTTACGCGTGTAAAACCGCGGGTATAACATCTATACTCGGGTACAACCTAAGTTGAACCTGAAGCGAAGGCTACGATGTGTAAAAAGTCTGAGCTATGGCCTTGATTGGCTAAAAAATATCATCCGTTGATTTAAAAACAAATAAATATGTATCAGAGTAGTCATATTTGGCGCCGTTATCGCCTTTTCCCCCTACAAGTATAATTTTTTATAGTAACATATAAAATAAACTAATAAAAACTCCTGAGGGTTTCTTGATGTTTACAAGCAATTTGCGCTAATTGATAATCGAAACTCTGGACACTCGCCTTGAATTACGATGTTCAAGGTCAGGAAACCGTAATACAAATTCAAACAAACTGAACAAAGAACCCCAAAGTCACAGCAGAAGTGACCCACCCTGTTCCAGTAATAAGTCTGGTTCTGCGGTAAAAGATAATTCCACCTGTTTAGCTGTAATTCGAAGCCATTATCGGATATCACGAACCCACCGTACATCAAGGATCACAGGCATGGTTCTGGTTCCGGTAAAGCTACTAAAAGGGGAAGGAAACCTGTTTAAAAAGAAGCTCTCGTATTCCTCGTTTTTCCAATTAGTTCGCTAGGTGAACGCTGTGTGTCGTGCAGATCAAATAGGGTAGGGAGACAGTTGCACATATTTTATTTTAACATGACTTGTAGAATTGTTCTTTAATTGGTGGGGACTCAAATGGTGGTTTTGGAGTTCAAAGAAGAGTTTGTTTTAAAAGGAGTTTCGATTATTTATCTCTTTTTCGTGAAAATACTTCACTGTGTAAAAAAAAAGTGCCTAAAAATGAGTAAATGAACATACTCGTTTTTCTTTGAGTATAATTGCATCGTAAATGAGCGATGACGTCATCAAATTTAAGTAATCACACTGTTGCAAAAGAGCGGTTTGATTCGATATTTTTAATATCAGCTTCCGTTCAAGCCATCTTTACAAAGCGATCTGACACACTAAAAATAGTCGTTCAGAAGATGGTTTTCCACATTATTTGATGTCCATTGCTTAAATGGAAACTGAGTTATTACAATTATCTTACTTCCCATTCTTTTGACACACCTTTTAACACTACTTCTATTTATCAGTTCTTCACGTCTCTCTAGTAGTACAACAGATAAAGCACTAGACCGCGGTGCCTGCAGGTCTGAGTTCGATTCCCCGTAAGTCTTGATTGTAATTGTCGATATTTATTTAAAGGGATTTATGATGGCATTATATTAGCATCTGCTCTTTTTATTCATTTTTACACATTTTAAGTACGTCTCTTTTTCAAAATTATAACTTATGTATTCGGAGCCATGATAAGCATCGAATGTATTCAAAAATGAGTACATTTCACTTATTTTTGAACACCTATTTTTAACAGTGTATAGATAAAATCCGAAAATTTATTTTAAGAGACGATTTTTAGTTAACATTCAAACTAAACATTCCCTAAAGAATATAAACATAAACCGAGTGTTGCCTATTAAACATCTAAACATTTTAATTAATTAATTTATTTGAGTTTATTTTCTTTGAGAATTATTTAATACTAGCTGTTACTCGCGGTTTCACACTTTCTAAAAATTTTTACCCCACGTTCTCTCCGATTATACCTTCTATTTTATTTCCACGAACGAAAAATAACTGATCTGTTGTTCATACATCTCTGGGTACATCTCCGAATGTTAGCCTTTCAGTTAATTTTCTCCGTTAAAGCATAATTGTCGGAAGGAGTTATTTTGCCAAAGAAATTTTTTATCGCCAATCTTCAATTGTTTAAAACAATAAATGTATATTAATTTATTTTAAATTATTTCATTGTTGTCAAGGCCTTATAATTTTATAACAATGTAATTTTATAAAAACGTAGATGTTAATTTTTTTAAAATGGCAATTAAAAAAATAGCTTCAAAACCATAATAAATGGTCATAAACCTTTTAAACGAAAACTAAACATTATTTTAAAATGTCAAGCCCTAAGTGTACAGTAATAAGGTGAAAACTATATTTATATAGAAATTTTTCAGACATGTCCAAGCAGTGGAAGATAGTGTTTTGCGTGCCACAAACACACACAAACATAGTATTTTTCTTTTGTTATTAATAGACTATTTAAAACGTATATTAAAATTGCATTTTTAAATATTCTCAATAAACGCTATAAAATTTACAGTATTTAAATATTTCTATTTCCAGTTCACTTATTATTATCATTTAAAACTTCCAAAATTTACTGGTGAAAAACTAAATATATAATTTGAAATTTTGATTAGTAAAGCTGTAAAGACTTAAATTAGAATAGATTTAACCCTGTAGTGCATGATTATTTCCTTTTTAAAGAAATAATTTTTCTTTTCGTTTTCTTTTTGCCTCTGTACAACTGAAAAAATATAAAAAATATTCTAAATACCTATTTAATTAAAAAATTGTGTAGCGCTAAATTGAGTATGGAATATTTTCAAAAAGTATGAAAATATATTTAAATACAATCTGCATACCTCTGATATTAGCTAAGATTTTTTTGTATAGCCAGATTATACTTTTAAGTAATAAAACTATCTTCGAAAACTTCACCGTCACGAACCAGTTTTTAAACAACAGACCTCGAAACAACTGATTGCCTTTATCACAATCATTCTTATGAAGAAAAGGGATCTTGCGGCGGTTATAAGAACTAAGCACATGGTTCCCTACGTGACAATACTATAATAGTTAGCATAAAATTCAATAGATGCAGCTAGAGGTCATTTTAAAGTTGTGTAGCATATATGCTAGTGTACAAGATATTTTCAGCTTAAAATGTGTCTTAAATTGTTATATAAAAATTATAATTGATTTTCGGAAAAATCATTAAGGCATATTTTTAAGGTTAAAAAAAGTAAGTTGAGAAGTTAGTAATCATAAATCACGTACTTCATTTAAATATTTATACTTATTAATATTCAGTTCACGCCTCGATTAACACATGGGAAAATGAAATTTCACGGTTTAATTCGGTGAATAGAATCGTGCTGGGGGGTAGTCTGCAAGTGAAGTAAATCACGAACTCTCAAGCTATACCACATCCACCCATATCGCACAATTTGACGAAGGAACGGTTTTTAGTGTGTTATATTACAATATCATGTATATTATTTCTATAGTAAAGATCACTTTTGGGCCGCTTTGACGCAACGAAACTTAATACATGAGGTAGCAAAAGAAAGAGAATTTCATGACTAGTTGCAAATTGTACTTTTATCCCATAAATGTCAAAAAGCAATTTAAATGCCTTTAAAATAATTCGGATTAACGTTTTTTTAAAACAAGCCGTGATAATACTGCCAGCTATGAGCAAACCCTTAAACTTTTTTGATTTTATCACATTGACATGTTAGTAATGAATAATATAACATTATGAAAAAGATAATTTTATCGAAATCTGTCATCAAGTTATTTTTACGAACTGAACTTTAATGTCCCTTGTTATTGCTCCATTTGATATGGAATTCGATGCACTGTGGAAGGTGTTGTATATTGAACTTATTTTGACATTTTAATATTTTTACTTGGGTATTATTGATTTTTAATTATTATTGATGACTTTTTTTTATCAAAATTTAGATATTTATATGATAAATATACTTTTTGGAGTGTGCCAAATTTTTCTTTATGTAAATTTTTTAAAAGGAAAAAATTTTACGTTTGAACCAATGTGCAACACCAGTGTTGTACTTTAGACCGCACTATTACTTCCTGATAAAATTTAAATAAAAATGAGAGTAACTTGATATTTATATTTATTAAACTTAAGTGGATAACAAGAGTACAATGTAAATACAGTAGTTGGTAGAACTAACTTAGACTTTTGTTTTTTTCAGCTTTTAAAATTATTTTCGCGTACTTTTTCTTCTTATATGTCTTGTTTTATTGATGTATCAATCAAAACATAGGATTTTCATCTTGGTCTACCCCTCCTTTCTTAATATTGTTGGGGGGGGGGGGGGGGTCAGAATCTCATGTAGACAGTGATATTCTTATGGTTTCGAAGGTCAAGGGATCAAAATTATATGAATTTTAATGCCTTGAGAATAATTTCGCTATTTTGGTGATATTTTTACATATATGACATTATTTTAGTTCATTTGGCGACATTTGCATTCATTTGGCATATTTAAAATTTATTTGGTGACATTGTTATTGATTTGGCCATTTTTTTATTCAATTTGTGACATTTCGGAAATGTATTGGCGATATTTACCTATTAGATAATCAGAATGAATCGTTTATCTATCCTCATAGTAGACTTTTTTAGATATGGTATATCATTACAATGTTGAAATATTCCAATGTTACAGTATTGCATTATTATAATTAGATTTTATTAAGAAGTCAATGGAGTTCAGCTAGTTACGGTCAAAAACTTTAATAGTACGCACAAACATCGCTCAAGTCTTGCAAAAATCGCATCATTAAAAATAACGCACAATAATTTTTCTTGATACAACAAAAACAATTTATTACTTACAAGTTTTACATGTATTAAAAAAAATGTTGTAGTAGGTTATTTTAATATATGCTTATATTTCCATACTCGAATTTTGAAAAAAACTAAATTTTTTAAAATCTGTGAAAAGAAAGTCAAAGCAAGAAATAAATTTAGGCATACATTTTTATGAATTTTCGGGACTACATTCAGGTGACGCAATAGAAATTTAAATTCTATTCATATGATACTTTAACCAAAGCCAGCATCTCAATTTTAAGTAAGCAAGCCCTTTCACCTCTAACCAAAAATAAAACATAGCCAAATAAATCATTCATAAAATATTGTATTGATTTCCCATCACAACACGTCCAATTACGTAATTATTAATTTAACTTTCTTATCTTCGCACACAGCAATTTTTCATTGAATCGATCGAAACCAAGAAATTTCTACTTTATTGATTGACCCACGTCTATAAACGCGGTTATAATCTGTTATTAATAGCCGAAATTACTGTTCGCCAATTATCTGAGTAACTTTTGAACCCAATTGAGACATTCTGAAAGAGTTTCTTGGAAATAAATTGAAGATTTTATTTAATCATCATCCTTGGATTAATTATGGTTTGCTGGTTTTGCTATCTACTAAGTTACTTTTAAGATTGGATTAAAGCATCAGAATTTGCTTTTAGCTTTATTAATCGCATTTCATAAAATTAATGTAATACAATTGCTATCATTAATTTTGATATGTTATTAATTGGAACCTTTCCTTTGAACTGTCATAAAAAAATCTACAAGAATTTTTTTCAGAAGTAATTTGATTTAATTTTTGTTAGTCGTTTCTTTTTTTTTAAAGGATTATTTTATTTTCGTCTTTTTAAATTTTTTATTTATCAGGGGGCTTGGCTCCCTACTATTATTCGCCACGAAATTCAAGATATTATTTGTTAAATGAATGCCGGGTAAACAAAACTATATTTCCTCAACAATGTATATTTTAAAACAATATTTATACATGCTAATAAACGTCAGATGAACGAAAATGTTTATTCAACAATGAAAGTATTTAGAAATCAAAGAAACTGTTAAAAAAATCTCCGGTTAATCGATATTTCCGGATATATAACAACCGGATAATCGATCATTTTTTGCAGTTTTTGCCTAAGTGGATTTTTTCTATATCTAACAAAAAATAATTTTTGAAATCGGACAATATTTTTTTTCAAACGGTCCGGTTAATTGAGAATTCCGGATAGTTAACTGCCAGATAACTGGATATTTTTTTTCAAAAGGTGTCCCAGTGAAACATCCTCAATTCCGCAAAAAAATATTCTCCGAATATCTGAATTAGAACAGAAATATTGCTCGAGCATATATTAAAAAAACATAACAGTCGAATTGATAACCTTTCTCCTTGGCACCCGATTTGGCGGTTTAAATTTAAAGTTTCTGGCGGTTTTATTTTGGAGTTTGGGTTGGGGCGCTGTTCATTCGGTGAAAAAGTTCGGTTAATCGATATTTCCGAGTATATAACAACCGGATAACCGATTATATTTTTTTTACAGTTTTTACCAAAGTGTATTTTTCTCTATCCAACAAAAAAAGAATTTTCGAAATCGGACAATATTGTTTTCAAACGGTCCGGTAAAATTGAGAATTCCGGATAGTTAAATGTCAAATAACCGGATATTTTTCTTCAAAGGTTCCCCAGTGAAACATCCCCTATCCAACAAAAATTTTTTTTTCCAAATATCTTAATTAAAACAGAAATATTGCTCGAACATACATAAAAAACATAACATTCAAATTGATAACCTTTCTCCTTGGCGCCCGATTTGGCGGCTTAAATTTAAGGTTTCTGGCTGTTTTATTTTGGAGTTTTGGTTGGGGTATTTCCGAGTATATAACAGAAGGATAACCGAAATGCCGGATAACAGGGAATTTTTTTTCAGAAGGTGCCCAAGTGAAACCTCCCCAATCCAAATTTTTTTTTTCTCCAAATATCTGAATTAGAACAGAAATCGGTACAGATATAGTATAGGACATTTGGCGCGCAAGTTTTTTTTTTTGGCGTGTTTTATAGGGGCGATACATTTATAGTATGGCAACCCCACCCGACGTTGTTGGTATTTTCCGATTCTTGTGGTGACTTTCAATCTGGCAACCCTATGCTATATTTAACGGCAATTTTTCGTCGCAAAAAAAAAACTGCGCCAAATGTCCTATACTACATCTGTTCCCAGAAATCTTGCGAGTACATACATAAAAAAACCCATAACTTTCGCATTGATAACCTTTCTCCTTTTGGCTCGCTTTGGCGGTATTTGTTGGCGAGCTTTACATTCGGTTAAAAATATGCAAATTCTCTTCCATAACAGATTAACTGAATAGAGTCATCCTTGAGTTAAACATATCACACTCAACCCATGCATAATTCTGTACCATCCGTAACTAACTCCCCTGACTCAAGTCGCAGTTCCGTGGACTCGGCGACACCACACAGTGCAACAAACCATGGAATCTTCCATGTTGATACTCCGGACACGAACTCTGAGACGGAAATTTATAGTTGTATTATGTTCTAATTGAGAAGGTTCAGCGGTTCGTGAAAGAATCTCCCATATTTATTCGCGTGTTAAAAATTCTTGTTGGCACTTAACAATGGGGCCCTCCCACAGACAGATCCTTGGTGGAACATTTTTTCACTTGGCAAGAGAAAGTTTTTTTTTAAGTTCCAGAAGCTTTGTTCTTTGGGGTTATTGTTCGATTTTTTAGTTTTTTGTTGGTTTCGCGTGAGAAGGTTTGATATTTAGAATATATATCATAATCTTATTCTTGACAGTACTTTAACATTTTATTGATGACATTTTTCTCCGTTATTTCGAATTCGAAAGGAAGTGTATAAAAATTCGAATTATCGAAAATCCTATAAAAATGCTCTGTTTTGGTAAAAATAAATACAAGTATATTTACCTTACTTTATTTAAAATATCTATCTAAAATAGTTAGGTGATTATTTCTATTTTTTTTTTTCGGGATCATTTGCATTTTCCAAATTGCATGAAATTTCTCTGTTTTCATTTCCGGCCTCGACTCAACGAATGCACCGCATTTAGATTTTATGGAAGATGCAGCCTCTTTCAAAGTTATCTTTGGAGGAGGTTCGCATTCTTCATCATCAAAGAAGGGGTCGAGTGTTAATTTGCGCCTAGTTCTTTAGGTTTTAAGTGAGTTGCTTTCTGGACGGTCAGTAACGTTCCAAGAAAGTTACTCACTTTGCCGAAGACACCAGCTGGCTTGAGAGACGATAAATCATTAATTTTCCTTGTTGGACGCTGCCTTATAGGGGAGGGGATACAGCTTAGGAAATCCCAGTGTGGCGACATGCAAACAAAAGGGTGAGGCACATGCAGGAATCCATTATAAGCATCCACTTTCAGAAACGCACAATAAGAAAGAGTACTGATAAGGACATGACAATTTTGCTAAAGATTCTTCAAAATTCGTAGTTTTGAGACTAAAACAAAATTTTGAGTCGTAAGGAAACTTCAAGTTATCGAAAATAAGGAAGAAAAACTTCGAATTAAAGAGATAAAATTACATTAAATAAATAACGAAGGTGCAGAAAAATCGATTTTTTTTTCGAGATGTCGAAAAATTCGAGTTATTAAAGTTCGAGTATCTAATTAATTTTAACCCTTTGAGGGATGATTAAAATAGTGCAATTTATATTCAAAAATAAAAATTGACGATTAAAAACAGGCCAAACTGTATTATGTATTTACGCGAACTGTATTATGTAACAAATAGTAGGCCAGGTACACTCAGAGTAATATGTAATTAAATAAATATTTTTAACTACTATAATTGTTTTTCCTAAAGAGAGGTACCGGAACGTCGGCGTGTTCCGCCTCAAATCAATCCTTGGGTCTACCCATATTAACAACAAAAATGTTACATATTTTTTTATGGTGTTTTACTTCACCACAACGACAAACCTACTAATTCATACACAGCAACAAGAAAAGGATCATAAAACTTTGATTACTATTTTTAAAAAGCAAATGGATAACCAGCCACCGTTAACACTTTCTCCCGTAAAAGTCACAAACACCACGTTTACAGCGTCCCGGATCTAACAGTTGGTGTAAAACAATTCTAATGACATCACTTAAGCTTGCTGCAAAGTGTTCTTAATATTGAATATTACCATACTTTCAGCGCCTTCTTATCTAACGCATCAAAACAAATGATTTCTAAATGGTGCTTGGATAGAATTCGTCCCCTGAATGGGCACTGTTATTGCCCTTTTACTGCAGCTCTTCGCTTATTACGGTGCATTTTTATGACAGCAGTTATGTGGTTCGAACCCGTTTTTTTATTGATTTTAATGTTCTTGTAAGTGATTGAATATCGATAAATATCAACGTTTCGTGATTTTTTTTTATGTAACAGGGCGGTAATAAGTACCCATTTTCTTAGGGAGAATTGTAAATTATGCGGTACGTAATAAAGTGGTAAGATGAACCCGAAAGTTTAAGTTATTCGGCTTTTCGTCTTGTATGAAACAATGTAACTAATGGAAAGTACATTGTAGCGAAGTGTGGTCTTACATTGTTAAAAGTATATACTCTAACATAAGTAAAATTTACTCATATTTGAGTACATTCGATGCTTATCATGGCTCCGAATACATAAGTTTCAATTTTGAAAAAGACATGCACCCAAAAAAGAGTACAATGTATAAAAAGAATAGATGTTAGCCTTTTCCTATGCCTTCATAAATCAATTTCCAGAACTATCGACAATTACAATCAAGATTTACCGGGAATCGAACCCAGATCGTCAGGCAATGTAGTCGTCCAGAGCTTTATCCGTTACCAGGGCGACGTGAAGAAGTTACAAACAGAAGACCTGTTAAAAAGGAGTCCCAGAAGAATGGGAAGTAATATAATTGAGTTGTAATAACTCCGTTTCCATTGAAGCAATCGACATCAAATAATGTGAAAAACCATCTTCTGAACAACTATTTTAAGTTTCTCAGGTCGCTTTGTTAAGATGGCTTGAACAGAAGATGATATTAGTAATATTAAATCACACTGCTCATTTTTGAAAAAGACCGGTTACTTAAATTTGATTACTTTATCTCCTATTTACGATTCGATTGTACTCAAAGAAAAATAAGTAGGTTCATTTACTCATTATTAAGTACAATTGTTTAACAGTGTGGTTTCGGAACTAGGCGGCTCAATTGTTAAAGTGTTATTCTCAATAGTTAAATGCTAAAAAGGTGTGCCAAAAGAATGGGAAGTAAAATATTTGAGTTGAAATGACTCAGTTTCCATTTAAGCAATGGACATCAAATAATGGGGAAAACCACCTTCTGAAAAACTATTTTAAGTTTGTCAGGTCGTTTGTGAAGATGGCTTGAACAGAAGCTGATATTAGCAATATCAAATAACACTGCTCATTTTTGAGAAAGTACGATTACTTAAATTTGAATACGTCATCACTCATTGTCGATGCGATTGTACTCAAAGAAAAATAAGTAGGTTCAGGTACTCATTACTAAGTAATTTTTTTTTATAGTTTACCATATCTAAAAGTAGCAATGGGCTTTGGATGACTTTGAGTAATGATTTTGCAATCATAAACAGATTCTGCTATTTGATTGATTTGGCACCCTTTTAGTCAATTAACGTCGCACTAGAGCTGCACAATTGGCTATGGGCGACGGTTCGGGATCTATCTCGAAGGAAATACCTGGGAACACACACACATTCATACATATACATGTACCTCGTTATTTTAGAACCATGGTCAGATGACAAGGAAACACCTGAACTGGCACCCAACGCCTTCAATAGACGTCGGGACTTTGGACCCCGATCAGATGTATCGTGCACCAGTCCCGTATACACGCCGTTAATTTTTGCGGATGTTCTGGACGACTTTTCAAGCATATTGTAGCAAAGCTGTCAACCCTCCGATCACAGATTCTACTATTTGAAGTTTTATCTATAGATAAGTGTGGAATTTCGGAAAAAAACAACGTAATTACAAAATTTCATACAATCAATCCAAACCTTGACCAACACAACTAAACAAAGCGATCTATCTTGAAACACGACATTCACTACTTGCATCCAAAACGCCCACTTCACTCTCACCACTTCAACTTTTGTTTAAACCACACATCCATCAAGGATAGAGCAGCATTGTATAAACCCCACTAAACTCCCCAACAAGTTGTCTGACCTCACGGACATTCATTTGCATAATAACTTCTCGATTCCATTCCTCGGGTTCGAACCTTGACTGATGAAAGGCTTCCGAAACATAAAGGGAGCCAAACCTGCTTCCGATTGGCTTCCGTTTCCGGATGAGAGTCACCGTAACGCGTGATGACACGTGACCTTTGGTGCCTTTTGTGGGGGTGATGTTGCATGCTGTCTGTTTTGAAAGGGATACATAATTATATTATCAGTGGTGTTTTGGGCTTTTGTTGGGCAGTGGGTATCGCAAGGTGCTCTAAAGGACGCTTCAAAGAGATACCTTTTGGTTTTTGAATTCGGTTTCGTAACTGCGTTTGGTTTCGGAGCGTTTCCAATTAAATTTTATTAGGGTTTGTTCTGCTTTTGTGATGGTTACTGAAATGATAAAAACGATAATTGTTCCCTTAAAATTTGTTTATTCCTTGGATATTTCCTTTTCCATTCATCAACAATAACGTGAATTATTTGAAGAGAAATGAGTAGTCTAGTTTCATAACCAGATATACTACTATTTTTCTCAAAAAATAGTTTTTACTAATTCTTAATACATTACATCACTTTGCAAAGCGGTAATGGCCAAAAGTGTCTGAATAGTGTCTAAAAATGCATACAAAGTCATACATTTAGATCCAAAATTGCGTGGTTGTAAATCCTTTTTATCCACGTAAAATGGATATTATCTGCACTGATTAAAATAGGTACTCAAAAATAACTAAAGTGTACTCATGTTTGAGTACATTCTTATCATGGCTTCGAATACATAAGTTTCAATTTTGAAATATATATATACTCAAGAACGAGTACAATGAGTAAAAATTAATAAAAGAGTAGATTCTAGCCTACATAGGCTGCCACATTCAATAAATATCGACAATTACAACCTAGAACATCAGACACAGCAGTCCAGAGCCTATTCCGTTAAACTAGTACTAGGACGACATGAAATAGTTATAAACAGAAGAAATGTTAAAAAGGTGCTCCAAAAGAATGGAAGAAAGATAATTGAGTTGTAAGAACTCGGTTTCCATTTAAGCAATCGACATCAAATGACATGGAAAACCATCTTCTGAACACTTAAGTTTGCCAGGTCGCTTTGTTAAGATGGCTTGAACAGAAGCTGATATTAGCAATATTAAATCACAATGCTCATTTTCAAAAAACTACGGTTACTTAAATTCCCGGTAAGTTCTTTGTTGTAGTTGTAGTTGTTGAAGGCAGCCTATGTAAGCTGTCATCTAATCTTTTTATTCATTTTTACCCATTGCACTCATTTTTAAGTACATGTCTCTTTCAAAATTGAAAACTATCTATTCAGAGCCATGACAAGCATCGAATGTATTCAAAAATGAGTGCATTTTACTTATTTTGAATACCTATTTTTAGCATTGTACTCGGAAACCTCGTAGTCGATGTCTTGTCCTGAGGCCCTCAGATCCAGTCACAAGGCCTGATCAGATATATCCCTGCCTCACCTCTTCAAAAAACCACCAGCATCACTTTCTCAATTATACATATTACTCGCGAGCGATTACTTCTGTGCATAATACCCGTGACTCCACAGTGTCACTTTTCGCACCATTACACCTAAGTACCTGGGGTCCTGAGGAATAATACCCCGTCACATCGCACCAGTTGAATAATTCATTCTTCATTATTAACCCCTCCGCAGGTTCCAAAAGGGGAAAAAGTAGTCGCATTTTACGTTATTGGAATTACGGGTCCATTACGGGTGCTTTCCCTTACTTTGTAAGCGTCACTTAGATTACAGTGTCAATGTTTATTTTTGGAGATTGTATGTATTTGGGATGCAAATGGAGGTCTTATCGCCTTCTTGAATGGAGATTAGCGACGGGTGCAATCATTTGACACTTCGCTTAGCACACTCTGTGGGTGACGTGGCAAGTCATCATTGGTGAATTGCTGTTCGTATTATGGAGGAATGTACAGTAAGAAATGAACGTGTCTTATATGATTATGAAACCGTTTTGATTGGCTTTCCCTTTGTAGATGGTAGCGATAATGTGGAATGTATGTTCATCAGTGGCGGATCTACTCTGTAAAAACGTGCTTAAAAATGAGTACATGGACGTACTCGTTTTTCTTTGAGTACAATTGCATTGTAAATGAGCGATTACGTACTCATATTTAAGTAATCGTACTTCCGCAAAAATGAGCAGTGTGATTTAATATTGCTGATCTTAGTTGCTGTTCAAGCCATCTGAACAAAGCGTCCTGACACAGTTAAAATATGTGTTCAGAAGATGGTTTTCCACGTTATTTGAAGACGATTACTTAAATGGAAACTGAGTTATTACGATTCAATTATCTTACTTTCCATTCTTTTGGCTCACGTTTTTAAGATTACTTCTGTTTATAACTTCTTCACGTCGTCCTGGTAGTTTAACGGATAAAGCTTAGGACAGCAGGTGCCTGCAGATGTAGGTTCGATTCTCGGTAAGTCTTGGTTGTAATTATCGATATTTTTTTAAGTGATTTGAGAAGGCATCCAATGTAGGCTAGAATCTGCTCTTTTTATTCATTTTTACTTATTTTTAAGTACATGTCTTTTTCAAAATTGAAAACTATGTATTCAGAGCTATGAGGAAGTTTTAACGAACATTAATATATTTTTTTTAATAAGAAAATATGTAATTTTAAAGGACTTATAGCAATTTAGAAATCACGTTTCAAAAATGAGGGTGAAAAAACTTCAAAAAGTGGAGCGTGTTTAAAAGTTTAAAAAATTTATAAATCCAAAACTAATTCGAATTAAAAAAATTCTTACTTGGATTTCCAGTTCAAACCTATTTGTACACTCCCTAAAAAATGGATCTCTCCTCTTAATAATCTTTCAGAAACTCGACGGACAAAATTACTTGTAAGCAAAATTTTATCAACGACGACTTTAATATTAAATAACTTATAAACTAATAACATTATTAAAACAAAAATATATTCTTCTTATTTATCAAACATTTCTTAACAAATTCACTTAATTTCGTAATTTTAGGACTTTTACATTTTGAGATACGATCTGAATAACATTGAAAAACTGAAAATTCCCCCTAGGGCTTACTTTTTTTTAAAATAGAGAGAAACGGATCCTCAAAAAATTCTCGAAATCCATCAAAGTTCAAAAAATATTATATAATGGACAATTATGGTCATACATTTTTTTTAGTTTTTATTACGTTTGGTTTTACTGCAACTCATTAACTGTGGTTACGGGTTTTTCCTGCAATCCCTCCCATTATTTATTACTGTCTGAGACGTTATCTGAAATAAATCCTTTTTGAAAACATTCTTTCGATTTCTTTTCAACACAGACAACCGCGAACTTTTTTTTCGTCGCCTTCATTAAGTGCAGTGAGAATGATGTAACATTATCTTCCATTTTTTATTATTATTTTTATGTTTTCCAAAGAAAAATAATTCATAGACATAGTTTTACTACAAAGCCGTCTAAAGTAAATTGTAAAAAACATTTTGGGGTGATTTATATTATGAACAAGCTGTTACCCGTAGTTTCACACGCATTCAAAGAATGTTTCCCCGTTGGTTCATTCTCTCCGTTTATTTCTTCTCTTTTATTTTCCCAAAAGCTAAATAACTATTCTGTTGTTCAGACATCTCCAGGTACATTTCCGAATGTTAGCTTTTCCGTTAGTTTCCCTCGTTGAAGCATAATTGTCAGAAATAATTTTTTCGCCAAAGCCATTTTTGATCGCCAACTTTCGTATATTGCTTCATCGTATATTTCTTACAGTACAATGTTAAACATTATTACGACCTGGCACCATAATTTGGTATCCATTTAGCTGCAACCAACATTTGGTGCTTAGTGTCACCACTTTACGATGCCACCACGGATACCATTTAGTGGTGAAACATTATACCAAAACTCAGATTTTCGCTACACCATTTTATAGTGAAACGACGAACCAAAATTCGAGTTTTCTCAATATTTTATTAGCAGTACTTTTGTAGCGAAGCTGGCAACCCTCCGATCGCAAGATGACAACTTTTTTACTTTTTTTGTCAGGTCCACCGATGGGGGTTGGAACTAGGAATCCTCTTATTCATAGCTAAATGCCTTTATCCACTGGGTCACGGAGGTTCTTGTTTGTCGTTGTCTTTGTTGGTGGGGATTTCCCGGATTGTTGATTTAGTGAAAATTTCGGTTGCAGTTAAAGAGGTTAAAACAATTATCGGTGAAACCTACGCTTTTTTTCGATAAAGGATTTTTGGTTCAACCTAGATTCTACCATAATATGGTGTAATTTGCAACAGATCTTTTTTTTGCACCAAGATATGGTACATCGTTCAACTGAAATTTTTAACAGTGTATGAAATTCTGTGATACCAAGTTCTTCAATTAATCATTTTGTATGAGTGATACGCCATAGTCTCCGTTCCGCCGCCATCGAAACTGAACGTTCGATGTTGAAAAAGTAATAACTCATAACTGAACATTCGATGTTTATTTAAAAAAAATTGTTTAAACATTTGATTTTAATCAATAAATACAATTATATCAAAGGAAATATAGTACGTAATTATATATAAAAGTGGGTTTTTGTCTAGTTGATGTGGTTCACGGGAAAATGAAAAAGTAAAAACTTTTGGTGAATGTATTTATCACAGACCTATAAATAAATCTAGACCTCGCGTGGCCGTGTTTCCGAAAGCTTTCTCCTGATTAAATTAAAAACAGCTACTAGAAACCCCAAGTATAGGAATTGTAATGTTATAATTCCAAAAAACTTGAGGTTAATTATTATTTTGAAATATCTTAATAGTCCTTAATTACATATTAAAAAACAATTACATTCCGACAAAACCTCTTAAAATCTATAGAATAAAAAGCTATCAATAAACTTAATTATTCTGTAAAATATTTTGAAAAAAATAATTTTTAATTTTATTCTATTACTTTACATTTAGACACTGTTTACGATCGCACACCTTAATCAATGAAGATTGATGTTGACATTAACTTTATTAAATGGATCTTGCATCCTAACGTAAATTCCTAATCAATGAAGATTGATGTTGACTTTAAATTATTAAAGGGATCTTGCATCCTAACGTAAAAAAATATTTTATCTTAATTTTAATCTTAGTATTAACGAAATTAGATTGAGAATATTTTTCGATAGAAGAAATCTACAAGACATCTTACTCAAAAATTTTCTTTACTAGTGTTTTATTTGGATCTCATATATAATTATTTCGACTATATATAATTATTAAAGCACTATCAAAGAAACCTTTTGTAATGACTATATTTGAAAATATGATGTATACCTTTCTAATAATATACCTGGATATAAACGGTTATGCTGACAACAATATGACAAGAAAATTAGTATATACATTCTTCTTAGATTTCTTGATTATGACTCAGAAACAACGACGTTGTTAATAATAATTATTTTTCAAACAACTAAAATGTCTGTTTTTTAATAAGAAACTTTTATTTGTGTTTATGACCATATGCACATATAATTTTAATCGATATCATATTAATTTAAATCGTTCATTTATTTTGTATTTTTTTTCCAATTTATAGTAACTTGTACAAAGTTTACTCTACTTTCATTTAACGGGTATTTTTTAAATAAATTTTATATTATGGTAAAAAAATTAAAAAGTAAACAACTGCCTAAAATACATTTAAAAAAAAGTGTATCTGCAGGTTTTTTTTTATACAAATATACAGGTTTACTCCCGGCTTGATGAAATTTCACGCTCTTTATCTTAGAAACATTGGGAAGGTCACTGTCTACATGAGATTTCGAAAAATCATCTCATTCTCGCCCCTTAAAGCAAAAGTTACTTCTTATTAAACCCTACATATAGCACCACTTTAAAGGAATCGGCCAACATACAACGTACATCCCGCACTTTTAAAAATATATACTCAAAAGTAAGTAAAACTTTAAGTTCATTTTTGAGTACATTCGATGGTTATGATGGCTCCGAATGCAGAAGTTCCATGTTTGAAAAAGACATATACTCAAACATTAGTACAATGAGAAAAAATTAATAAAAAGAGCATTTTTTTTGCCTACATGGGATGCATTTATAAATCCCTTTCAATAAACATCAACAATTACAACAAAAACTTACTACTGAGAATCGAACCCAGTTCCTCAGGTACCGCAGTTCGGTACCTTTTCCGTTAAACTACCGGGGCGACTTAATGAAATTATAAACAGAAGAAATAACATTTCTTCGCAGTGCAGAACAGAAACTGAAGAATAACAAAAATGTGTGCCAAAAGAAATGAAAGTAAGATATCTGAGTTGCAATATTCAGTTTCCATTTAAGCAATCGACGATCAACTAAAGTAGAAAACCATTTTCGAAACAGCTATTTTAAGTTTGCCAGGTCGCTTTGTTAAGATGGCTTGAACAGAAGCTGATATTAGCAGTATTAAACCCCACTGCTAATTTTTGCGAAAGTACGATTACTTAAATTTGAGTACGTCACCGCTCATTTACGATGCAATTGTACACAAAGAAAAACGAATAGGTTCAGGTATTTATTTTTAAGTACCTTTTTTTTTAACAATGCGGGTACTACAGATAGTTACAAGTAAAGTAATGAAATTACTGTTATTTGGAAGGGGGAGGAGGAGGAGGATAAGTGTTGTTTAACCCTTTGTACTCCAAGAACACTTTGCGTTTTGAGTTCTTTTTACGGAACAGTTATTCCTCTTTATGTTCTTTTCCACATAATTTTTTTTTTTTTTGCTCATAGAGGAAAACAAAAGCATAATCTACTTTGGATCTGCAAGGCAACAAGTTGAAAAAATATCATTTTTTTTTTAAACACAAGATCATGTTCTCGTTTATTTTAAAGAACAGGGAACCAAAGAACGGGTCGTTCTGTTGGCGCCTGAGAGGCGACAAGAGCAAAGGGTTAATTTTATAATTCGAATTATTGATTCAATAGAAATAAACTACAGGAACATAACTCGCGATTGGCTTTTGTTAAAAATAATTAATATGTTTATTATTAAAAAAAAATATCTCTATTTTGATTTGTTTTTTTTAATTATTTTGCAAAAGTTTTAACTTGTCTTGTTTCTTTCCAGTGTCTCAGTCAATCCCTGACCCCTTATTCTCCAGGGGTTGCCGAGCTCAGCGGGGTCAGTTTCCCCACGAAACGTACTGCCAGCAGTACTACAACTGCTGGGACGGCAGGGTGACGATAGAGGAGTGCCCGGGCAAACTTCTGTTCAACCCCGTCATCTCGGCATGCGACTACCCTGAAGCAGTCAATTGTCTGGCGAGGCTGAGAAACCCGGGTAAGTTATGCCACCGGAAACTTTTCCAAATTTTCTGGGTAGCACCACTACCATTTTCACTGTTAAAAATAGGTACTTAACCGTTTGAGTCCCAAGCAGCGCGATCGCGCTGTTGAGATTTTATGTCGAGAAAACCCAGTACATTTCGAACATTGTGGACAACTGACGGTGCGTTACCGATTGTTGAAATCGCGCGCTCAGATTTACTGAAGCAAGTACAGCTGGGGGAAAAAAAACCGAACCACCAATGATTATTTCGTTAGTTTTTATAGTAGAGCTAAACTTAATATATCATTTTGTGGGGAATAAAGTCTACTATACGTTGATATACAAAAAAATTGCATAGGGGACTATCTTAATACTCGAATCCGCACCAACTTTAAAATTTTCAATAGCAACACCTACTTTTGATAGCGCAGAAATGTTCCCTACCCTCAAAATAATCTATATATAAATTTTCATTAAGTTCCTACATTTATATGCAGATATATCAGACAATATGTATCGATCTTATTTGAGGGGCTACCACCACATTGAACAAAGTATTAGGACTACGAAAGGCAGGATCAAGGAAGCTCCAATTGGGATTCATTGATGTAAAATAAACAAAGCGCTATCACGCCGCTTGGTATTTCTCGACATAAAATTTAACAAGCGCTGTCGCGCTGCTTGGGTCTTTTCGTATTCATTTAGAGAAAGCGCGGTTGCGCTGTTTGGGATTCTTCGACAGTGTTTTTTCAATACCCCCTGGGACTCAAACGGTTAAACATAAGTAAAATATTGCTTGTCTATATAGGCTACTTTCATAAATCCTTTTCAATAATTTTCAACAATTACAATCAGGACTTACCGGGAATCGAGCCCGATCCGTCTACTTGATGTCGTCCGCATCGAAGTCCAGGGTGTCTGTGACTTTGTCTTTGATACAAATCTACAGTTTTATTCCGAGCTTGAGGAAATTTTGCACACTAGACCTTTAAAACAAGAGGAAAGTCACTGTCTACATAAGATTTCGAAAAAACCTCCCCATTCCTTCAAGATTTGAAATTTTGAACTAAACTCGTTTATTTCATATTATACTGAGAATACAAAAATCGCAGCCTTCACATAAAAGGAACGTGGTTTTTGATTTACAGAAAATAGAAAATATGCAAATTATAGTGTTTTCGAATACTTTATTAAGCAAATCGGCTGTTTATTTAATATTTTTATTCACTCCAGAAATAACCAACATGGGACTAGTATTTACATTAGTCTAGAAGTTATTATTAGTTGAAAGTTCAACTTTAATCGCAGAGGGTTGAGTTCTACGATTGTGAGCAAAAGCTTTTAAAATAAAATTATTCCTAAACATCATTATATATAAATTCCATAGGTTATTTAAAACTTGTGCGAAAATTAAGTGAACCGATTTTGATGATTGATAGCTAAAATAAAAGAGCTTGCTTCCCAGGTAGGAGATGAATATAAAGTATTCATAAAATTACTTATTAAAAATGAACAAATTAGTAAATTTTCTCCCTTTTTAAGTTCTTTCTGTCATTAGTAAACATAAATATCTTGTTAAATTTATCGTCAAAATCGTCTGTCTCCCTCTAACTAATGTTGCTGTAAAAATAACTGAAAACATTAGTGATTTGTCTCAACAAGCTAGATAGTGTTTTATATTAAATCACAGCTTTTAAGACGAATATAGTAGACTCTTTGGATCTTTTTCAATTAAAAAAATGAATTGACTTATAAGTAGTTTATGCAAAAATGACCGATGATCGTCTTTCCCAAGGTCGAACAGCTAGCTACAAGCCGCAATTCCAGAAACAGGGTTTCAATCTGACCTTAACAAAGTCTTTGACACGCAGGTGAAAGCATCACTAATGGGTTTCAATAGATTATCATATGAAGTAATAATCAATAGATATGAAATAATAATCATGATGGATGAAAAAATACAATGAAAATTAGCATCGTCGGAGAAGGTTTTATGTATAACGGATACGAGGCTTAAGCGGTGATGATATTATGCCATTACAATTAATCGCCAACCAATAATCGATATTTTCCTATTAATTGCTATTTCCGATTAATCTATTTTTATATTATATCGATATTTTCGATGCATACATATTGTTGATGTATCGATATCTCAGATATATCGATGTTTTATTATTATCAAACTTATGAAAATGTATCTATCTGCACTGTTAAAAATAGGTACTCGAAAATAAGTTAAATATACTCATTTTTGAGTGCATTCAAGGCTGATCATGGCTCCGAATACGTAAGTTTCAAATTTGAAAAAGAAGAGTACTGAAAAATGAGGACTATGAGTAAATCTGAATAAGAAGTGCTGATGCTAGCCTATATAGGCTGCCTTCATAAATCACTTTCAATAAAAATTGACAATTACAACCAAGACTTACCGGGAATCGAACCGAGATACTCATGAACCGTAGTTCACAGGCTTATCCGTTAAACTACCAGGACGACTTGAAGAAATTGTAAACAGAAGAAATGTTAAAAAGATGTACCAAAGGAATTAGAAGTAAGATAATTGAGTAGTAACAACTCAGTTTCCATTTAGTAAAAGGTTTGGTTAATTAACGTCGCACTAGAGCTGCACAGTGGGCTATTGGCGACGGTTCGGGGTCTATCTCGAAGGAAAGGCCCGTGTTCACACACACATTCATACATGCACCTCGTTATTTTTGAACCATGGTCAGATGACGAGGAAACAACTGAACTGGCATCCAACGCCTTCAATAGACGTCGGGACTTTGGACCCCGATCAGATGTATCGTGCACCAATCCCGTATACACGCCGTTACTTTTTGCGGATGTTCTGGACGACTTTTCTAGTATTTTGTAGCGAAGCTGGAAACCCTCCGATCGCAAAATCACTACTTTTTACTTTTCTTTGTCAAGTCCATCGCCTGGCATCGAACCACGAATCTTCGGATTCCCAGCTGACGCCTTTCACCGCTCGGCCACGGAGGCCTCTTTTAGCAAGAAACATCAAATTATATAGAAAACCATCTTCTGAACAAATATTTTAAGTTTGTCAGGTCGCTTTGATAAGATGACTTGAACGGAAGCTGGCATGAGCAATATTAAATCACAATAAATCACAAATCACAACGTCTATAGGTTACGCAATACTACATTTTAATGCAATAAGGTATTAAAGTATTGCCTGTTTTTACAAAGATGCGAGCATTTTATAGGCGCCAATGGATAACGGATGTTTGTTTGGAACACACTGGAGTTGTGTTGGTCGCAGACTGCATTAGACAACTCCATCTGTAGCCTTAACCAAACACACGAATCTCAATATTTTTTGGGGAAATTACGATTACTTAAATTTGAGCTCATTTACGATGCAATTATACACAAAGAAAACGAGTATGTTCGTGTACTCATTTTTAACTATCTTTTTTTTAAAGTGAGGTTTTATTTTCTCTCATTTCTCAGGTTTTATTTTATTTTCATTCCAGAGCCATCCGTAACAAGAGATGGCCGATGCCTCAAGCAGTTCGGCATATTCCCAGACCCACACGACTGCACGGCGTTCTACGAATGCTCCCATGGCCGTGCGTTTCGTCAAGTGTGCCCCTACTACACGGCGTTTGACGAAAGGTACTCGGTCTGCGTACACTCCTACAATGTGGAATGCGGGGGCAGGGGCGGAATATACGGCACGCTGGCGCCGCCCCTCTACATTCCCGACGGCGGCCTATCCGGAATACCGGCACAGATCGGGCTGCCCCTCTCCGGTTCTGGCACCGCTGCATCAGGTGAGAAACGAATATATGTCGTCATATATATGTTCGATATTATATAATTATTTTAAATTAAACTAGCTGAAATACCCGTTCTACGAACGGGAAGAAAATAAGTTACAAAATAGATACAAATACAATATTTATAAGCAAAATAAATAATATTCTTAATTTGTCAACCATCAGAAGGAAACACAGTATTAAAAGTTACAATTTGTAACGAAATTTTATTAGCAAGGTCCCGCAAGGTTGATAATATGGAGAAGTTGGATGTACAATAATGTGGATATACATACGGTACTCCCGTTGATTAACATCCATCTTTTAATAGATTCTCAAACTAACGTTGCTATACCGTGCAAAACTATTTGGCTACACTCAGTATCGAACCAAGGAACTTCTGCTTGCTACGCCGATACTCTGCCAGTCAGGTTAAAGTGATCACACCTTCCTAAGCGGGAGTATCGGGTATATGAAGTGAACCCCACACTACTAACATCAAAAAAGGGGTATTACACCCCCTTAAATACGTTCGATCGGAACAAAAAAAGCTAACTTTTCCTATATAAAGTATAAGTAACAAATTTGCCAAATTTCTTCTTCATAGGTATACGGGAAGTTGGAGAATTAGTGATGAGTGAATGAGTGGGGTTTTCGCATTTATATATATAGATTATATATATAGATAATAGAAGATGTGTTGTGTCTATAATTTTTTATGCCTACCAACGGTGAATTAATGTGCCGTTAAAAATATTGTTCTTTTCATTTTTACGTTTCTTGCGCCGTACACTGTTAAAAATAGGTATTCAAAAATAAGTTAAATATGCTTATTTTTTATTACATTCGATGCAAATCATAGCTCCGAATACATAAGTTTCATTTTTTAAATAGACATGGACTACAAATGATTAAAAGTGAATAAAAAGAACAGTAGGTTGCCTATATAGGCTGCCTTCATAAATCACTTTCAATAAATATCGACAATTACTACTTAAACTTACCGGAAATCAAACCCAGGTCTGCAGCGCCGCTGTCCATAATCTTATCCATTGTACTATCAGGGCGACACGAAGAAGTTATAAACAGAAGTAATGTTAAAAATATGTGTCAAAAAACATGTGAAATAAGATAATTGAATTGTAATAACTCAGTTTCCATTGAAGCAATCAATATCAAATAATATGGAAAACCATCTTCTGAACACCCATTTTAAGTGTGACAGGTCGCTTTGTTAAGATGACTTGAACAGAAGCTGAGATTAGCAATATCAAATCACACTACTCATTTTAAAGAAAGTATAGTTACTTAAACTTGAGTACGTCGATATAATTGTATGCTCATTTACGATGAAATTGTACTTAAAAAAACATAAATAAGTTGAGGTACTCATTTTTAAGTAAATTTTTTTACACTACTCATTTTTGAGAAAAGTACGATTACTTAAATTTGATTACGTCATCGCTCATTTACGATGCAATTGTACTCAAAGAAAAACAAGAATATTCAAGTTCCCATTTATATAAGTAGCTTTTTTTACATTGTACACCATTTTAGAGGCAATTTTTTTGTATAATTCTTGCACGATGAGCCCATGCGGATTCCAATCATAGAGTAATAATGCAAACAAAGGAATAAAAATGCTGATTTTCGTGTGTCCATCATTGAAACCACGTGATATGTGGAAATGTCAATTCATTCATGCGCCAATATTACTTGGCGGGCTTTGGCGACTTTAAGAACTAAACGAGATCGAAGTATTGTAATATGGTTTTGTGTTTAATTTTGTATTTACATATAGTTTTTTTTTAACGAGTGGCATAATTTAAGGGAGTTTAACAGATATATTAAGGAGATTTTTCTTACTTTGTAGTTTTGAAATAATTGCATTACGTTTTTATGTAAAAAAATTACCATAAGCGACGTTCTTTCAATTGTTATTTTGTATACTTCAATAAGAAAATATGAACAATAAAATCTGAGAAATATGAAGAGTTTCGCTTCTTCGAGTATTGAACACAAATAAAATATTTTCGTTTCGTAAATGAAGAAGAAATATTTAGCGCATATTGTTTGAAAATAAGTAAATACGTACATATATGTTAAGAAGTTGAATGCGGACAGAACTCCTTATCACCAAAAAATAAGAAAATGCGCCAAATTTTGAAACTCCTGCAGATGTCTGAACGCCAAATGTGGCAGCGCTATAACCACGTGATGTGGGTTTTTCTTTTCTATGTAGACACCGCGGCCTTACGAGATTCTGGTATTGAAGGCGCTCTCTATTTAATATTACAACTCTCTGATTCTAATGGGCGCGAGCTTCTGAAAGCAATTACGCGGCCATAATTAAACCAGGACTCGATCCGGTGTCAAAGAACGGCGGCATCGGTCATTAATCACTCATTCTTTCCACCAAAGTCGTGGCGAAGCGTGAATTATCTTTTTGTTTCAGTCACCTCCTCTGACCCCTTGGCGACGGAACTATTTCACCTTGACCACTTTTGGCTTCATGATTATTGAAAAGTTTGACCTCTCCCTGGGAGCGACTAATCGCTTTTGATCGTTGGGGAAGTTTGAAACGAAGGAGTCCAATCAAAACTGGTGACATCCCCATTTCTGCGATGAATGGTCGGAAACTCCTTCATGACAGGTTACTGCTAGGGTGTGAATCTTGCTTTAGATTTTTTTTTTTTGTTGGTTGGGCTTTGGGGTGCTTATATCTTGTGTGTAAAAAAAGATGGGCGTTAATATAAATGGGGTTGTTATCAGTTCATCGGATCTTGAATTGTGTTGATATGTTTCGTTTAATTTGTAAGTAATTTGGTGAAGTGTCTAGGTAGAAATGCGCTAGTAATTGCTATAGTGATCGAAGGATATTAATAGTTTTTTTTTATTCTGCGACACTGAACATTGCAATCGAATAATTGAAATGGGAATGGTTAATACCAGAATAACATCATTACAGAGAAAGAGATCAAAGTCTTTTTAAAACTATCACTGTAAAAAAAGTATTTAAAAATGAGTATATGAACCTTCTCGATTTTCTTTGGGTATAATTGCATCGTAAATGAGCGATGATGTACTCAAAATTAAGTAACCGTACTTTCTCAAAAATCAGCAATGTGATTTAATATTGCTAATCTCAGCTTCTGCTCAAGCCATCTATACAACGCGATCTGACACATTTAAAATATTTCATCAGAAGATGGTTTTCGACATTTTATATCGATTGCTTCAATGGAAATTGAGTTATTACAACCCAATTATCTTATTTCTCAATTTTTGTAACACCTTCTTAACATTTCTTCTGTTTATAACTTCTTCAAGTCGCCCTTGTAGTTTAATGGACAAGGCTGTGGACTGCGATGCCTGTGGTTCAGGGTTCGATTCCCGGTAAATCCTGGTTGTAATTGTTGATATTTATTGAAAGTGATTTATGAAGGTAGCTTTTATAGGCTAGCATCTGCTCATTTCACTTATTGTACTCATTTTTGAGAATATGTCTTTTTCAAAATTGAAACATGTGTATTCGGAGCTATGATGAGGATAAAATGTACTCAAAAATCAGTATATATATTTTTTATTTTTGAATACATATTTTTAATAGTTGTAATATTGATATTATCTGTCTTTTTCAAAATGAGTTTATGTATTGTTTAGGCATTAGCACTTTTGTTAAGGTTAGCTTAAGAATTTGTTATCGAAACTTTTATTGCTGCAAGTTAAAGTTTTGACGTTTAAAGTCTTTAAGGGGGTCCGATACCCAAAATTCGCAAAAAAAGTCATTTTTTTTTATATTTAAAAAATAATATTCAAACTTATCTTAATAACTCACAAAAAACTGCTTCAAAAAATTCCTATTACTTTTTTAGTTATGAATGTTTTAATGATGTGTTCCTATAACATAGTTGTATCATATGTAAACTTTAAAAGCAAATATCTCTGTTCGCGGTTTTGAAATTTAATGAACACTAAAAATGCTAAGGCTTTTTTACTATTATACTTAAAATCATAATTTTTGTGCGTATAGCAATATAAATATATTTTAAATAGATGTATGCATTCAGATTTCCTATTTTTACCATAATTTGTTTTTTAAAACCACTTAAAATGGAATTTTATTTATTTTCGTCAATTTTTTTTCCAAAATGTCTAATATATTTTATTTTTTTAAAGTGATGTATCTGAATCAAAATTTGAATGCATACATCTATTTACATATTATTCAAGATCTTAAATAAAAAAAATTGTTTCAAAATATTGAAAAACAAAAAAGGAGTAGGAATTTAAAAATTGTTAAAAAATTTACTAAAATTTTAATTTAAAAATAAATGTGCAATTTAAAAAAAAATTGAGCGTCTTAAAATGGTTTTTTATGCATATTTAGAAAGAGAAAAAAAATTGGATTGTACAAGTATAAAAATAAAAAAAAAAATGCCGAAGGTATCGGACCCCCTTAAGCCTGATAGTAACCCTCTAGGTCTCTGAGGCCCGCGGGACCTAACAAACGCCCCTCTTATTCTCCCGCCTTAAGGTTAAAGTTCAATTGCTTTGGTATCTAATCAATCTAATCAATAAGTCAATTTAAATTGAAAACAACTACACTTTTAAACATACGTACTCAAAAATAAATAAAAATGTATTCATATTTGACTACATTCGACGCTTACCATAGCTCTGAATAATAAATTTCATTTTTGAAAAAGAGTGGTATTCAAAAATGAGTACAACGATTAAAAAATTAATAAAAAGAGCAGTTACTTGCCTACGTAGGCTGCCTTAATAAATCATTTTCAATAAATATCAACAATTACAACCAAGACTCTCCGGAAATCGAACCCATATCCACAGGCAACACAATTCAGTGCCTTATACGTTGTACTACCAGCGCGACTTGAAGAAGTGATAAAGAGAACAAATGTTAAAAAGTTGTACCAAAAGAATCTGAAACAAGATAATTGAGTTGTAATAACTCATTTCTACTCAAGCAATCGACATCAAATAATGTGGAAAACGTTCTTCAGAACACCTATTTTAAGCTTGTCAGGGCACTTTGTTAAAATGGCTTGAACACAAACATGTTTTGAAGTCATTTCTATCTCAAAATAGGTATAACATTAGATTATCGTGTTTCATTATCCTCGCATTTGGATTTCGGCGACAAAGGGAAAAGATCGCCAAACGGGACCGTATAAACAAGATTCTCCAAAACCATATATTATTCTAAACGAGGATTCTCAAAATGTAAATTTTTTCTCTAAATTTATTTCATAATTAGGGAGTGATTATTTACTAATTTTAAAAATTAGTAATGAAAAATATAAGATAACTGTTCTACGATATTTATCTGCAATTTATTCCTGTTTATTTAAATAAAAATTAATAATTCCTTTTTTTAAAAAAAAGTGTGGGGGGAGGGTGGATGGGAGTTTGTTAATTTTGGGGGAGTATTCCCCCCAACTGTGGTGGTTGGGGGATAAGTGGCTTAAAGAAAACCGTTGCTCAATCACCGAACCCCTCCCATGAAAAATCTATACCTACGTGCCTGGTTCAGGTACTCATCCTTATAGGGATCATGAAAATGAATAGCAATTCATTAAAAAATTGTCAAAACGCGTTCATCGTGATCGGAATTCATACCTCAAATCCTGAAAATTACACCTAATTTGCATTCCGCATCATCCCGGCCCATAATCATCTCATTACTCAGGGACCGAGAATACGAGCCCCATTATCACTTGATGCAAGCCCTCAATTGATAATGTATTTAGGGTTGTGCTATCTTTTGATCTCTGACATTTCACGGCTTCATTATCCTAATTGATCTTCGTGCAGAGTTCGCCTTAGTATCCCCGTATCAACTGGGAGTTTTGATGTGAATACTTCTCTCCTTTCCGTATGGGTACACTGTTAAGAATAGGTACTCAAAAATAAGTAAAATGTACTCATTGTTGATTACATTCGATGCTTATCATAGCTCCGAATACATGTTTCATTTTTAAAAAGACATGTACTTAAAAATGAGTACAATGGGTAAAAATGAATAAAACGAGCAGTAGCTTGCCTACATATACTGTTTTCATAAATCACTTTCACTAAATATCAACAATTACACCCAAGACTTATAGGGAATCGTACCCATAGCATCAGGCACCGCAGTCCAATACCTTATGCGTTGGTATAAACAGAAGAAATGTTTAAAAGGCGTGCCAAAAGAATGGGAAGTAAGATAATTAAGTTGTAATAACTCAGTTTCCATTTAAGTACCCAGCAAAAAACCTTCATCAAAATTTTGAAATTGATGGTTTTATCCAGGAAAACTGCATTTTTTTTGAAGATCTATAAAATTAAAGGTTTTTGTTTCAATGTCCTTCATAAAAACTGCAAAAAACCTTCATAAAAACCTGCAAAAAACCTTCAATTTTTAATCATGAAGGGAAAATGCAGATATTTTAAAGGTTTTATTCAGGAAAATTAAAAACTTCAAAAAAAACTGCAGTTTTTTGTCAATATCCTTTATAAAACCTTCAGAAAACCTTCAATTTGACAATTCTGATGAAGGTTTCATGCTGACTTTTTTTGCCAGGTAATGACAGAAATAACTTTAAAAAAGGGAAAAATTTACTAATTTGTTCTTTTTTAATAAGTAATTTTATGAATAATTTGTATTCAACTCCTCCCTTGGTAGCAAGTTCTTTTATTTTAGCTATCAATCATCAAAATCGTTTCACTTAATTTTCGCACAAGTTTCAAATAACCTATGGAATATATATAATGATCTTTGGGAATTATCTTATTTTAAAATCTTTTGCACACAATTGTGGAACTCAACCCTCTGCATATGTACTTTTTTTGCTGGGTATTGGACATCAAATAGTGTGGAAAACCATCTTCTGAACACCTATTTTATGTGTGTCAGGTTATTTTTATAAATAGCTTTGTAAAATTTAATAAAAAAAGTCATGAAATTATAATCATAATTTTCCTACCTTTATATTTATGTTCAAACAAAATTGGAACGTAAATTTGGTCGTATTCAAAGGGGGGTCCCCGGTCATTTTTCAGTTTTAGCTTGGGGTCCGTGGATTGGGAATTGCTGGTCACGAAGATGAAAAAAATAGCACATATAAAAAACTATAGTCAATATTTACGTATTTAGAAATTATAACTTGAATCTACCTACTATTTTTTTTAACTCACAATGTTTTACAATGTTTTTTTTTCAATCTAATAGAGTCAGGTACAGCTTAAAAGCTATATTTTACAATTAAATAAATTTATATCAAAATAAAAGTACACAGGAAAAATTATTTAAAATTCCAAGCGGTGAAATTAACTTTAGTTTTTACAATTGCAAAAAATCTCTCTCGAGGTTAAAGGGCTAAGTCCAATTGAATTTTTTAAATAAATGTAATGTCATGAAAACAAGATACCACATAACATAAAAGAAATATAAAGTTAATATTACACAAAGATTTCTATAGTGTAAAAAAAAGAATTTATACATGAGTACCTGAACCTACTCGTTTTTTTAGTACAATTGCATTTTAAATGAGTGATGAAGTACTCAATTTTAAGTAATCGTACTTTCTAAAAAATGAGCAGTGGGATTTAATATTACTAATTTCAGCTTCTGATCAAACTATTTTAACAAAGCGACCTGGCAGACTTAAAATAGTTGTTTGGGAAGATGATTTATCACATTATTTGATGTCGATTACTTAAATGGAAACTGAGTTATTACGACTCAATTATCTTACATCCCATTCTTTTCAAACACCTTTTTAACATGTTTTCTTCTGTTTAAAACTTCTTCGAGTATTCCTGGTAGTTTAACGGATAAGGCTTTGGACTGCGATGTCTGAGGATGTGGGTTCGATTCCCGATAAGTCTTCGTTGTAATGGTCAATATTTATTGAAATCTATTTATGAAGGTAGTCTATGTAGGCTAGCATCTGCTCAATTTATTCATTGTATACATTTTTGAGTGCATGTCTTTTTCAAAATGGAAACTTATGTATTCGGAACCATAATAAGCATCGAATGTATTCATCGAACCCAACCGATAATTTTTTATAAAATAGAATTTATATTTTTATATAGATTTACATTCAATAAGAAGATCAAAAGATTTTTTTTGTTGCAAATAGAAATGACATAAAACTTAAAGTCACCATCTCCATATAATTTTTTTCACATTTATTATCAAGGGTTTTGTTAAAACGAATACAATATCATCAGAACAAGATACTACATACATAACAGTAGTCAATATTACTCAAAGAAGTCAATATTACTCTAACATTTCTATATCTTATCGAAAAATCAAGATACAATTATATATTTTATCTTCAAAAGGTCGGTAAGTATCAAGCAATCTTTCCTAAACAACTACACTCAAACCTGTTTTTGTGCGGTGGATAGGGACCGCATAAAAAACGCATAAAAAATCGCACAAAACTTCACGAGTAGCTATAAAAAATAGTTTTTGCAACACAATTAAAAAATATTTTTTATGCGGTAAATAGGGACCGCATAAAAAAGTCTCACGTAGAAAATAACTCAAAACCTTACGAAATAACTAGGAATTGCTTTTTTAAGCGAAATCAAGACGCAAGGCTTGACAACTACTTGGAATCTCGCCAAACCTTTTGGAATATGATTTAGAAAATACACATGCGAACATTTATAAATATTTTATTTACATATGTACTTATTTTACACCTACGAAACTTTTCAAAACGTATAACCATTATCCTTCGTAGTCTGACAATACGCGAACTTTCTTGTGGTAAACGGGTTCAAAATCCCTTTCGTCACTTGAAGATACTACCTCGTACTCGTATAGAGTTGATTTTTTTCAGTTACCGTGTAGTCGGTGATCAGTTTTTGCGACGACTGTTATTTCACTAGACGTTTGTATATGTATCGGTAGCCAGATAATCAATTATGTTCCAAATTGATTGAAATTTTCATATACCGCACAAAAAAAATCGAACAAAAAAAAACGCACAAAAGAGACCGCACAAAAACAGGTTTGAGTGTACTTGAATTCGTTACAGAATATGGGAGTGCCTCAGATCCTTTCCATACGGAATGTTATTTAACGCACATTAGCTGCATATGACTCTGCGATTAGTATATACAAACCACGTGGTTCATGTTCCTTAACCGACGATACATCTGTAAATAGTGTCCGTGTAGTAATGCCCTTAGTGGCAAAACCGCTGAAGGCAAATCACAGTTAAGACATGTGTCCTCAAGATATGTGTCTTTTATTGGCGTCTGTCACGAACGTCAATTGTCAAATCATAATACCTCATTTTGTAGTCTTCTTATGGAATGGATAGGGCGGATCCATGTTCTTTGATGTCTCTAATGTAGTCAAATAACGTTGATGTGGACATGGAATAACCTGAAATTGTCTGTAACTGGACATTGATTACTGGTATTGCTAAATGTATGACATTACTTTGATGTGAAGGTTGTCTACTTTCTTATTTAAATAGAGAATTATATTAATATAATAATGTCTCTATATTTGAGGTTTTGTTTGTTTATATACAATTATCAAACAATAATGAAATAACGGTTGTAAAAATATATCGTTAATAATATATATATATGAAACGTTGGTGTAGAAAGTAAGCTAGATGCATTAAATATTAATAAATATGTTATTTAGAAAATTTAAATGAAAAGCGGATATTCAGATGTAAACACTTAAAATTTTATATATATTTTTCTATCTTAATCTAACCTTAAACTCCAGTTTGCAATGTATTTCATAAAAAAAGATAAGCAACACAACAGCTTTTTTATGACTTAATCAATTTGTGTAGGTTTCGATATATTTTGAACACAAATGCTTTATATTCTTATTGCTGATGTAAAAATTTTATACAGAAAAATTAATTAATTTGTGTTAAATTTTGCGAAGCCAAGCATTATTCAATATCTTTATATTCACTGCAAATATACACAAACAAAGTCACAAAGATAAAATACAAAATTTAAAAATAATTAATTTACTAACAAAAAAACAATGTCCTTAATATTTTTGAAAACTTTTAATATTGTACCATTATTTGTTTTGTGAGTAAATATTTTAAGATGGAATTTAAGCATTATTGAAAATGGAATTAAAACTTTGTATTTTAATCATATAAAAGTTAAAGCTGAACTTTCAGAAAAATATTAATATAATGCTCAGTTTTGCAAACTTCCGAAACGCAATAATTTGAAGCATAATTCAACCATAATTTAAATAAATCAACAAATAACTAACCATCAGTTTCTTCCATTTCGCGATTTTAAAATTTGATGTGTTAACTTTAAAAAAAAAAACTTTATATGTGGATTAGCACTTACTATGTACTATCTTAGATTCTAAGATACTTTTAGTTACCTTTTATTGAAAAAAAAAGATAAAAGAACATGTTATTCGAATTAAGAGCTGTCGACATGAAGTGAATTTATGGATCTTCCATTCATTTATCGTCTGCTAGTGCTAATTTCACGTTTTCGAAAATAAATGGTTCAAAGTTGAATTGAGAATTCCGGTCACTGCTCAATTTATTCGGAAAAGTAATTAAGAGCTCAAGTAGTTTTTGTATTTTTGAAGCGGCACAACTATACACGAACTAGAATCCGTGTTATGGAATTCGTTATTACTTCACCTGTTATAAAGAATAAGAACGCTAGCAAGGATAGAAGTTCTTATGGTTAAAGTTAATTAGATTTCTAGAGTTAAAACCAAAAGACAGTAAGAAGTGTATATGAGAACACAGTTGTTTATTTAAAAATATAGCATCTGTAAAAACAACAACAATATTCAACATATTGATCCCAGACTGTAAATGTTATTATTATTTAGTTTTTGATATTTCATATAGAAAATAGTGTTTTTTTTTATAATATTATATATGCATTTCATCAGAGTTTTTTTTTTATGAAAAAAGAATTCGAACCGAAAATTATTTTTTAGATATTGTATGAACTGTTAAAAATAGGTAATCCGAAATAAGTTAAATGTGCTCATTTCTGAGTACATTCGATGTTTATCATGGCCCTGAATACATAAGTTTCTATTTTGAAAAACATATGTACTGAAAAAATTAATACAATGAGCAATATCAGTACATGCTGGTTTACATATGCTGCCTTCAAAAATCACTTTCAATAAACATCGACAATTACAACCACGTTTTACTTGGAATCTAACCCACAATCTCAGTACCACAGCACAGTGTCTTATCCGTTTTGGTACCACAACGACATTTTGAAATAATAAACAGAGGAATGTTAAAAAAAGGTGAGGTAAAAGATTGGGAAAATAATTTAGTTGCAATAATTCAGTTTCTATTTAAGCAATCGACATCAAATCATGTGTAAAAAACTATCTTCTGAACAACTATTTAAAGACAACTATTTTATGAGATTAGTATTATTAAATCTCATTGCTTAATTTTGAGAAAGTACCATTACTTAAATTTGAGTACGTCATCTCTCATTTACGATTCATTTATATTTAAAGAAAAGCGAGTAAATTCAGGTACTCATTTCTAAGTACCTTTCTTTACAGTGTATTCATTACATCTCGAGGATAATAAAACAATATTAATATCAATACACCAAAAGTCACTTTATACTTTAATTATTTTATAAATTGACAATTGGTGAAAGTATTATAAAATAAAATCTATACATTTTTATCACAAACATCAAATAATATTCAAGATACTAACTGGTTCATAGAAACATCAACTTAACAAAAAAAATTAGTTCAACATGACATTCAACACTTATAACTTCCCAAAACCTAAATTAATGATATAAACGGAATATATAATGATATCATTATTCTATTTGCTCACCCTATTTACATAAACGCTCCCCACCAATAAAAAAACCATTTAAAAAAAAATAATTTCCAATCTAATAATTAATTCTTTTTCCAATGACCCACCACGAACGTGGTTAGTTAGCACCAGACCACCCGCGTACGTTAGACTGGCCGAAATTGAAATTCTGTACATAGAAATCAGTGAGTTAAATCCCTTGTAATTATAGTTGCCTAACAATAGGTAATTGAGACTCGATGCTTAACATTAGGTAGATTGATGGATACACCCTTTCAAAATAACAGTAATGGTGGGTATTTAAGGAGTTTAGCATCACGTCTGATTCCTTCGTGGACGTATATTGAGGTATATTATTAGTAGAAATATATTTTTATACATCTAAAGCGTTTGTACAATTTATATAAGTATGTAATGTATAGGTAACGAGATTCTTGATTTTTGAAGAGTGAACAACGTTTCATTATTTAAATTACTGTCTGATATTATGTGTTTTTGAATTAGTTTTTTTCTGAGAACTGATAAGAGGGAATAATATTTTCAATAACTGGTATCATTATTAGCGTACGTAGATAATAGTGATTAATAATATTTGTTTTATATAAGTTTTAGTTTGCTTCGCATATTAAAACTGAAACGATCGATAATTTATACACTGAACTCTAAGTGTAACATCTGGAACGCCCATAACCATTTCCTACTACAGGTGCAGTTGAAGCCATACTGTAAACTGCCATTCTCAACCCCAGCTAATTTTGAAAAGTGATTTTGTGGGGTTTCTTCTTCTCAAACTGTTATAGAAATGTTAAATATATTTAAATACTTTATTTATTACTTATAAAAATAACGTGTATATCGCTAAAATATGTTTTTGTCTTTTTTCTGCTTATCCACTTATTATTGGTTAAAATGGATTTCAAAGAATATGCATTTACAATGGTTTTTAATGGAAAATTTGAAAGAAATAGCCAAAAGCACTACAATTCGGAATATTTTAGCATTAACAATATACGAAATATAGAGGTAGAAATGGAAGTGGAGTACAGTTGTTTACCCTTCAATTGGTTTTAAGTCAACAAAATGTCTTGCCTAATCCAAAAGTTACAGTTAGAGATCAGTGACTTTATACAATTCACAAAATCTTAGGCGTGTATGTGTGTTGAAACCATCGTACGTTATGCAAAGGTGCTCACTGTATTTTACTTGTTTTTATAGAGAACATTTTGTAAAATTTAAAATAAAATATTTGCACTTGCAACTATAAAGGGTTGTAATTCATTACAGAAAGCAATTTTTACATTTAATTTGAGAACATCGAAGAAAACAGTACAGTGAAATTCTGTAAAACTATTTCTATAATTGTATTAATTATTACTAGAAGGTTTCACCCCTTTTTCGCCCCCCTCTCTCAAATCCTCCTTTGCAAAACGCTGCCGAAGTTGAGGCATATCTGATAGCGCAGTGATGGGGAAAATTATAAATAAACTAATTAATTGCTTAATATTTTGCAGTTTTAGCTTTTTGGCACATCTACAGTTCACTCACACCATTTCAAATGACACTCAGATCATAACAATTGGTTGAACAGTTTAGGAGGTGTGACTGTCACAAAATACGGTCTTGACTATTAAATAGATAGATTAGGTTACTATTTAAATATTCATTGAAACATTATTTGTAGTGCAATTTATAAGTTTACAGGATAAACTTCTACTTAAATTGACAAAGAAGGCTTTTCATTTATCTTATTTTATAGAACTATAAATTAACTAAAAATTCATCTGTGTCTTCACTAATTAAAATATGAATATTACTATTCTCATGTGACTAAAATTATAATCACACTTTCAATCTTCTGTCGATACTATATGTTTGAAAAAAAATTCTCAACAACTCAACTTCACTCGACAAATTTCAAATAATTACGCCTATATTGTTCAAAGTGTTTTGACGCAAGGATAGTGAAGACCATATATATATATATAAGGTGTGCTCGTTCTCGCTCTGCCTGACGGAAGGCGGAGAGAGCAACTATTTGACGTCATAGTGACATCTTCTTCGCCTACTGTGGGCGTGTCTAATGCTCTCGTTTGAACCAATGGCAAGGCTGAACTAGATGCGCATGCGTTGGTTGATGGTGCTGCCAGCTATTGCATTTTTCCATCATCCCAGACTTTTCTTTGATTCTCATCCGTTAATTTACAGACAGATCCTTTGCAAATTATAAAGAATTCATTATTTTAAAATGCATATGCTATAATAATTAATCCGATATGTTCACCTAAATTTTTACAACCGAAGCTATCGCCGGTTGGATAAATTATTTGAAGTTACATTTAAACTTCAAATATTTTTTAACAAACGATTAGTGTAAATAAATATTTGCAATTTTATACATATATATAATTACAATCACATCGAAAAGAAATCTTGTATGCAACTGTTTTCTTATCATTATTTCGATTTCTGATGATTCTAGAAACAATTAAATTATTCTTATTAAAAATAAACATTTACTTGAGAAAATTACATTTGCGACTGGAAGTTTTAATTTGCATGTATCTATACATTGATATAAAAATCAGTAAAGGATTAAAAAAAATCCTATAACAAAAACTTTCGGTTTCCCTAAAACTGGCAAAAGACATATTTAAAAATTAGTCTTATGTTCTAAGAGCTTTAATTTTTTTAAATTCAATAGAATAATTTAAACAATGATATAAATTTATTCTCACTTACCCCTCTGATAATAATCCATATCGAAAATTTTGTTGCACTTTGTTTAAATATATAAAGTGCACATTTAAACCATAACAATGTGAAAGACAAAGTCAAGAACATAAAGTTTTTATGAATGAATGCTACGTGTTTGATAAACTATCGTTTGCAATTTAGATAATTTACAACATAATAATTACAACATTTAATTGATAAGTATAATTTTAAAAATTTAAATATTATTGAATCAGGTGTAAAAAAATTTGAATGTTCCGAAATGTTGGTTACTATTTTTATTATTTCAGCAAATAAATCGAAATATTTCAGATTAAACTTCATAAAAATATCGTTTGCAATGTTTCAAGCACAATATTTCAACAAAATCGTTTGCGATATTTCAAGAAATATAGAATACTGTCATGAAATGAAGATTAAATTTTGTACTATAATTACGTTGTTAAATTCGATAATTTTTTTTTAATATATATAATATATAGTCTTCACTATCCTTGATTAAAAGGAATGTTTTATTTATTTAAGTTAAGTATCAGATAAATTTTCTTGCCGGGAAAAGTATAAAAGCTTCTTTTAAATTAACTTTAAAAATATATAAAATAATTCTGTCTTGACTTTTTACAATTCCCTAAACTTTCGAATGCTCTAATTCTTTTAAAATTGCAAGTGTTTAGCTACTTTTTCGAAAGTAATATTTGTTGTAGAAAGCTGAATTTTTATAGCCCACAACGTACAGCTGCGGAAAAAAAAAACGAACCACCAATGAGTATTTCGTTAATTTTTATAGTAGAGCTAAACTTAATATACCATTTTGTATAGAATAAAGTCTACTACACATTGGTATACAAAAAAATTTGCATAGGGGACTATCTTCATATTAAAATACGCACCAACTTTAAAATTTCCAATAGCAACACCCAATATTGATTCAATATTTAGAATCTACGACAAAATTTATCGCTGAAAATCAATTTGCAAGTCATTTGGTTAAGTAGTTTTTTAATTATGAATTTCGAAAGTTTAGAACTCGTAATGTTAAATGAATTTCTTAAACTTTTAATCATATCTTTCGAAATGATAATTTTATTAAGCTGAAATTTTTATCCGTGTTACTTCTAAACGACCCAAATAAAATACACTAACTTTCACTACTTATATGTATATTTTTTAATTTTATTTAAATTAGGATATTAATATTCATAAAATTTATGAATAGCAACCATGCTATATTTTGATAGCGATGGATTCAGAAAAACGCTTTATATCCATATCTAAAATTTCGTGATTTTCCCCTTTGTAGTTTTTTGGCTATATTCAAATGTGTAACAAATGATCATTTCAGGGGTCATACACAAATTTAAAATCAGCAGAAATTAACAGAAATCTTTACTAATTTTGAGAATTAAAAGCGCTGTGATTGCGTTGGCATAAAATTCTAAATTCTTATATAAAGGCGAGGGGTGTGCGGGAGTGGTGCACGTTAAATATGATCAATCACATTGAAGTAGTAACATATCTGTAAGAATAATACATACTGCATCATATTATTTGAACAATTTATATGCTAGCCTTATCTTATCTCTGATCTGACCACGAACGGAAGAACCACGGCTAACGCCAAAACGTTTTCTACCCGCTTCATTCATTTCTTAGTTCAACTTTGTTCAATGTGGAGGTAGCCCCTCAAATAAGATCGATACATATTGTATAATATCTCTGCATATAAATGTAGGAAATTAACGAAAATTTATATTTAGATTATTTTGAGGGCGGGGAACATTTCTGCGCTATCAAAAGTAGGTGTTGCTATTGAAAATTTTAAAGTTGGTACGGATTGGAGTATGAAGATAGTCCCCTATGCAAATTTTTTTATATTGTTGTATAGTAGACTTTATTCCCTACAAAAAGGTATATTAAGTTTAGCTCTACTATGAAAACTAACGAAATAATCATTGGTGGTTCGTTTTTTTTTTCCGCAGCTGTACGTAATCAAAATAACTTTATATTATAATAACTATAATAAAAAATACATATTTAAAACTCCATATTAAACAAATCAAATTGCTCGTGTGCTTAAATTTCGTACATTCCATTAAATCATTAACAATACCCAGCAAAAAAAGTCAGCATAAAACCTTCATTAAAATTGTTAAATTGAAGGTTTTATGCAGGTAAAATAAAAACTTCAAAAAAACTGCAGTTTTTTTTAAGGTTTAATGCTGAAAAATTCAGCATTGAAATTGTTGAAGGTAAAATGCAGTTTTTTAAAGGTTTTATGAAGGTAAATAAAACCATCAAAAAACCTTCATAAAACCTTCAATAAAACTTCAATTTTCCTGTAAGAATATCATTACTAAATTTTTCTACATTAAACCTTCAATAAAACTGCAGTTTTTTTGAAGGTTTAATGTATACAAATTTAGTAATGATATTCTTACAGGAAAAGTGAAGCTTTATTGAAGGTTTTATGCAGACTTTTATAAAGCTTGCACGAAAGTTAAAAACTTTTTTTTTTAATGTTGTTTATTAGAAGTTTTAATGATGAAAAATTGAGCATCTAAATTCTTGAAGGGAAATTAAGTTTTATTTTATAAATTTTATGTAGACAAATTAAAAAGTTTTAAGAAGTTTTAATGTTGAAAAATTTAGCATGGAAATTATTGCAGGTACTGTGTAGATTTTGTAAAGGTTTTCTTAAAAGTAAATTTTAGGAAAATTGATATTTGAATTTTTTTTGAAAGCTTTATTTTACCTGTTTGTTTTATAAAAGCGAAATTTTGTTTTAATAATGAAGGGAAGGGGAGGTTTCTAAAGCTCCCATTTGAGGATTCCTTTTATCCGATTTTTTTTTCTCACTTTAACGAAAGTTGGTTTATTTCTTAACAAGATTTTCCCAATTTAAAAATAATAATTTTGGCAACAATATTTTATTTGTTTTCTAAATTTATGCGGGAGTAGGTCCTCTTAGAGACTATGTGCTCGTTATGAAAGAAAAGTATGAATTTAATTGAAAAGTTTAACCATCAATTTCTTCTTTTCTATAAAAGGATAATTATGTTTCTTAAAATACAAAATAATCAAGAAAATTAATCGTTTGTTTTGAATTATACTAACCTTTAATTTATCCCGACATTCGCATTAAAATCCGACATTGCATTGGTGGATAAAATAGTTAAATAATTAGTGTGTCCCAGCAGAAAAAAAGTCAGAATAAAACCTTAAATAAAATTGTGAAATTTGAAATTTTATGCCTGTAAATTACAAACGTTAAAAAAATGCTGTTGTTTTAAAACTTCGGCATTGAAATTGTTGAAGGCGAAATGCAGTTTTTTTAAATGTTTTATGAAAACAAATAAAATAACTTTACAAAAACTGTAGTAATATTCTAATAAAATTTTTGTAGGAATAGTAATGGTTTTTTTAAAAAAAAATTGAAATGAAATTTTTTGAAATTGGGATTTGGCTATATTCTTGTACAAAATATTATATTTTTTAACCGATTTTTTTATTGATAGATAGAATTTTTCTTCCAAAAACTTTTACAATGAAACTAAGTTTATCGGTATTTAACTATACGGAAATTTCAATTACTTATTTTGTTTTTGAGATAATCATATGAATTATCTTTTTCTTAAAAATAGTTACGGGCCAGAGTGGGTGGCAGTTGGATAGAATGCGCCCCGCATAATCGAAGGTCTGTGTGTGTCGTCCGCAAAAAGTAACCGCTGTGTTTAAGGGACTGTTGCACATTAAATATGCCGTGCTCCAAACAGAGCCGTCTTTTTAAATGAAGGGCTATTTCAAAACTAGCTTTCTGGGGTCATTTGAAATATATTTAAAAATAAAATAATGACATTCTTAAGTATTTTGGTATTGGAGTAATCGTTGCTATGCACATGTGACTGGAAAAAGCTTGAGCTAGAGCAGTTCAACCTTTTTTTTTTATTCTTGAAATACGGTACTAAATTAACTTATACATTTTTTTTACATTTTATGAAAATACCTCATAAATAATACCTAATAGGTATTTAAAAAGTTTTTGTTAATAAGTACATAATTTATCTTGTATAATTTATGTAGAATAAACCGTTTTAAAAATTATTTCATTTGAAACTAATGAATAAAATTCTTCACTATTCTTTGTTTAGGTCAACAAAATAAGCGCGTTATATAAATCTGTAGCATTGACAAGCTTTACTTTTTGCATTTGAAAACTTTTATTCTATTCGTTACTTAAATTTTTTTCCAAATAAAAATCCGTGATATAAAAATAATAATATAAATAAATATATATATATATATATCCTTTTTTTTTAATATTTGCAGACAACACACGTTTAAAAATGTTGACCTTTTCGCGAACACGTCTATATTTATTTTGCTCGTTGAAAGCAAAGTTATTTTTTTATAACACTGCCACATTTTAATTCTCAACTGGTAGGTCGGTCTGGTTGCAAAGAAATTTTAATTTAATTATACAAATTGCAAGTAAATTGCAGATGGTTAATACCAAAACAACAAGCGAGTGCTTAGAATAATAAGAATTAAAATGTAGGTTGTCCGAAATCGTTTGCTCTCAACTGTTTTGAAGTTCCAATATAATTTTGTTATGATTGAGTGGCAACACCCGAAATGTTTATCAAATGATTAGCAAGCTTGACAGATGGAATGGAACGGAAAATGTTTTCTATTTGATTTCGAACAATATTGCAAACACGTTTATGAAACCAGATGCCATGGTATATAATTAGATGCAAGTGTTCACTGCTGTTTTGTTAAATGGTGAAATTTAGAATAAACGCGGTCATTCATTTTTCATTGGAATAGAACAAAAAAAGTTGGATCTCGACAGTTTAAAAAGGTGCGGTTTCCAAAGTTGGATTTTCATGTAAAATGTTGTTAACTTTTGTAGCAAAGTTTCTTAATTCTTTGGACATTTGGTAGTTTTTATTATTTATTTTAATGCTTATCTGTAGATTGTAAATGGATTTTTATACAATAAAAGTTGAATTCTAAACTTATGTATTCTTTTATTTTTTACAAATATGTTATAAAATTATGTAATTGTTTTAAGTCGTAATTTAGTATTTGCAAATGCAAAACTGTATACAAAACAATTTTGAAAATTTTCTTGTTTCAGGGTTTAAACGTACTTTACATATTTTTTCGAAATGTAAAAGAGTTATGCGTATGTTAGTAGAAAAAATTTATTGCTATGTTTTTCTAAATACTTATATTTTTGTGTAGATATATGTTAACGGAATATATTTCACTTTATTAACCAAGAATTAAAAAAGTTCGGTAAATGGTAATCAATATCTTGATCAAACCTGTAAAGCAATAGGACATTATTACTTTTTTTATCCTAAAACGTGCGTTTTTAGTAAATTATATCATAAAAATTGATAGATAACTATTAAAATAATTGATAAATTGACCATTGATAAATTGATTTTAAAATAAAACTGTTCTAAATAAGTTTTGAAATTAAATGTTATTATTGAAAAGTATAGTACTATTAATACTGTAAGTGTATGACAAGTTATTATTTTTTTCTTGTATCGGTCTTTCTATTGCAAGTTTGGCTTAAGTAAATTGTTGGAGCACTTATTAACAAAATATATGGCTAGATGAAAACAATTCAGAACTGCTCCGAATTCAATTTAAATTATCAGTCAATTTGAACAATTAGTTGTTATAAAACTTCATCATGCTTGAACATTAGTTTGGCCAAGTTTCAGATGCTTCAAGCAATCATCATGATCTCAATAGCAATAAATATAAATTGAACAATACATGTTAAAAAATTAAACATTATTTTTATTTAATATTTCCATATTGTATTTTGCTCACATGTGCGTTACGAATGCTTACAACTTCACCTACATTGTGGCTAGATTGAACAATTTTAGTAATTTATAAAAAAATCATTAGAAATTATTTCATAATTCGAAAGGTTTTTAAATATTAAAAACCTGATTTCTAAGTAATGTAGTTTAAATGTTTAGATATAGTTTTAAAGTTAATTACAATTTTGGTAATAACTCGTTAGCAATAAAATACACTTTATGAAATTATGAAGATATTTAAAAAAAAGTTTTAATAAAGTTTTTTAAGCTAATGATTATTTTTTGGCTTTTATATGTATAGAGTAGAAATATTTTCTACAACTTTTTAAATATCAGATTAGAGAAAAAAATTATTCTTTTTGTTCAAAATTCTTTTAGCGCAAAAATATTGAAATACAACATAAAATGTTAAATAGACTAAATTTTGATTTGTTTAAAATAGAAAAACAGTTTCTTTCAAAAAACCTGCATGAAAACTGCAGTTTTTATGCAGACAAAAACCTTTAATTTTCCTTCACGGAAAACCTGCATAAAACCTTTATAAAACCTTCATAAAAACTGCAGTTTTTTGTTTCAATGTCCTTCAAAAAACCTGCATGAAAACTGCAGTTTTTATGCAGACAAAAACCTTCAATTTCCCTTTAATTTTCTTTACCAGGAAACCTGCATAAAACCTTTATAAAACCTTCATAAAAACTGCAGTTTTTTGTTTCAATGTCCTTCAAAAAACCTGCATGAAAACTGCAGTTTTTATGCAGACAAAAACCTTCAATTTCCCTTTAATTTTCTTTACCAGGAAACCTGCATTAAACCTTTAAAAAACCTGCAAAAAAACTGAAGTTTTTATGAAGGTTTTTTGAAGGACATTGAAACAAATAACTGCAGTTTTTATGAGGGTTTTATGAAGGTTTTATGCAGGTTTTTAATGAAGGTTTTATGCTGACTTTTTTTGCTGGGTAGTTCCTGTTTGAATAACCCATATTCGAAATATTTGAGAAAACAAGTTTTATATTTAAATTATATTCAATAAGCAATATAATGCGGTTTTCTCAAATAATAAATATACAAAATAAAAAATTACGACATTTCCTATTTTTATGTGAAAAAAAATTGAATCGGTAGCTTTTTTATTAACTACTACTGCGAAATATTTTATCCCTGGGTACCTGGGTCCATTGACGGACTATAACTCACTTATCTAAGCTGAGATCTAAGTATAAAAATCGAAATTAAACTAAGTATAAATTTAACAGTAACCACTCACCCGCCATTCAACATTCACCCACCCAACATCTACCACTCACCCCAAAATCCCCAAACACACCATGACAAAACCAGGACGGTCAACCCCAACAAAAACACCAGAATCTCCCAAATTGAACAGTGAACATAAAGGTAATCTAATTATAATGAAACGGAATTACGTGATCAAAATCTGAATTTAAAGAAAAATCATGAGTAGATTTAAATAAAGTTATTAAAAATAAAATGTAATTAAGTTCAAAGTAGCTATATAAGTATTAAAAACGTATGATCGTCGATTGATCAAAAGAATAAAACGAAAATAAAAATAAACAAAAAAGCGGAGTTCTGTATGTAATTAATAGAATTAAATAAATAAAATAAAATTTATTAACTCGAAAAAAAAAAATATTGAAATACGCAATCTTACATCGAAACACACAGCCAATGAGAATGATCAAAAACCGATAGTAAGGCGGAGCTAAAATGATGTCAAAAGTAAGGCGGAGCTAAAATGACGTCATTTAGTTGCCTTTCCTTGCCCACTTTCAAAAAGCGAAAAACGAGCGCACCTTCTATACATAGTCTTCACTATCCTTGGTTTTGACGTCTATACGTTCACGTGATGAAGAAAATTTATAATTAAATTTTATATAAAAACTTTTCTATATAACTTTATAATACTAAAAAAATATTATTATTACATTTTTACACATTTCACTTGAAATTTAAGAGGCCATGCAAATATTTCAATTATCAATAATTTAAATCTCCTTTATGCTTACTATTTTACGTATCACTCACAAAAAAAAATCTGAAAAGTAAACAATTAGTAAACTACACATTAACAAAGATTTTTTTTTTATAGGTAGGCCTAGAATCTGCCATGCTGTTCTATTACGCTATTCTATTTTTTATTTTACGTCCAATTAATTAGATTTTATTTTCTCCATGTAATATTCTTTGCAATTCAACAAAACATTCTTTAAAAAACTGCAAACACAAGCCGAATAAATTTCTAAAGGACTTTTCTTCTACATGCAGGCTGATTATAGGGGTACTTTAATATCATGAACCTTAAATCTGAAGCGATGATAATTGAGCCATTAAGTTTATGTTGAGTCTTCTTTCTTTCTGCTTGCCCTTTTGTTGTGAAGTAACTTAGAGAAAAAGTTAAGTCCAATTTATTGCCTGTTCACCGTTTCTTACACTTCTCCCAAAGTAAATAAACCCGCTTTGACTTTAATGGAGTCATTTAGGCATTTTATAGGGCCATAAATTTTTCCCAGATCTACCTAACACACAAACGGTTGGAACTAAGTAAAATAATGTTCTGTTACATTTTTTTTTTTTAGTCTTTAACCAAAGATCACCATTGTAAGTCTGAGTATTAATCTTGCGCATTTGATAATGCTTTTTTAACCGACCGCTCTTCGTAATCCTTTATGTTCAGAATGCTACATTAACATAATTACAGAATGCAAATGAGATAATATTAGCCTTTGTAATACTGATATTTTTACTGTGATAGTTTTTTTATTAATGTTTCTTTAGATTAGCTATTAGATAACAAATAAATATACTGTTTATAACCCATAATAATATACGAAACTAAAAATATTGAAATTCTTTCATGGTAAACATAAATTATCGTTAAAAAATTTCGATTATGTTATTAAGTATACTAGAATTTTTTGAAACACTTTTTAAATATTATTTTTTCTATACTTTTTTTTAAATACGATATTTATTTTTTTACAACTAGACAAGAAACAATAAAAACACTTCTGTAAAGTAGAATTACTACTTTCATACTTTGAATGCAACCAAGATTACTAATGTTATTTGCGTAGCTCTAGTATGACGTGTTTTCAATCAACCTAAAACAAAACTTTGCGTTTCTAAACATCTGGTTTAAAAGTTAAGTTTATTTTACATCACATGTGTTTCTAATATAAGAAATTTAATTCAAAGTAAAGTTGTTATTAAATCTGATTGCCCTTATTATGCAAGATTGTTATTACTGTACCACCTGCTTGCTTTTAGCCCACAAGGTTATAATTACAGCACCTTTATGCTTTTATTCTGCAAGATCGATAGATAGCACTTTCACAAACTTTTTTTCACAAGATTTCCATTGCAATACCTGCATGCTCTTATTCAAGACGATTGTTATTATGGCACCTTTGTGCTTCTATTCTACAAGATTGTTTTTATAGCACCTTTATGCTTTTATTCTGAAAGAGCGTTATATAGCACCTTTACACACTTTTTTCACAAGATTTCAAATATAGTACCTGCATGCTCTTATTCAAGAAGATTGTTAGTATAGCACCTTCGTGCTTTAATTCTGCAAGATTATTTATTATAGCACCTTTATACTTTTATTTTTCAAGATCGATATATAGCAAGCATATTTACACACTTTTTTTCACAAGAGTTCCATTATCCTACCTGCTAGTTCTTATTTAAGAAGATTGTTTATTATAGCACCTTTGTGCTTTTATTCTGCAATACCGTTATATAGCACCTTCACATACTTATTGTCAAAAAGATTTTCATTATAGTACTTGCATGCTCTTATTCAAGAAGATTGTTATTATAGCACCTTCGTGCTTTGATTCTGCAAGATTATTTATTATGGCACCTTTATGCTGCTTTTATTCTAAAAGAGCGTTATATAGCACGTTCACATACTTTTTGTCAAGAGGATTTTCATTATAGTACTTGCATGCTCTTATTCAAGAAGATTGTTATTATGGCACTTTTGTGCTTTTATTCTGCAAGATCGTTATATAGCACTTTCACACTATTTCCCCCCCCAAGATTTCCATTATAGTTCCTGCATGCTTTTATTCAAGAAGATTGTTATTATAGGAAGCTTAAGTGCTTTTATTCTGCAAGATTGTTATTATAGCACCTGCATATTTTAGCACTTTTCTCCAGCACGCTTGCATGAGAATACGAATGGACGCTCACACCCAAAACATGGCACCTAAGACCTCATTTTAAGACGGTTGTTCCATCCTAGGCTGGGACAGAAGAGGACTGGCGTCTTCAGGACACAGGTCTCAGTCCCCACCTCCCATCAAGGGATCGAGCCACGGCATAGGAGGCGGCGTTCGAAGAAGCGGTGCCTCGACAGGTGGGAGGGACGCAGCTGCAATCTCCATTCCAGGTGCAATACTACCAGAAACCGACGAAACCCACCAGGGAATCGGCCGCGGAGATAACTCGGAAAGTGGTGCAGGACATGGAGACAAAGGTCCAGGAAGTTTAGGAAATGGGGACAAGGGTTCAGGTCACGGTGGAGGTGGTCCAGGAAATTCAGGTCACGATTTGGGAAGAGGCGCCATTGGCACTAGCCATGCTGGAAATGTTCCAGGGAGTTCGGGCCATGGTGCCGGTAGGGGTGGTGCCAGTGGCGCAGGTCGAATTGTAAGCGAGTCGGGAGGTGTCACGAGGGCACCTGGAGCCATGAATGCTGGAGGTTCTAGGGGTGGTGGAACTGGAGGCAGGACCGTCGGTGGTGGTAGAAGTGGTGTTGGAACTGGAAGTGGCGTTAGTGGGAGTGTTCATGGAAGCACTGGTGGTGGTGGTGGTGGTGGATCAGCATCTAGAGTCGGTTCTAGTGGTACCAGAGGTGTATCCAGAGGTACCCAGGCTGGAATCACTGGGATAGTAGATAAAGATATTTCTGCGACTGGTACGTTTTAGTCATTTAAATTCATTCACGGTTGTGTATTTCTACAAACCGGTTGTGAATATAATATTTTATGTTATGTATGTGACCATAGATGAGTAAGAATTTTTGTAATTAGCTGTGAAAATATCCTCCAATTATTAAGCTTTTGTTTTTATAAACAGCAAAGTAACTGCCTTTGTTGAAGATTATTAAAAACTATTCATTTGCAGGAGCATTTAAATCAAATGAAACACCATTAGTAGTGGAAAAAGTAAATTAGAACTTGTCTTAATTAGTTTAAAGAAGTATAAAACATTCTGCAAAACTTCTAAGCAGAATGTGAACACCAATTATCAAAGTTGGGGTAATTATTATTTATATACATAAATACATATAACACTGCTAAAAATTGTCTGATTAACTTTCAGGTCACCAGATATCCTCGAAGATATTTAAATACTTGTAAAGACTGAATAGAATTTTAAACATGCCCTTTAAACTTGCTTGCACATGAAATGCCGAATAGAAAATTGTATGTAAAAGATATATAGCTTTGGAAAGATGTTGATTTCTATAGTTCCTGATAGTTTAACAGTTGAGAATTTTTTCATCCATCAAAATCTCTTTATTAGAGACAGAATATAAATTTCAAATGTAGTTTAAAGGAAATGTAAAAGAAGTTCTTCAAGTGTCTCTCACATAGCATGGTCACTTCTATTACCCATGTAATTAGGCCTTAATATTTTATTTTCACGGGCGATTAAAATTAGGATTTAGCCGTTATTATGCTTGTGCTATGTAGATATTTTGTCATCGCGATTGATCGTCTCTCATATATCGATATTTCCCGATTTATCTATAATTCCAATATATTAATATTTCTAATATATCGATATTTTCTATAAATACATACCGTTTATATATCGATATTTTTCATTAAATATGTAAGAACACTTTCAAATAATCGGCAAATCGAGTAATTGGAAAATCGAGTAATCGAAAAACCGATTAATCATGAAATCGAGTAATACTGAAATCAATTAATCGTGAAATCAAAAATTACATAATCGAAAATTAAATTATCGAATATTACATAACCTAAAATTAAATAATCGAATATGACATAAAATTAAATAATCGAATATTAGATAATCTAAAATTAAATAATCGAATATTACATAAACAAAAATTAAATAATCGAATATTACATAATCGAAAATTAAAAAATCGAATATCACATAAGTTAAATAATCGAATATCACATAAGTTAAATAATCGAATATTAGATAATCTAAAATTAAATAATCGATTATTAGATAATCTAAAATTAAATAATCGATTATTAGATAATCTAAAATTAAATAATCGGTTATTAGATAATCTAAAATTAAATAATCGATTATTAGATAATCTAAAATTAATCGAATATTACATAATCGAAAATTAAATAATCGAATGTTACATAGTGGAATGTTATATAATCGAAAATTAAATAATTGAATATACATAATTGAAAATTGCATGTACTATTCGATTATGTAATACGCGATTTCACGATTACTTGCTTTCATCATTACTCGATTTCACGATTAATCCTTTTTCCGGTTATTCGAAAGTACACTGACATATTTTAAGAAAAACATCGATATATCAACGATACGTATATATCAAACAGAAAATTACATAATCAAAATTCCTTTTTGGAATTTCAATTGATATCGAGAGCCTAGTCATTATAATAACCTCAACAATGAACTTACAGAACGACATTTTTTCAAAAGGATTCCACAATACTCAGAAAGGCACCCCTTACTTCAACCCCTCCCCCCCTGAGCATGCTCAAAAGTGCATTAACCCAAAACAAAACATTTCGCTTCACCCATCTCGGAATGAGTGAAGGGAAAATGGCAGCCATGTCTCTTCCACGTCTGATTACCCTTCTGACGTAATTACACATCAAACAATTGACAGACCATGAAATACTTCCACTTTTCACTGCCATTAGAAGTCTAATCCGCCCCTTCTTTTTATTTTTATTGCAGGTCGGGAGCGGCAGTACGAAAAGCCCATTACACCAGGTGAGAATACCTTGAGGAATTCTTCTTTTATATTCGTCCATGGTATAATTAAGTCGCAAGGATAGACGTAATTCCCTATGGCTATTGCTATGGTGAATGAGATATGCTAACTGTCGGTTTTTAAAGTCGTTTAATTTTAGAGTCCTTTCATTTGCATTTGTGTCAATCAATATATTTCCATTTAATTTAGATGTGTAATCTCGAAATGGACAGTTCGATTGATGTTTCTATACCTTGGTATGAATTAACGCGGTTTTTAACCATGAATGGATTGTCTTGTTTGTTAACATTATGAATGAATGTGGTTTCTGTATATTGTTGTCGTACTGCGCCTTCGCTTAAATTGTCATTTATATGCAATGTTTTTCAAGAAAGTTATGAAAAACATTCAAACAAGTGTTCAATTACTGCATTTTTTCCTCTCAATATTCATAAAGAAGAGATATTTGAACCTTAAAATTATGCAATCGAAAAGTGATGCATCAGAATTAAACTTAAGCATTAGGATTAAATTGCTAGTGATTTTGGTGATTTAAAATTGCATATTCATTCGAAATTCCGATTCTAATATTTGTGTACTTCTACTTTATATTCGTCTAATTATCAGATAAATCTCTTATCCACTAAAGTTAAAAGAAATAGTCAATTTAAATAACAGATCAAATGAAATAGACCCGTAATTAAAGCTATAAATTAGACTCATAAATAAACCTATAAACTCATAATCAAACAATATCTGTTATATTTAAATTCTGAAGATATGATTTTTGTTTTCAGAGGCCACCTTCCGCTGCCCCCAGCCCCGTGGGCTGTACCCGAATGCCGTGGACTGCAGCCGATTCTGGCTGTGCAGGGAGTACAAGCCCTCCCAGCTGCAGTGCCCCACGGGGCAACTCTTCGACCTGGCGTCCCTCACCTGCCTGCATCCGGAAAAAGCACAATGGTGAGGACATGTGACATTTCGTACGTGTGACAGTAAGGGGTCGTCCACAAATGATGTCACACCTTTTAGCCATATTTTTAACCCCCTTCCCCCATGTCACAAACCGACACATTTCACCATACCCCCCTCCCCCTTCTGTCACATGCCATGTTATTCTGCCATACACTGTTAAAAAATTCAATTCAACGATGCACCATTTTTTGGTGCAACACTGAAGTCTGCAGAAAATTATGGTGGAATCTAGGTTGATCCAAAAATCCTTTATCGGAAAAAAAGCGCAGGTTTCAAAGATAATTGGTTCAACCTCTTTAACTGCAACCGAAATTTTCGCTGTCGCTACATCAACAAGCACAGCCAAGAAAGACAACGATACGAAAATGGGCCTCCGTGGCCCAGTTGATAAAGGCGTTCAGCTATGAATCAAAGAATTCATAGTTCGAACCCGATCGATGACAAGTTGTCATCTTGTGATTGAAGTATTACCAGCTTCGCTACAAAAACCCTACACTGTTAAAAAATTATTACGACTTAGCACCAAACTTTGGTACCCATTTAACCGCAACCAACATTTGGTGCTTAGTTTTACCATTTTAAGGTGCTATCGTGGATGATTTAATTGTGAAACGTTGCGCTAAAACTCATAAGATTGCATAAAACTCAAAATTCGAGTTTTCTTAGTATTGTAGCAGCAACCTTCCGATCGCAAACGACCACTTGTCACAGCTCGAACTAGAAATAATATGATTCATAGCTGACGCCTTTATCCACTGGGCCACGGAGACCCACGTTTGTCGTTGTCTTTCTTGGAGGTGCTTGTTGATGTCGCGACAGCGAAATTTTCGGATGCAGTTAAAGAGGTTGAACCAATTCTGGGTGAAACCTCCATTTTTTTTATAAAGGAATTTTTGGTTCAACCTAGATTCCACCATAATATGGTGTAGACCTCTTTTTAGATATGGTTCATCGTTGAACTGAAATGTTTAACAGTATACTACTAAAATACCAAGAAAACTCGAATTTTGAATTTTATGCAACGTTATGAGTTTTGGTGCAATGTTTCCCCACTAAACCATCCGTGGTTACATTGAAAAATGGTAAAACTAAGTATAAATGTTTGGTTGCAGCTAAATGGGTACCAAAGTTTTCTGCAAAGTCGTAATAATTTTTAACAGTGTAAGCGTTAAAAAAAGAGGGGGGGGGGGGCCTCAAGCCATAGACGTAAGAAGTAGGAGGGGCAGAAGCTCCCCCTGGACATATTTTGAAGGGACTCAGCCCGCCCTACCATTATAGTATGTTTTTGTCTTTAAAAAAAACATATTAAAAAGACCAATGGTACAAACAAAAATTCTCTCCCCTAATTTATTTCTAAACGTTATTTTCAAAGGCTAACGATTTTATTACATTAATATAATTAGAATATATTCAAATTATTGCTTATTTCAGTTTACTAATATTTAAATTGGTAAATTTATATTTATTTAAAATAGTATATCCAATTTTACTTTCTTCTACTCAATATACTCTGGCTCAAGTAAAATTGTATATTTTTTTGTAATATATTACTAACTTTTTAAAGTTTCATAAAATCAGAAACATTTGAAGTTTGAAAACTATTCGTAAAATTTACCAATTTAAGCAGATCAAGGGATAAGTACACATTTTAAAGGCCAAAGTAATAAATATGTATTTGTTCTTATTCTCTTATTACGTACTACTAATTCTGTGTTTTTAATTAAAATTGTAGTCGTATTGATTGATTGATTTTTTATAGCCCGCAACTCCATATTATTTTTATAAACCGAAATTTTTTTTAAAAAATTAACATCTATTTAAAAAACATCTTATGAAACACTCAAATTCCTCCTTAGTAATTAACAAATTATTACTAATTACTAATTAGCAACTAATTATTAAGTAATGAAGTTAAATATAATTAATAAGTACTTCTTATTTTATCATAACTCTGGAGCCAGAAAAATAATATATTTCCATCACATATAAATTTTTACACTTAAGAAATGTGTTATCAATATTGACGGTATGCGTAAATACATCCATCTTTGTACATGATAAATATAACATATTCTGAAAAGTCATATGATTAATCATACAACAACTTCGGCCATTATTAATGATGTTCTATGGTATTAAAATATCAGCATAATAAAAAACTAATTAACTGAGATGTAAACTTAAGTTAAAGAATTTCAAACATGTACTCGTATAAAATTTTAATATTGATTTATGGCCAACCAATGTTTTTAAATTAGTCGCATAAAAATTATTTTGATTTATAGCCAACCTAGTTTTTAAAGGTTGCTTAAAATAAAAATATCCATGTTTTTTATTTACTTTTGAAACTAATGTCAGCCGTGTTTCATTTTATTTTTAACCGACTGAAAATCGTGCAAACCGAAAGTACCAAAGCACACTAAAAGAAGAGAGTATATCAATTCGACTGTTATGTATTTTTTTAAAAATAATATTGCATACTCACGCAAGGTTTCTGTTCTAATTAAGATATTTGGATAATTATTTTTTGTTGGATAGATGATGTTTCACTTCGGAATTTTTTTAAAAAAATATCCGGTTAACCGGCATTTAAATATCTGGAATTCGAAATTAACCGGGCTGTTTGAAAAAAAAAATTGTTCAATTTTGAAAATACTTTTTTATGAAGTAGAGACAAATTCATTTTTGTAACTTAATTTCTTTTTAAAAAATCTCGATTATCCGACTGTTATATATCATGAAATATCGATTAACCGGAATTTGTTTTAAAACAATTTATGAAATTTCAAAATATTTTCGTTGTTGAATAAAGGTTGTATTGTTGATTAATAACAGGGGGCAAAGGCCCCTGCTAAATTAAAACCTGAAATAGGGAAAATAAAATAATCTTTTTAGAAAAAGGAAAAAAAACTTTAAGAAATAAAGCGCTAAAAAGTAAAAAATATTTTTTAATTTTAGGAGCAAATGGATTTTTTTAAAAAAATTTTAATGATAAATTACTTAATAAATTAAATGACTTAATATAACTTTTTGAAGTTGCAGCCAATTTACAAAAACTATACCTAATTCTGCCGATATCAAAAAGCTGTAATAACTATAAAACTAATATTAAATAATTTCAATGCTTATCTTGGCTCCGAATACATGTTTCAATTTTGAAAAAGTCATGTACTCAAATATGAGTACAATGAGTAAATATGAATAAAAAGAGGACATGGTTAAGCCTGCATGGGCTACCTTCATAAATTATTTTCAATAAGTATCGACAACTACAACCAAGACTTACCGGGAATCGAACACAGATCCTCAGGCACCGCAGGCCAGAGCATTATCCGCTAAACTACAAGGGCAACGTGAAGAAGTTATAAATTGAGGAAATGTTTTATAAAAAAGTGTTCCAAAAGAATGAGAAGTAAGATAATTGAGCTAGATTTCCATTTAATCAATCGACATCAAATTGTGTCTAAAACCGTCTCTGAACCCCTATTTTAAGTTTTTCGGGTCGCTGTGTGACGATGGCTTGAAAAGAAGCTGAGATAATTAATATTACATCACACTTCTCATTTTTGAGAAAGTACGATTACTTCAATATGAATTCGTCATCGTTCATTTACTATTCAATTGTACTCAAAGAAAAGCGAGTAGGTTCAGATACTCATTTTTAAGTACCATTTTTTAGGTGTATATGGCTGACTTTAGGCTGGATCCACACCTAGTTTACTAATTTATAGAAAGATAGAATAACAATAATAATTATTGGTAATTATCTAAAGTAGTTTTCAATACCAAATTACTATTAATTACAAGTATATTAATTAACCTATGATCCTCTTATTACTTCAGATCCACTGATCTATATGTGTATGCTCGCTTTGTTACGATAGCTTGAAAAGAAGCTGAGATTACCAATATTAAATCCCACTGCTCATTTTTGAGAAAGTACGATTACTTAAATATGAGTTCGTCATCGCCCATTTACGATGCATTGTTCTCAAAGTAAAGCGAGTAGGTTCAGATACTCATTTTTAAGTACCTTATTTATGGTGGATATGGCTGAATTTAAGCTGGATCCACACCTATTGTTACTAATTTATAGAAAGAATTACAATAATAATTATTGGTAATTATCTAAAAAGGTTTTCAATACCAAATTACTACTAATTACAAGTATATTAATTAACCTATGATCCTCTTATTACTTCAGATCCACTGATCTATATGTGTATGCTCGCTTTGTTACGATAGCTTGAAAAGAAGCTGAGATTACCAATATTAAATCCCACTGCTCATTTTTGAGAAAGTACGATTACTTAAATATGAGTTCGTCATCGCCCATTTACGATGCATTGTTCTCAAAGTAAAGCGAGTAGGTTCAGATACTCATTTTTAAGTACCTTATTTATGGTGGATATGGCTGAATTTAAGCTGGATCCACACCTATTGTTACTAATTTATAGAAAGAATTACAATAATAATTATTGGTAATTATCTAAAAAGGTTTTCAATACCAAATTACTACTAATTACAAGTATATTAATTAACCTATGATCCTCTTATTACTTCAGATCCACTGATCTATATGTGTATGCTCGCTTTTTTACGATAGCTTGAAAAGAAGCTGAGATTACCAATATTAAATCACACTGCTCATTTTTGAGAAAGTACGATTATTTAAATTTGAGTACGGCATCGCTCATTTACGATTCAATTGTACTCAAAAGAAAAACGAGTAGGTTCAGATACTCATTTTTAAGTACCTTTTTTTTATGTGTATATGGCTGACTTTAGGCTGGATCCACTCCTAGTGTTACAAATTTATAGAAAGAATTACAATAATAATTATTGGTAATTATCTAAAAAGGTTTTTAATAATAAGAAGAATAAGGTAAAGAATATTAAGTAAGGTAATTGAGTTGTAATAACTCAGTTTCCATTTAAACAATTGACATCCAATAATGAGAAAGTACGATTACTTAAATTTGGGTACGTCATCGCCCATTTACGATGCAATTGTACTCAAAGACACACTCCATTTACAAAGCAATTGCACTTGTGCATTTGATTTGTACTCAAGAAAAGCGAATAAGTTCAGGTACTCATTTTAGTACCTTTTTTTATGGTGTATATGGCTGACTTTAGGATGAATTCACTCCTAGTGTTACTAATTTATAGAAAGAATTACAATAATAATTATTGGTAATTATCTAGAAAGGTTTTCAATACCAAATTACTACCAATTACAAGTATATTAATTAACCTATCAGCCTCTTATTACTTCACATCCACCGATCTATATGTGTATTCTGAATGCATTAATATTTCGCCGACGAACCCGCATGCGTGATATAGCACATTAAGCCGAGGATGTTTCCAATTTGTAATTGGGGTGTTTGCCGCAGGGCGTCGGCGGGTCTTGTTTGTGATAGACGACAAACTGGAGGAGTTGACTGATGAGTCCCGCCTCGAAGAAGGATTTTAGCTTTTAGTTTGTGACCAGGGGGTCAATTCCCTTTTTCTTCTTTGTGTTTGTTTCGGAGATTAGCATCAGGGGCCTGCTCGAGTAGGATTAATTAAATACGTGAGCAAATAAACGTCTGCTCTGATGGGAATCTGATCACCTGGAATACACCTGGAGACTATTCTGTTGGGTGTAGGAATGTGGTGATGATGGTTGGTATTTGATATACGAAGTGATTATTATGTGTGATGGGTTTTTTGGATTTGGTGGCTGTTAATGAATTCATTTTGTATTTGGGTTTTCTGTGCTGCTTTTTTTTTAATTAATTTGAAATGGTTAAGGGTTAATTAATGTGACGGATTTAGGAATTGATGTTTGTTTAAAATAAATTGGGAAATTAATTATAAAGTAATATAAACTTTCTCTAAGTCTGGCTGATGTATTAGGGTCAAGCATGTGTGGTTTTTTGTTTTGTTTTTTAAGTAGAATTGCATCGTAAATGAGCGATGACGTACTCAAATTTAAGCAACCGAACTTTCGAAAAAATGAACAGTGTGGTTTAATATTGCTAATATCAGCTTCTGTTCAAGCCATCTTCACAAAGCGACCTGACAAAGATAAAATATTTGTTCAGAAAATGGTTTTCCATATCATTTGATGTCAATTGCTTAAACGGAAACTGAGTTATTACAACTGAATTATCTCACTTCCAATCCTTTTGGCACATCTTTTTAAACTTATTTCTGTTTATAACTTTGCGTCGCTTCGATAGCCGAGCGGATAAAACTGCGGTGATGCAGACATGGTTTCGATTCCCGGTAAGTCTAGATTGTAATTATCGATATTTATTGAACGTGATTTATGAAGCAATCTGCTTGGACAGTTTTATTCATTTTTGAGTACATGTCTTTTTCGAAAATGAATCTGATGTATTCGGAGCTATGATAAGCATCGAATGTAATCAAAAATGTGTACATTTTACTTATTTTTGAGTACCTATTTTTAACAGTGTGTACGTACCTATAGGTTTTTGATTATATCTCAGCGGGTAAAGAAGATATAAATTTCAAAATTTGACACAACAATAATAATTGGATAATATTTGATACAAAATACAAAAATCATTAGAAGTATTGAAAATACATATAACTCAGGATTAAAATTTAAAAGAAAAAAAAATCAATTAGTAGAAATCCCTGACTATTGACTAACACTACAAACGCTGACTATCGACCTGACTAACGCTATGGATTTTCAAGTGACTGTCTTGAAAAATTAGTGAGTTTTCAATATAGTGACAATTCACAAATTTTTCAGGACAGCCACTTGTGAAAGTTTGTAGGGTTAGTTAGGGCAATTAATCAGCATTTGTAGACTTTTAAAATTATTTTTTAAAAAAATAAGTAAACTCTTTTTTGAGTACATTCGATGCTTATCATGACTACGAGTACGTAAGTTTCAATTTTGAAAGAGACATGTACTCAAAAATGAGTACAAATGAATAAAGAGAGCAAATGCTAGCCTACATAGACTGTCTTCATAAATCACTGTCAATAAATATCGACAATTACAACCAACACTTACCAGGAATCGAACATCGAATCTTGGCATTCATATAATACCCTCAATTTTTAGAATAATATATAAAATAAATATTCAATACTAATTCTTAATTCTTTTCAGTTCTTCCATTTCTCCACGGACGTGACGTTATACACCTCTTCCTCTTCTTGACAGGCCAGTTGTAGCATATTTTCACACTGCATCGCTCACGCATGATTATCGTCTGGTTTCCACGTCAGTTGAAGTGAACTGAACTCATCACATGGACAAATTGGACTCCATCTAAAAGAGCGAAAGTCATGGTTTTGAGTTCGAATCCAGCGTGCTGTGAAATCTGTGAAATGTACACTCGAATGCCCTTTGTGTGCTTTGATGGTATTATGCACAATTTGTGCATAAAGTCAGTCTATTTTAAACTAACTGATTATGAAGAATATATACGTAATACTTAGATATTAATATATTTGCTGAATTTAGTGTTAAACAATTAAATTTGTATTAAGATATATTTTGATATTTTTTTTATAAAATTTAAAATTTTAATAAAATTTAAATATGTCAAATTTTTTTGATACTTATTTTTAAAAAAATTATAAAATTAAAATTAAAATTATAAAATTATAAAATTAAAATTATAAAATTAAAATTATAAAATTAAAATTATAAAATTAAAATTATAAAATTAAAATTATAAAATTAAAATTATAAAATTAAAATTATAAAATTAAAATTATAAAATTAAAATTATAAAATTAAAATTATAAAATTAAAATTATAAAATTAAAATTATAAAATTAAAATTATAAAATTAAAATTATAAAATTAAAATTATAAAATTAAAATTATAAAATTAAAATTATAAAATTAAAATTATAAAATTAAAATTATAAAATTAAAATTATAAAATTAAAATTATAAAATTAAAATTATAAAATTATAAAATTAAAATTATAAAATTATAAAATTAAAATTATAAAATTATAAAATTAAAATTATAAAATTAAAATTATTAAATTAAAATTATAAAATTAAAATTATAAAATTAAAATTATAAAATTAAAATTATAAAATTAAAATTATAAAATTAAAATTATAAAATTAAAATTATTAAATTAAAATTATAAAATTAAAATTATAAAATTAAAATTATAAAATTAAAATTATAAAATTAAAATTATAAAATTAAAATTATAAAATTAAAATTATAAAATTAAACTTATAAAATTAAAATTATAAAATTAAAATTATAAAATTAAAATTATAAAATTAAAATCATAAAATTAAAATCATAAAATATAAAATTATAAAATTAAAATTATAAAATTAAAATTATAAAATTAAAATTATAAAATTAAAATTATAAAATTAAAATTATAAAATTAAAATTATAAAATTAAAAATATAAAATTAAAATTATAAAATAAAAATTATAAAATAAAAATTATAAAATTAAAATTATAAAATTAAAATTATAAAATTAAAATTATAAAATTGAAATTATAAAATTAAAATTATAAAATTAAAATTATAAAATTAAAATTATAAAATTAAAATTATAAAATTAAAATTATAAAATTAAAATTTTAAAATTAAAATTATAAAATTAAAATTATAAAATTAAAATTATAAAATTAAAATTAAGCATTTGGAATAATTTATCCTTACACCTATTACTAAACTTTCTGGTTGTTCAGTAATGATTCGTTGAATTTAGTTACAGTTAGTTTAAGCTGAAAATAAAATATTACATAAAAGACAAAAATGATAATTCCTAGAAAGTAGTGCAGATTTTTTTTATTAAAAAAAATCTGAATCCAAAAGTTGGAACAAAAATATTCTTTCGCAATTATATATTTTACATATAAATTACTTAAAGAAATGATAATATCACTTAAAAGTAAAAGATTACTAATTGGAGAATATATGAAAAATTACCTAAATATAAAAAATATTAATTATTATATTTTACAAGAGGTTCATTATTTTCAAAGTAACGTATTTTTTATACTCAAGCACAATAATGTAAACAAATGGAATTCGAGTGTACAGGAATTATTAAAAAAAAGAACACACACTTGAACTACCTCTACCTTTTTTTCAAAGTTACTAATGATGATATGGTATGGTTGATTCCTTTATCACTTTGAAATCTAAAGATGCAGTCTATTCTCTCAATTTAAAATGATGAACTTTGTACAATTAATTGTATAATTGTACGTTACTTCAAAGAGAATGGAATGATGGTCTGTGCAAATGGATACTGGATATTTGTTTGGATTTGAAGGAAAGAACCGCAAATTGTCCAATGGTTATTCTTTGTTATTGGTCGTATAAAGGATTTGAATTAGCAAAGAATAACACAAATGTGTAAAGTTTCAAACTTTTGGAACGTTTGAAGAGTGTGTTCGCTCTTCGGGAATATTCAAAGAAAAGAGAATCAGTATTATTAGTATAATTTTTCAAAAAACAATGATTGGTATATTTTGTAATGTTTTGTATTTTTATATTTGCATCAATAAATAAATCTCAAAATCATGCCATGTGTTCTTAATTTTTATTAATTATTTACCTTCTTGAATATTTGTAGTTCGGTTATTATTAATAGGCTTCGCATATTGTTAAGTTATTTTATTTACAACATTCACATTATGCCAAAAACTAGGTGTGATTTTTGTAAATTGGCACCAGCTTTAAAAAATTGTAACAAGTATAAAATTGATATTAAACAATTATATTTTTCAACGCGTTTTTAAAATTAAATATTATTTATTACTTTTTAGCACATTTTCCTTAAGACGTTTTTTTTTTTTTTTTTTTTTTTTTTTAAAGTTTTTTATTTTTATTTTTTAATTTATTTACCAAAAAATTCAAGTAACGACTTGTGCTTACATTTTGTCTCAGCATTGTATAAAGTAAAACAATCCCTATCCATGGCAATAAATGCTGGGTAAACGAAATGTCATTGTTGTACAACTTCTGTTAAACATTCTGAAATCGGATAAATTGTTTAAAAAAAAACTCCGGTTAATTGACATTTCCATATATATAACAGGTGGATAACCGATTATTTTTTTGCAGATTTTGCTTAAATGGATTTTCCTCTATCGAACAAAAAAAAGAATTTTCGATATCAGAATTTTTTTTTTTTAAATATGCAATAGTGGAATTGATAACCTTGTGCCGGGCGGTTTTAATTTAAAATTTCTGGCAGTTATGGATAGCGCGCTCTTCAGTCGGTTAAAAAGCAGATGAAAACACAAATGCATTATATATACTAGGTGTTTAAAAATCCTCTTTACAACTTTGACTCACAACAACGCTTTTGGGCGTGTCTGTTCATAACTTGGTCGAGTTGGTCAGCTTTTATAATTCTTAAACACCCCGTATATATTTAACTAATATTTGTAAAAACAATGACTGAATTAAGAGATAAAAGGGATAATTTGTGGGGCAAAGTGATTATAGATATTTGCTTGATAGTGACCGAAAAAAATCCATTTACAAATTCTAGAAATTAATACCTATCAAAGCAAAAGGTCACAAAATTTGTAAAAATATATTGTTTTTAAAGCATTTGATTAAATTTTAAAAAAATTATGCAAAGATTACAGCACGTGGTGTCGAATAACTATCGGTACCAACCATTAATTTCCTATTGACACATTCAGACAATTTAGAATATTGTTATGAATTTGAAATATAGATGGCAGCACGAAAAATACATTAACGATTAAAAACGTATTTTTGATGGGCCACTGAGATGAATTCTTTAGCTTAACTTCTTAATTTAAACCACTTAAAATTTCTTTTATTTACTTATTAAAATTATAATATTTTAAATTACTACAAATTACATAGAGTTTTAGCAAGGATAGTGAAGACCGTATATATATATATAAGGTGTGCTTATTTTTCGCTTTTTGAAAGGGGCAAGGAAAGAATTCTTTTGACGTCATTTTAGCTCCGCCTTACTATGAGTTTTTGATCATTCTCATTGGCTGTATGTTTCAAGCATTGCTACTTAGGTTCGATCCCCGGTTGGGTAACAACAGGTGATTTAATTTTTAATTGGCAAAATAATGTAAATATCTGTAAATAATTGTGTTAAGGTAGCTTCACTGCTAATCCGTCCTTGTTTAGTTATGTCCCTGTATTTTACTTGATTGAAATTGTAACTCATTTAATATGTCCAATACAAATGCATTGACCTGATGGTTCCTAACCTCATTTTACTTTTTCAAAATTCATGGACATGCTCTCGTGGCAGATAATATTATTTTAATACGCTTAATTTATTAAGCAACTTTTTTGCACTTTTTACATACTAAATACAATCCTTAAAATATAATTTAAACTCTTAAAATTTAGCGAATTCTAAATAAAATTAACGATTATCACCTTTAAATAGTTCACAAAAAACCAAATAGATCGCAGCACGTCAAGAACCATTGGTTCAAATGGTTTCTGAATATTTTAATAACGAAACGACTTTGGAAATCGATTCAAATTGTTTTTTGAAGCAAATTTTAACTGTTTTCTTTTAAATAAATCCATGATTAGTTAAAAACAAGAATTCTTGTTAAATTAAGTACTCCTTGACAATAGCGAAATTTACTCTTAAAACGACTGTCGAGAGCATTAGACACGCCCACAGACAGTTGAAGGCGGAGGAAGGCGTCACTATGACGTCAAAAGAATCCTTTTCCCCGCCCTCCATCAGCAAGAGCGAGTACCAGCACACCTTTTATAAATAGTCTCCACTATCCTTGGAGTTTTAGGAACTTTTTTAGTACCAGCAAAGATCATTTTGTAGAATGTAACGTTTCGTAAGCAATCAGGAAACCTCGCTATTTTTGCTTGTGAGTGTATTAAACATGGTGGCTAAAAATAATATCTCTGATTTGTCAAACTCGTTGAATACTTAAATTTTAGTTTTGTTAAATGCAGACATTTTCAGAAAATAAGATGTAAACTATTTATACTGTATAAAATGTACAAATATTTAAATGATAATGAAATACTAAAAGATGTGAAGTTCCAATTTCTCTATTTATTTCTTCTAAAATATAAAATACATAATAATGAAGGAGGACACCTTGCCCCAATGCAAACAATTATTTTAAATATTATATTTAATTTTTAGGAATTATTATATTCTAAATTTTCACTGCACCTTCTAAGCAAATTCAATGCAGCACCGTAAGGCTCTATTTTTTTTTTTAAATATAAAAATTGACTTCATTTTCAATTTACCTAAATAAGAAAAAGGGAGGTTATTTTACAAAAGTTTCTAGAATTTCTAAAATAAAATCTCTAAATAACGGCAAAAATTAAAGGTGGGAAGTACTCTTTAACTGTTTTCCATTGTGCTGCTGCCATCTATCGTCAAATTGAAACACTAAAATGCACGTGGTAAGTTTCGGTCAGCGCTTTTAATTGGTAAATGAACAATAAATCTTAAAAATACTTAATAGTACTGACATTTAATTATTAAAATTTAAAACTATTTAATATTAAAAATCGAAATTTCCTCCTAAAAGCTGAACTTTCCAAATTTCAGTTAGTGTTATAAATGAGCTTGAACGTATATATATATAGTGACAATATTTTTTAAATATCCATTTGAAAAAAAAATATATAAAAATACAGACAGTGCAGTATAAAAATTGAGGGGATCCAATTATAAGAGAATTCAAACATACAGATGTTATTCAATGGGTAATATGAATAAACTATTGTAAAATTTATAAACCTTTATTTTAACTAAGCAAATTTAAATAAAATTGTGAATTAATCTGAATTTAAACAAAGTATTGAAAATAAATTAATAAATATTTGACTTAAAGAGAAAGAATGAACTAAAAATTTAAACGACAATAATATATACAATATAAAAACAGGGACAATCGTGAAAAGAAGCCTTTTCCCATTGATAAAACAGAAAGGAAGAATATTTTCACAAGGACCCGATAAAAACTAGTTTAAACTGTCAGAAAAAAAAAGTTAATATAATTAGTAAAAAATTAATCTCAATAAAAATCGATCCTTTGAGTAAAACTTCTATAATGTCTATTGTCCACTTTTTTTATTTGATTTTTTTATTAATTATTATTTGTTTACACACTATAAAAAATATGCTAAGAAATGAGTACATGGACTTAATCGTTTTTCTTTGAATACAATGGCATCGTAAGGGAGCGATGACGTACTCAAATTTGAGTAATCGGACTTCCGCAAAAATGCGCAGTATTGTTTAATATTGCTAAATATCAGCTTCGTTCAAGCCATCATAACAAAGTGACCTGGCAAACTTAAAATATTTGTTCAGCACATTATTTGATGTCGATTGCTTAAATGGAAACCGAATTATTACGACTCAATTATCTTACTTCCCATTCTTTTGCCACGCCTTTTTAACATTACTTTTGTTTATAACTTCTTCCCGTCGCTCTAGTACTACAATTGATAAGGCCCTGGACTTCGATGCGGACGACATCATGTAGAAGGATTGTGTTTGATTTCCGTTAATTCTTAGTTGTAATTGTTGAAATTTATTTAAAGCAATTTATGAAGGCAGCCTTATGTAGGCGAGCCACTCCTCTTTTACTCATTTTTGAGTACATGTCTTTTTCAAAATTGAAACTTATGTATTCGGAGCTATGATAAGCATCGAATGTACTCAAAAATGAATACATTTTAATTAATTTTAAGTACCTATTTTTAACAGTATACCATCTGATGTAGAATCCACAATATATCAGAAAAAAAAGTGTTTTTTCTAATTGAAAATAAATGGGAAAAAAGACACTTATTTCCAAAACGTCTTTTGTCTACTCCATGAATTCCAACATGGCGACCTTTACAGAAACAAATCGTCCTCTAGCAGTTTGAAAAATACACCTAAATATTTTTCTAGTTCCAAAGTGTCTCATGTCCAAAACCCGGTATACTCGATTTCAATATTAAATTTTCTTTAAAAAGAAGTGTTATTTAATATTTTTTTATGATAAATATTTTGTGGCAACACTTCTTAACAATTGTTACATGATTTGACTCATTTTGAACGAGGCAGTGTAGAAAAAAATACAATGAAACATAACATGTATTTGTGCGTGTGTTATGTTAAACGTATTAATATTATAAAAAGTGAAATATTTTTATACACTAATTCTGAGCAATATGTTTTTGTGTTTGATTGTAAAGTAAAATTTTTACTTAATACTGCTCTGCTCGATACACTGTTAAAAATAGGTACTTAAAAAATAAGTAAAATGTACTCATTTCTGATTACATTCGATTCTTATCATAGCTCCGAATACATAAATTTTATTATTGAAAAAGCCATGTACTCAAAAATGAGTAAAATGAATAAAAAGAGCAGTTGCTTGCTTAGATAGACTGACATTTCATAAACGCTTTTCAATAAATATCAAAAATTACAACCAGGACTTACCGGGAATCGAAAACAAACCGTTTACCTGATGTCGTCCGCATCAAAGTCCAGGGCCATATCCGTTCTACAACGAGAGCTACGTGAAGAAGGTATAAACAGAAGTAATGTTAAAAAGGCGTGGCAAAAGAATGGGCAGTAAGATAATTGAATTGTAATAACTCAGTTTCCATTGAAGCAATCGACCTCAAATAATGTGGAAGACCATCTTCTGAACAACTATTTTAAGTTCATCAGGATGCCTTGTTAAGATGCTTCGAACAGAAGCTGAGATCAGCAATATTAAACCATACTGCTCATTTCTACGAAAGTACGATTACTTAAATTCGAGTACGTCATCGCTCATTTACGATGCAATTGTTCTTAAACCAACGAGTACGTCCATGTGCTCACTTTTAAGCACATTTTTTTTACAGTGTAACCCTAACAGAGTTAGACTGAAACAAACATCATTACAAATGGTTACTAAAATACTGAACAACAAGAATGTTGTCACGTTTTATCATGCAAACGAAAAGTTTGTACTACAATTGTGCGAATGGTTGTATTTGTCGCTCAGAATCGCTGATAATATTAATTTAAGTTACTTTTGCAGAATTAATTCGGTAACGTTTCAACCTTGACACGTATAACCAGTTGCATGAGCCTATTTCTAAGAAGTTAAAGATATTTAGATAAAAAATACATCATTAGACGATAAAAAAATATCATGAAACGTTTAACCGTTGATATGGACATTTCAAAGCATTTGCATTTAATTCTATTCATTAGAAAGTACCAGGGGACCGAGCCCAGCTCGCTTGCATATTTTATTACTTAATAATAATTCTAGCAAATCGAACCAACTGCAAATGTTTTGAAATGTCCATATCAATAGTTAAACGTTTCATGATATATTTTATCGTCAGTAATGTCTTCATTATCGAAATAAGTTAAGTTCTTTGAAATGCTCATACGATTGGTTAGAAGTGTCAAGATTGAAAAGATACCGTATCAATTCTGCAAAAGTCATTTTGATTCTGAGCATCACAAACTTTTCGTTTGTAGGCTAAAGCCTGACAATATTCTTGTAACAGTATTTTAAGTAACAATTTGTAGAGATGTTCGCTTCTGTCTAACTCTGGAGTAATTGAATAGATTTTTAAATGCTATGCAAAGTAGTCTTTTGTTATTAAGAAGATTATGATAATGGATATTAAATTATTTTTTGCTACTACAAAATTATTTCGGCAATTTTTTATCGTCAAACTGAATACACAAATAATATAATGAACGAACATCATTTTAAATTCTTATTAAACGTTTAATCAATAAGAAACATTTTTACTTATTTCAAGTAATTCTATGTGTTATTCTGAATTAATCGTAGTGATGAAAGCAGTTTTATCTTTAATTTAGTGAAATATAATAAAATTTTACCAATTAACTATTAATTATAATGGTTGTGAAAATCAACCTTCTAAAAATAAACTTTTATCTATAATCTAAATATAATAGGTTTTTTTATTGTATTTCATAATCTAGTTACGATTAAATTAATCTTAATCCATATTTTTGTTAAACGTAATTAATGATGAAGCTGCCATTTTCGACTTTTAATATACATATATTATTTTATTTAGCCTAATATTCGAAAATGATACATCTTGAAATTTGTGGCTGTTGTTAGGAATATTTCATAATTTTGAAGAGGTTACAGCAGAAAAGGTTATAGAATATAAAATGTGTGTTGGTCGCTAGTAGTATGGGTCCTGAAAAAATATAGTTACTTCGAACGCATTTTTATTAACAAAATACTTATTTGCAGTAACACGATAAAATAATTAAAAACACATTTACGGTTTATTTTTAAAAATGGTTTTAAATTTGGTGAGATTAATTTCCCTGTGTGTATGTGAAAACTTTTTATTTCAAGCGTTTAGATTACAATGTACGTTTCAGTTGAAAACTCTTAAACTCTTTTTCCTTATTATCTAATTAACTATTAATACTAATTAATTATTATTACTACCTAATACAAGTTAATACTGAAATTAATTTCATATTTATTTAGGCAGGTGCTTTCGAACATTCAGAATATGACAAATTTACTGGTATCAGTTTTCCAGAAAAAAAATTAGCAATTGAATATATTTAACTTTTTCGGTACTTATTTACTCATTAAAATGTGGAATAAATAACAAATTATTTTTATAGACACTATGCATGCCATGGTCTCGAGATTAAAATTTTGACGAATTAACTAAAACGAATGGTCGATTAGCCTCTGTGATTGGTGAATAACAAACCACGTGGTCTCCATCAACCAATAGCAAATGCGCATGGAGTTTCTTATATCTTTAAAGACGCCATCTTAATTTCAGCAGAAAGCCGTGCAAAGTGTCCATAGTAAACAAATGCGAATTTTTGGGAACACTTCATTTTTTCGAAATTTCTAAAACATATCTTCAAAACTGGAAAACTCTGTTTTTCTGTTTTTCGTTTAATACTATCAGTAATAGGGGTGTAATTATAAACAATCTTATATATAAAGCTGAAATCTCCAAAATCTGTCCGGATGTTGGTTTGTTTGTTGGTTTGTTTGTTTGTTTGTTTGTTTGTTTGTTTGTCAGTACAAAATAAGCTCCTTAACTACACAACGCAGAGCTATGAAATTCACAGAATAGTTAGTTCAAAAAATATGAATTTTAACGTGACAATTTTCGAGTCTCTACGATGTTCCATTCGAATGTTATGACATTTCTTAGCGTACGTCAGCAAAGTTTCTCGAAGTGGCAACAGTAAAATCAGTTAAAATCAACGAAGAAAAGCGAAAATATAATATAAAATAATTATGAATCAATTGGAATGCCGATATTTACACGAAATACTCCATAATTACACAACGTAGCTTTATGAAATTTACAGAGAACTTTACTTGAAAAATTAGACGTTTTTTGTGATAATTTTTAAGTTTGTACGATGTTCCATTCGTTTATTATAACTATTTTAATGTATTCAATTGACTTAACATAGATGATGACATCGTTTGCGATTTTAAAGAATTTTCTTTTCGTTATTTACAGTATAAAAATGACGTCATAAGTTTGGTTTGATTTAATAATTACTGAAAATATCCGCACATTGGGCTTTTTTCTACAATACGGATTATTGCAAAAATTAAAATAACTAGACTTTTACCGTATGGAATGGTTTATAGTTGTTTGGGTCTTTTGTTTTGTTTGAATGCAGGTTTATTGTAACTATATTTGAATGTCTATGTCTAAGACCGGACATTTAGAACAATACTTCCAAAATGCGAGTAATTTGTGTATGAACGTCAATTTAATTTATTTGAAAAATATTTTATTCAAGTACTTTTTTTTAATGCACGAACTTTGAATTTTCAACTCTATATGACTTTTTAATATTATTAAACGAATAAAATTCCGCAGATACCAACTGCTAATTGAGAATTTTTTTATTTAATGTGTAAAGTAATATTTCCTTTTAAAACATTAAATGGCGAACATTAAGAATGACATTTAGAATTATTTAACGTACATGGTGAGATTATAATATTTAACCGTTTGCTAAATAATTATGTCGCCAAGTTATAAAAGTTTATTCTTTGGATAAATTGCGTTTTGGCTTTAATTTACTGTGGAAACTTACTAAGTATTTACATGACAGGTATTTTTCGATGAAAATAAAATAACAATAGTATCACAAAATCAAAATTTTATACAAAAAGTTTAATAAAATGAAGTAAATACAGAATTTTCATTACATTGTTCCGGAAATAAAAAAAATTACTCAAAATTAAAATAGGTGGCTATTTTTCTGTAATAATAGTATTCATTAGAATTCTTTACACATGGGTATTTGGACGTAGCAGAAAAAAGTTGTGTAGTATTTCAAAACATACTATTTTTGTTTTGTTTTTGTATTTATGCCATGTAGTTAAGATTCTTTTATTAAAAATTTGAGGCAGTTTATTTGCAAAAATCGTTTAAGTTTATTCTGTTTGCAATATACATTTTTATATTCTGTATTCCAAAGCTCAAAAATTAAAACTACTAATTAGATACACAAGTCGAAGAGATTGCAAAGAAGCCAAAATGATACATTGGAAATGGCATTTGGAAATAGTCAAATCAAAATTGCAATATTGGGAAACGGGAAATTCTGAGAGTTTTGAAAGTTAAATCATTGAAGTTCAAGATCAAATTTTCTAATTAAGCCATCTTTAAAAACTTCTGTTTTCGGATTTTGCTGCCTTTTTCACTTCCATACGGCTTAAGAACATTTCAATATCGTGATTTATTTAGAAGTGTCATTAAAATTCACGCTTGAAGGTAATTTTAAAAACTACAATTTAATAAAACTCTTTTCAAAACTATTTTTTTAAAAATAATCGAAAAATTAGGATCAAAGCGTTTTGTTTATAATTTAATAATTTTTTATTTGATAAAAATAATTCGTAGTTATACGTAAAAACTTATTCTTATATAAAAAAAACTATTATAATACACATTATCCTTCAATAATGATGACAATAATAATTAGAATTTCATCAATTAAAGTAAGCATTGAAAACTAAAATATTATATTCATGTCCTGATTGATTAAATTGTGACAGCGCTGTATTGGGTCCTACTCGGTACAAAGTTCAAAGAGGGAGAGGATAAATCATCTACATGGTTGAAACGGTTTACTTTTGCTTACACGATGGTTTGCAATTTATCCATTAAGGGTGACTCTATGTTGAGTTATGGTAGCCGGAAGCGTATATTGGTACAGTCTTTTCCATATGGTACAAATATAAGAGGGGGAATGGGTTAAACATCGGCACGTTCGAAACATTTGTCTTTCGTTTACACGATAGTATATTATTTATACTGATTCCACTTGGAGTTAATGATTTTGCAAATTTCGTTTTTTATTTTGGGATATCCGCACAGAAAGAAAATTCCTATTAATTTCTAAAAATATTTTTGTGCAGGAATATTTAATTTTTAAAACACCATTCCTTATGACAGATAATCTAGAAATAATTGGATTTTTATCGGTGTATTAGCAACTAAATAGTATAGAGGTATTTTTACTTCTTTAACTTCTAATTTATTAAAAATAAAGATATTTTAAATTTTAATTTACGAAAGTAAAATTTTTTTAGGAGAAATTCTAAACTGGTATATGCGATAATCCCTGGAGGAGAGGAAATGTATATATTTTTTTCATTTGTCGTTATTTTATTTATCCTCGTGCGAAGAACGGGTACTTTTGCTAGTCTAATATATAAAGCTGAAATTTCCAAAATCTGTCCGGATGTTGGTTTGTTGGTTTGTTTGTTTGTTTGTCAGTACAGAATAGGCTCCGTAACTACACAACGCAGAGCTTTGAAATTCACAGAATAGTTAGTTCAAAAAATAAGAATTTTAACGTGACTATTTTCGAATTTCTACGATGTTCCATTCGAATGTTATGACATTTATTAGAGTACGTCAGCAAAGTTTCACGAAGTGGCAACATTAAAATCAGTTAAAATCAACGGAGAAAAGCGAAAATATAATATAAAATAATTATGAATCAATTAGAATGCCGATATTTACAAGGAATACTCCATAACTACAAAATGTAGCTTTATGAAATTTACAGAGCACTTTACGTAAAAAAGTAGGCATCTTTTGTGATAATTTTTAAGTTTCTACGATGTTCCATTCGTATGTTATAAATATTTTAATGTATTCCATTGACTTAACATGGATGAAAATATCGTTTGCAATTTAAAATAAAATTTTTCGTTATTGACACTATACAAATTACGTCATAGGTTTTGTTTGATTTAATAATTATTGAAAAACGTCTGCACATTGGGTTTTTTGCTACAATACGGAACCATTCAAAAATTTAAACAACCAGAATTTTATCTTAGGGAAATGGTTAAGAATTGTATTAAATGTTATAATTGTTTTATCTCTTTTTTTGTGTACAGGGTAATTGTAACTATATTTAATTATCTTAAATCAAACTTTTAGAACAATTCATCCAAAATACAAGTAATTTGTGCATGAACTTCACTTTTATTTATTTGAATAATATTTTATGCAAGTATTTTTGTTTATTGTACGAAGCTTGGTTTTATTGTGAATTTTCAACTCTATTAGACTTTTTTATGTTATTAAAGATTAAAATTTCACAGATACCAACTGATAATTTAGAAAATATTTTATTTAATGTGCAATGAATATTTCCTTTTAAAACATTGAATGGCGATCATTAATAATTAAATGTAGAATTATTGAAAGTACATGGTGAGATTATAGTATTCTGCACCGTTTGCTAAACTATTGGCAAGTTATAAGTGTGTATTCTTTGGATAAAGTGCGTCTTGGCTGTAATTTGCTGTGGAAACTTACTAAATATTTGTATGACAGGTATTTTTCGATGCGAATTCAATAATATCAATTTTATCACAAACTCTAAATTTTAGGAAAAATGGTTTAACAAAATGAGTAAATGCCGAATTTTTAATACATTGATCCGTAAATAAAAAAAATTTACTCAAAAATAAAATAGGTGGTTATTTTTTTGTAATAATATGATTCATGGGAATTCTTTAAAACATGGTAATTTGGGCGTTGTAAAAGACAGTTGTGTACTATTTCAAAACATACTATTTATGATAGAGTATTTATGCCGGGCTGTTAATTCTATTCTCACTTTGATAAATAATTTGAGGCAGTTTATTTGCAAAAAACATTTAGGTTCATTCTGGCTGCAATTTACATTTTTGTGTTCTGCATTACTGAGGTCAAACATGCAAACTGCTGATTAGATACACAAGTTGTTGGTCGAAGATATTGCAAAGATGTAGCCTAAACGATACATTTGAACGGGCATTTGGAAATAGTCAAATCAAAATTGCAAAACTGGAAAAAGGGAAGTTCGGAATGTTTTGAAAGATAAATCATTAAAGTTCTTGATCAAGTTTCTTAATTTTGTTATCTTTAAAAAAAATATGTTATCTGTTTTTGCTGTCTTTTTTACTTCCATATGGCTTCAGAACATTTCAATATCGAAATTGATTCAGAAGTTTCATAAAAATTAACGATTGAAGTTATTGATTTAAAATTGCAATTTAATTAAACCCTCCTTGATGAAATTTTTTTAAAACACTAATATAAAAATGAAGATCATATAGCTTTGTTTATTATTTAATGTAATATTTTTTTTTCTTAAATAAAAAGAATCATAGTTTTATATAAATACTTATTCCTATAAAATACCTGTTATAATTCACATTATATTTCAATAATGATGATAACAGTAATTAAAATTTCATCGATTAAAAAAAGCACTGTAAACTAAAATATAATTATAGTCATTTCCCAAATAAATTGCGGCATCCGAGTTAAAAAGAATCGGTTATGTACAGACCGCGCTGTATTTGGCCCCTACTCTGTACAAGGTTGAGAGGGGGTGATAATAAATGGCCTACAATGATTGAAACGGCCTTCCTTCCTTTACACGATGGTATGTCATTTAGGCTAATTCCACGTTGAATTAATTATAGCGGTACACTTATTTTTACCTGGTACAAACGCAAAAAGGGGGATGGCTTAAAAATCGGCATGTACGAAACGTCTGACTTTCGTCTACACAATAGTATATTATTTATACCCATCAACTTATTCCACTTGGAGTTAAGGATTTTAAAAACGTCGTTTTTTATTATGGTATTTAATGTAACTATGTATACCCATACCGAAAAGAAATTCCTATTAATTTCTAAAAATATTTTTGTGCAGGAATGTTTAATTTTTAAAACACCATATCTTATGAGAGATAAACTAAAAATTATTCGATTTTTATCGGTGTTTTAACAACCAAGTAGTATAGAGATATTTTTACTTTTTTTAACTTCTAATTTATTAAACATAAAAATATTTTAAATTATAAACAAAAAGCTTTATCACTTTTTAAAGAGGAATTCTAAAAGGGTATATGCGATTATCCCAGGGAGGAGAGGAAATGTATATATTTTCAGTCATTTGTCGTTATTTTAGTTATCTCCGTGCGAAGAACGGGTACTTTTGCTAGTCTTATATGGATGGTGTTATGCAAAAAGGAGTTAACCCACAAAACATAAAAAAATGAGTTATCCAACTCTGATGGTAAAATATGTTGCTTTCTACATTAAGCAAAAATGATTTAAGCCCTATCAGCGTTTCAAGGACTAATACAGATAACATTTTAACCCACAATCCTTGAATCTTCAATATACCATTAAGTAAAAAACATTCAACCACTGAGTGAAGCTGCAAAACACTCATCCAACAGTTTGATGTTTGTAAGCTATTTTGCAACAAATACTCAACCAACTGTATCAACCCACTAGGGGTGGGCAAAACGATTCGTTTAAGTGAACGATTCAGTTTCGATCCACTCCTCAAAATGAATTCATTGTATCGATTCTTTCATTCTTGAACTATTTACTGAAAACATTGAACGTTTATTGTTTATAATTTATAAGGTAATAATTTAAAATATTGAGAAAAAAATTAAACTAAATCACCATTAAGAAAAGAAGACGGGGGGATTTGTTGCAAACGGCAATTAAATTTCTACAACCTTGGCATCCACGTTGGTAGCACAGGAAAGGGTATCTTCAATGTTTGGCTTGAAAATGAAGCTGGGAGAGGAACCCAAGAGGTGGGATCTTGCCTAAGAAAATATATAATAGAACGTGTCAATCCACCTGTCAAGCACTTGATTCTATGGTCCGATTCATGCGGTGGTCAAAACCGCAGTATCAACCTAGCACTATTAATTATGCACACATTGCATAACCATCCTTCTCTTGAATCCATCACTAAGATTCTTGCTTTCGGGACACAGCTTTCTGCCTAACGATTCAGAGTTTGGAGATGTTGAGCGCTCTTTAAAAATCCAACAGCGCCTATACACAGACGTAGACTACATTAATGTTATGAAGGAGTGTAGGAGGAAAAATAAATTTGTTGTTAACAAAATAGAAAGACAAGAAATGGTTTCAATTCACAAATTATTGGAAAATACTACAAACAGAAAAATCGATTCAAACAAAGATAAAGTGAGTTGGCTGAAGACCCATGAGATCAAAATTTTGAAAAGTGAGCCCTTCAAGCTCTACATGAAAACTAACACAACAGAAGGAAACGTGCAGATAATAGATATAGAAAAAAAGAAGAAAGGTCGACAACACAAGTTGTTTAAAGATATACAGTTGGATTCCTTATGGCCAACGGGTAAACCACTGTCAAAAGAAAAGATCAAAGACCTCAAAGAAATTTTGAAGCTAGTACCACAAGAATTAAAATATTTTCATAATTTCTTGAGAACTGCTCAACAGGGGGAATTTTCAGATGATGTTGACGGTTTTGGAGTTTCAAATGTGGACTTTGACATTGATGAAGTTGAGGATTAATATCTTTTAAACAATTTTAATTATTTCTGAAAGACTGATTTTTTGTACAGCATTTTTTTTATCAATAAAACACATGATTCATCATTAATAATGTGGGTTACCTTATTTTTTTAACCCTCCATTCCTTAATAACCTATAAAGCAAAAAGCATTCATCCAACATTTTTTATTTTTTTATACAGAAACACTTGAAATTTTTTATTGAAAAACACATGAGAAAATAAGTTTAAATATTGCGTTCATGGTAACATATCATTGGTATATTGATATAGAGCTCATGATTTGCCAGAGTTTGTTGACTTTAAAGCCCATTATCTCAAAATCAGGTTTTTGTGGGTTGAGTCGTTTTTGCATAACACCATCCATATATAAAGCTGAAATCTCCAAAATCTGTCCGGATGTGTGTTTGTTGGTTGGTTTGTCAGTATATTATAGGCTCCGTAACTACAAAACGCAGAGCTTTAAAATTCACAGAATAGTTAGTTAAAAAAATAAGAATTTTAACGCGACTATTTTCAAGTCTCTACAATGTTTCATTCGAACTTTATGGCATTTTTTAGCGTACGTCATCAAAGTTTCACGAAGTGGCAACTGTAAAATCAGTTAAAATCAACGGAGAAAAGCGAAAATATAATATAACAAAATTATAAACTAATTAGAATGCCGATCTTTATACGGAATACTCCATAACTACAAAACGTAGCTTTATAAAATTTACAGAGTACTTTACTTGAAAAATTAGAAATTTTTGTGATAATTTTTAAGTTTGTACGATGTCCCATTCGTATGTTATAACTATTTTAATGTATTCCATTGACTTAACATGGGTGAACATATCGTATGCAATTTAAAATAAAATTGTTCGCTATTGACACTATACAAATGACGTCATAGGTTTTGTTTGATTTAATAATTATTGAAAAACTTCTGCGCAGATATGGGCTTTACAATACGGATTCATTTAAACATTAAAACAACCAGGTTTTTATCTTAGGAGAATGGTTTAGAATTGTTTTAAAATGTTATGTTAGAATTGTTTTAAAATGTTATGTTAGAATTGTTTTAAAATGTTATGTTAGAATTGTTTTAAAATGTTATGTTAGAATTGTTTTAAAATGTTATGTTAGAATTGTTTTAAAATGTTATGTTAGAATTGTTTTAAAATGTTATGTTAGAATTGTTTTAAAATGTTATGTTAGAATTGTTTTAAAATGTTATGTTAGAATTGTTTTAAAATGTTATGTTAGAATTGTTTTAAAATGTTATGTTAGAATTGTTTTAAAATGTTATGTTAGAGTAGTTTTAAAATGTTATGTTAGAATTGTTTTAAAATGTTATGTTAGAGTTGTTTTAAAAGGTTATGTTAGAATTGTTTTTAAATGTTATGTTAGAATTGTTTTAAAATGTTATGTTAGAATTGTTTTAAAATGTTATGTTAGAATTGTTTTAAAATGTTATGTTAGAATTGTTTTAAAATGTTATGTTAGAATTGTTTTAAAATGTTATGTTAGAATTGTTTTAAAATGTTATGTTAGAATTGTTTTAAAATGTTATGTTAGAATTGTTTTAAAATGTTATGTTAGAATTGTTTTAAAATGGTCTGTTAGAATTGTTTTAAAATATTATGTTAGAATTGTTTTAAAATGTTATGTTAGAATTGTTTTAAAATGTTATGTTAGAATTGTTTTAAAATGTTATGTTAGAATTGTTTTAAAATGTTATGTTAGAATTGTTTTAAAATGTTATGTTAGAATTGTTTTAAAATGTTATGTTAGAATTGTTTTAAAATGTTATGTTAGAATTGTTTTAAAATGTTATGTTAGAATTGTTTTAAAATGTTATGTTAGAATTGTTTTAAAATGTTATGTTAGAATTGTTTTAAAATGTTATGTTAGAATTGTTTTAAAATGTTATGTTAGAATTGTTTTAAAATTTTATAATTGTATTATCTTTTTTGTTTTGTTTGCATACATGTTAATTGTAACTATATTTATTTATCGCAGATCGAACTTTTAGAACAATTCTTCCAAAATGCGAATAATTTGTGTATGAACACCCATTTTATTTATTTGAAAAATACTTTTATAAAAGTATTTTTTTTAATTGTACGAAGCTTAGTTTCATTGTGAATTTCATGTTATTAAAGAATAATATGCCACAGATACCAACTGATAATTGACAAATATTTTATTTAATGTGCCAATGAATATTTCCTTTTAAAATATTAAATAGCGATTATTATGAATTAAATGTTCTGAATTATTATTATGAATGAATGTTCGTAATGATTGAAAGTACATGGTGATATTATAATATGCTGCACCGTTTGCTAAACTATCGCCAAGTTATAACGGTTTATTCTTTGGATAAAGTGCATCTTGGCTTTAATTTGACGTGGAAACTTTCTAAATATTTATATGACGGGTATTTTTCGATACGAATGCAATAACAATAGTATCGCAAAATAAAAAAAATTAGGAAAAATGGTGTAACAAAATAGGTAAATACCAAATTTTTAATACATTGATGCGGAAATAAAAAAAAATTCTTAAAATTCTTTGGTGGAATTTCTTTAAAACATGGTCATTTGGACATAGGAAAAGAAAGTTTGGTAGTATATTAATACATACTATTTTTGGTTGAATTATTAAAAATATGCCAGTAGGCTATTAATTTTATTCTCACTTTTATTAAGAATTTGAGGCAGTTTATTCACAAAAAACGTTTAGGTTTATTCTGGTTGTAAGTTACATTTTTATGTTCTGTATTTTTGAGGTTAAAAATGCAAACTACTAATTAGATACACAAGTTGTTGGTCAAAGATATTGCAAAGATGTAGCCTAAACGATGCATTGGAACGGGCATTTGGAAATTGTCAAATCAAAATTACAATACTGGGAAAAAGGAAATTCGGAATGTTTTGAAAGTTAAATCATGAGGGATCATGATCAAATTTCTGAATTTGGTCATCTTTAAAAAATTCTGATATCTGATATTGCTGCATTTTTTCACTTCCATATGGCTTCAGAATATTTCAATATTGAGATTGATTCAGAAGTTTCATTAAAATTCGCGATAAACAAGATATTATTGGATTTTTATCGGTGTATTAGCAACCAAGTAGTAGTATATATTTTTACATTTTTAACTTCTAATTTATTAAACCTAAAAATATTTTAAATTATAAAAAAAAGCTTTGTCCCTTTTTAAAGAGAAATTCTAAAATGGTATATGCGATTGATTATCCCATGAAGGTTGGGTAAATGTATATATTTTCAGCTATTTGTGGTTATTTTATTTACCTCCGTGCGAAGATCGGGTACTTTTGCTAGTTAGTAAATAAAAACCAATCATATACCGATGATGTATAGAACAAAACTGTTTTTTAAATGTATAAAATTATTTTTTTACCTTTATAAATATTGCGTAAAATAAATTTCATAAAACTTTTTTTTAATTAATTATATTGGATTATAAAAGCTGAAAAAAGTATTTATAAAAAATTGGTAAAATAAAACTTATCAAATAACAATGTAGAACAAAATTTAATTTTAAATGTAATTAAATATTTTATAAATAACACGTAACATTAATTTAATAATACATAATTTAATTGATTACATTGGAATATAAATACGTAGCAAAACAGACGAAATTGCCTCTAATCAAACATATATTAAATTGAAAATTCCATGTTCTATTTGTGGAAATACATAATCCATTTTACATGGAATAAAAAAACCTACCTGTTTTTCAAAACGATGTATTCTTATATGGAATTTTAAAAACTTTATCTTGTGTATTCCACTTATGACGTCACTTGCAGAAACAGTAAAAAATCGGAGGGTTAAAATGGTTCAAATTTGATTATTTTAAATGCAAACGATTTTTGTTCAAGTTCTTTTTAAATATTTATTAGAAAACTTATAGTATTTAGTAGACGAAATAGTCACGTGATTAAAATGCGTATTTTGTTTATTTAAACATGCGAACGTTTTTTTAATTTTAATTTACTGATGTTTCTTTCGTTTATTTATAATAAAAAAATATATTTTATTTTAGAAAAAAAACTATAATGAAAATATATCCTCAAAATATTTTACACGTTTTAAATTAAAATAACATATGACGAATTAAATAACATTTAACTGCTATTGGTATAACCTATTAACTCATACGCGATGAATAATTTGCAATGGAAAGAATGATATCGAACTTTTAGAGAGGATATCGAGATTGCGCAAACAAACAAATAAATAAATATATATAGTGACATTGCTCGTTTAATAGTATTAGATTAGATAGATTAGATGTGTGCGTGTGTTGTGTTAAACGTATATTAATATTATAAAGAGTGAAACTTTTTTTATATACTAATTTTGAGCGATATTTTTTGTGTTTGATTGGAAAGTGAAGTTTTTACTTAATACTACTCCATATAGTACAATGTCAAGTAGATACAGTTCGATCCGAAGTCGATGCACGTGAAGAGATGGAACAGCTGAAATGGTGTAACCTGTTGAAGAAGATAAGGCAGAAAAGTGGAAACAATCATGACAAATGGAAACAAAGTGTTTCTTGTCCATGTTACTGAGTTTAAAAATGTATCTTGTCCATTTTGCTCAATTCCAAAACGTATCTTGTCCTTAATTCAATGTGGGAGTTACCCGTGACGTATCAAGAGGGAAACTTACTAGTAGTTTCGATTTCTTCCGTACAGCAAACATCTCTGCTTTTGTTTGTTGAGTCGCTACGCTTGCAATTATGGGGACGTTTGTTTATAATATTGGTTTTTGCCAAATAAGTCATATTTTTATTCTATATATGAATAAATTTAAATACAGAAATAGTCATATTATATCTGTATATAAGTTCCTTATAATTAGGATTACAATGAAATACGGAAAAATACTTTTATTTCACCAGAAAAAATGCTTCAAAAACGATGAGTACAATATATCTCAGTGTAGGAATTAAATATTTCTATATTGAGGTATTATTTGATGACAAAAATTTAAAATTATAGTACAGGAGCTGAAGTTCCATGCTAATCCTACGGAACATCTGCGTCGCTGATTTTTTTTCCATGTTGGAACAGCGGTCTTCTTCTCGGCGTGAAATTCCTCCATTCCAAAATGGCTCTTGTCCAAAAATTTTGGGAGCCCCAGTTGCTCAGTTGGTAAGGCGTTCAGCTACTAATCAGAGGATTGGTGGTTCGAATCCGGGAAATGGACTTGACATAGAAAAGTAAAAAGTAGTGATCTTGCGATCGGAGGGTTGCCAGCTTCGCTACAAAAATACTAGAAAGTCGTCCAGAACATCCGCAAAAATTAACGGCGTGTATACGGGACTGGTGCACGATAATTCTGATCAGGGTCCAAAGTCCCGACGTCTATTGAAGGCGTTGGGTGCCAGTTCAGGTGTTTCCTCGTCATCTGACCATGGTTCTAAAATAACGAGGTGCATGTATGAATGTGTGTATGAACGTGTGTGTGAATGTGTATGTGTTCCCGGGTCTTTCCTTCGAGATTGACCCCGAACCGTCGCCAATAGCCCACTGTGCAGCTCTAGTGCGACGTTAATTAACAAACCAACCATCCAAAATTTTTGTTCAATAAAATGAGCAAAATATTAATTTTCCTGCTTTTTATGACATTTAATGTATTCAGGTTTTACACATTGAACAATAACAAAAACAATTATTTCAGGTGTATAAACAACATTTCATACGGAAAATGTGATTTACAGAAAGTTTTAAAACGTCGTCAAGAGATCTTTTGGACTTAGACGACTCATTTTATTTCGTTGTAGCGCAATGCACTTTTGGCTGTCATTCAGAATCAAACCGATGGCTGACTTTCTCTCTTGATACGCTGGTTAAAGTGATAACTCCAGCCCAAGTGGGAGTATCGGGTATATGAAGTGACCCCCACAGTACCCCCTTTCAGTGAGTCGGACGGAGGAACGAATGAGTGAGATGCCTGTGAAGTATTATCAAGTGAGCTGTGGTTGAAGTTGTAGTGTTTTTTTCGATATACGGTCACAATTGATTGTTCGAAGGTTGCGTTGATCTATAGTTCGGAAGTCAACAATGTAGCGCTATGCGGTTTTTGGCTTTCACTCGGAATCGAACCCAGGACCTTCTGCATGATACAGTGGTATTCTACCAGTCAGGCTAAAGTTATCACTCGAGCAACTGGGATAACAAACATAGGCTGATGCCTTCGTTTTAGTGTTTAAATATTCGTCATTAAAAGTTAAAAATAATGGTACAAAAAAAACCCTTTTAAATATAAATTAGTGTTTTAAATTGACTAAAACTAAAGACATGAAAAGATCAGGTAAATGCCAATAGACATTCTTCGCCAGCAATGTGGCCGGATATTAGCATATGCTACACAGGCTGCAGCCTTCGTTTTAGTATATTAATATTTGTCATTAAAAGTTCAAAATAATAGGCACTAAAAACCCCTTTTAAAAATTGTTGTTTTAAATTGACTAAAAATAAATGCATGGAGTGCTCAGGTAAATGGTAATAGACATTCTTCGGCAGCAATATGGGCGTCACAGAGTTTTGTATCCGTCTTCGTTAAATTATGTTGCCAACCTTTGTAAATGGGCTACGGCCCACTACAATAAACTTATTAATATATCTCTATCTCTCATCTAGATCTTCATAACATTTCCTATATTTACCAAATTATTTTTACAAGATAAATTAGCAGCTAAAATAAAACAATCGTCCATTTTTTTTTAATGCGGAAATTTATTTTACTACGCATTTGAACTTTCTTTAAAACATCCATACATTTTTAACTCTAGCAAAAACTTTACAATTTATTTTAATACCATAAAATACAAAACAAGAAAGAAAACTGCCGAAATACTTAAAGATAACACGAATAAAAAAATACGTTTAACAAAATTCTTTCGTTTACCAATAAACTTGTAAACTCCTCCACCACCTCCTCTATAGTCAAATAAACGACATAACAATTTCCGAAGCTCCAGGTAATGCATTTTCCCACCTCAAAGCACACTTCCTAACTCCAAATATAATCCAATCACTTGAGAACATCGCTTTTCGCACCATAAACCCCTCGAAATTACCGTTTTTCACGCTCTGCGGTGGCAACACCCTATTACCGCCAAATCGCGGCCGCTTTTCTTGATAAAATTCTTACCCGCTAATAAAGACGTTCTGTTTATTATCACCGTCATCAGAGTGTGTGTGGGGGGGGGGGGGTTAAAATAAGCCACCTCTCAAAATATTTAGCATAATTCCACCCAAAAGCTCCTTTTAAACGAACATTTTATAATAAAAGAGCCCCCTATTTTGTGAGAAAGATGCATTTTTAGGAGGGGGGTCGAGAGATTGACTTCATTATACGTGTGGAGAGGGCCGTGAAAATTCTTGCGGCTCGGATAACGATGTTTGCAGGCCCGCAATTGTTTGGGAGGGGGTGTTTGGAGGTGGGGGGGGGGTGTTGAGATTGGGACTATAAGCTGAAAAGATTTGAAGAGATAAGTGGGAAATGGGGTGGGGGGGGGGTGAGCGCTCGGGGCGGTCCCTCATCTCAACACTCAATCCCGAGTTGCCCCCCCCCCCCCATCCCTTCGCTCCTTCTCAAAGAGCGAAAACCGCGAGCTTTTCCACGCGTTTCGGGGGGTTTTGGTTTGCCATGTTTGGCGACTTTCTCGCTGAGAAATGCTCTGAATTTTCCTGGAATTTACACTCTGAAAGAAGGTACTTAAAAATGAGTACCTGAATATACTCTTTTTTTCTGTGAGTACATTTGCATCGTAAATGAGCGATGACGTACTCAAATTTAAGTAATCGTACTTTCTCAGGAATGAGCAGTGTGATTTAATATTGCTCATCTCAGCTTCTGTTCGAGCCATCTTAACAAAGCGACCTGACAACTTTAAAATAGGTGTGCAGAAGATGGTTTTCCACATTCTTTGATGTCGATTGTTTAAATAGAAACTGAGTTATCACAACTCAATTATCTTACTTCCCATTCTTTTGGCACACCTTTTTAACACTTATTTTATTTATAACTTCTTCACGTTACCCTGGTAGTACAATGGACAAGGCACTGGGCTGCGATACCTGAGGACTGGGTCCGATTCTCGGTAAGTCTTGGTTGTAATTGTTGATATATATTGAAAGTTATTTTTGAAGATAGGCTATGTAGACACGCAACTCCTCATTGTACTCATTTTTGTATAAATTTTTGTTCTCAAAAATATAACCCATTTTGAGAAAGTACGTTTACTTAACTTTGAGTACGTCATCGCTCATTTACGATGCAATGGTACTCAATGGAATAACAAGTAGGTTCAGGTACTCCTATTTAAGTACTTATTATAAAGCTAAGTAAATTTCGCATTATTGATTTTACAATTTTAAAATCGCATCTCCTAACTAGCAAAATTATTACGCATCAACTACTCTATATCTATTTGCATTAAAAGATGTGTAATTTTTTGGTGCAGAAAAGTTAAAAAAGATAAGATTAACAATTACTCCACATTAATTAACCACAACAATTAAATGGTAATTGCAACGGAAAGTTATGGTTACATAATTAAAGACAATTAAAGCAGAAGCTTAAAAGACAATTAAAAAATATTATCATGATAATTCTATGTGTTATATTTTTATTTTGATATTTTTCCTGTCGTGCATAACAGAAATACGCATAAAATAAATTATGCAATACTCCAACCCCCAAAATCATGAGTAACGAGTTTTTCCTGTCATATTTTTATTCTAACACAGCCCTCAATTTAAACAAGTAGATTAAAGTAAGAGAGATTTTCTCCGCAAATTTTAAAGTTATATGTAGTTTTAAAGTATAACAACTAAATGTTATTCAAAATAAAATATACAAATGTTTAATATTCAGATTGAAAACAATGAGTGTTTTTTTAGATTAAGTAAAAATGTTTTTCTTTTGACAAAACCTTGCTTGTGTGGCTAAGGAAGGTTTAGAAAAGAGCAAACAGGTTAAGTTTGACTTTGTATCAGATAAAATCATAACATATACTTTAATAGAATAAATTGAAATAAATTCCCGAAAAGAAGCAGACTATAAAAATGTTTTTTTAAACTTCAATAAAAAAATGTTAAAGTAAATTAATTAAAAAAAACTAAATTAGAATTTGAAAAGTAAATAGGAGTAGGTAATTAGTAGCAAGAAGTACTTTTAATTGAAACTTAGATCATTAAATTAATATTTTTTTAAGAAAAAGTTCGGAATAGTGCTAACTAAGCAACCTGCTTTAGTGACCATAATTAATATTTTTAATTAAAAATGGCAATAAAACCTTTAACTGAAACTGTAGTTAATTTTTTAAATTCCTTTTTAGCCCCCTCCCTTTAAAACGCATCAACGCTTGAGTAATTTTTACGATAGAAATGTTGTTCTCACTACGCGGGAAAAAATTAAATAATGTTTTCTATAAAATTTTGTTTGTAGACTCGCGATAACTCGAACTTCGAAAACTCGAAGTTTTCGATATCCCGAAAAAAATCCATCTCTCTGCACCTTCATTACTTATTTAATGTAATTTTATCTATTTAATTCGAAGTTTTTCGTTCTTATTTTCGATAACTCGAAGTTTCTTCACAACTCAAAATTTTGTTTGCCTTTCAAAACTACAGATTTTGAAGAACCTTTAGCAAATATGAAATTTCCACGTCCTTGTCAGTTCTCTTTCTTAGTGTGCGTTATTGAAAGGGGATCTGTACAATGGATTCCTACCTGTGCCTCACCCTTTTGTTTGAATGTCGCCAAACTGGATTCAGTGGGCTGTATTCCCTCCTCTTTAACGCAGCTTCCAACAAGGAATATTAATGATTTATCGCCCCTGAAGCCAGCTGACGTTTTCGGTAAAGTGAGTCCCTTTCTTGGAACATTACCGACCGTCCAGAAAGCATCCTGAAGAACCAGTCGACACTTGACCCCTTCTCACTTTTATTTAGGCTTTCGTGTGGTGTTTATTTGTCGCTTCGAATAATGGCGACAAAACGAAAATGCAATAAACTCTCTATAACAGCTTTTGATGAGAGATCGCTCACAGAAGAAGAAAAATGAAGAATGCGAACCTCCTCCAAAGATAAATTTGAAAGAGACTGTATCTTCCATAAAAACTGTGTGCATTCATTGAATCGAGGCCGGAAATGAAAACATCAGAGACATTTCAAGCAATCGTGCATTTAGAAAATATAATTGATTCCGAAATAAATAGAAATACTCACCACATTATTTTGCTGAGATATTTTAAATAAAGTAGTGTAAGCATACTCTATTTATTTTTACCAAAACAGCTTTTTTGTATGATTTTCGATAACTCGAATTTTCGATATCTCGAATTTTTATACACTTCCCTTTGAGTTCGAGATAGCGAGAGTTGACTGTATATATATATTTTAACTCTTAATAAATGTCAAATAAATAGATTGTAAATTGTATCTAAAAAAACTACATTAAAAAAATAATGTCAAACTGAGTATTAATTTAAAAATATGGTGCACTCCTGGAAAACTGAATAACGCCCGCAACCCATAACTCCGTTCTCGCCAACCCTCGCCAAACCCCAGAGAGAGATACAAACATCCCGGCAACCCCCCACCAATCCACCTTCACACATACAACGCCAAAACATGTCCCCTCTATCTCTCACACGCAGTAATGAATGCAAATAAGGCTAATCTGCGGGTCGTGATTCATCGGGCCAGAAGCGCTGATTTGAGAAAATTGGCTCCACGGCGGAACACTCGCGCGCCAAATTGGCTCTAATGAGCCTACCTCTCTGGCGAAGACCCCCCACCCCCGCCATTGATTAAAATTTACCGTATGTCTCGGAATGCCTCCCCTCCCCCCTGGAGCATTGACTCGGCGTATGAATATATATATCGCCAAGTGTGAAGTTAAGGGAAATGGTATGCAGCCAATCAAAACGAAGCGATACAGCGGGATGGTTGGATTTGAATTTATTTGCTGCTTGGGCGATGGGTGCGTTTTGGATATGGGATTTTCTTTTTTTAGGATTGAGTTTTTTGATTGAATCAATAAGAAGTTGATTGAGTTAAGCTGTATTCGATTTTTGGGTAAATTGGGTTAGGGGGAATTATTCGGGGTTATTAAATCTATGGTAAAGTAAAATAATGTTTTTTTGTGACGTTGGTTTTATGTTGGAGTAGAGAACGGCTGATATTTTTTTTTTGATCAATCGTTTCTGATATTTTAAAACGGTTAATGCTATGAGATTTCTGTCTGCCTGTTTCAATTTTCATTTATTACAGAAAGGCTACTTTTTCGATTATAATTCTAAACATAAAATGCACTTTAAAAAAAAAGGTGCTTAAAATGAGTACATGGATGTACTCGATTTTCTTTGAGTACAAATGTACCGTAAATGCGCGATGACGTACTCAAATTTAAGTAATCGCACTTTTTCAAAAATGAGCAGTGTGATTTAATATTGCTAATATAGCTTCTGTTCAAGCCGTCTAAACAATGCTACCTGACAAACTTAAAATAGTTGTTCAGAAGATGGTTTTCGCCATTATTTGATGTCGATTGCTTAAATGGAAACTGAGTTATTACAATTCAATTACTTTCAATTCTTTTGCCGCGCCTTTTTAACATTACTTCTGTTTATAACTTCTTTACGTCACCCTGGTAGCTTAACGGATAAAGCCTTGAATACGGTGCCTGCAGATTGGGTTTAATTCCCGGTAAGTCTTGCTTGTAATTAACGATATTTAATGAAAGTGATTTATGAAAGCAGCCTATGTAGGCTAGCATCTGCCTTTTTTATTCATTTTTTCCCATTGTATTAATTTTAAGTACACGTCTTTTTCAAAATTAAAACTTATGTATTCGGAGCCATGATAAGCATAGAATGTATTCAAAAATGAGCACATTTTACTTATTTTTGGACAGTGCATCTTTAACACGTGTTAATAATTTGTAAAAATAATATTTTGTTTTTGCTTTTTTGTTTACTTTTGGTTTTTTATCTTTTTTCATTACCTTATATTATACCTTATTATAGACGTACCTTATAACTATAAGCTACGTCTATAATAGTAAAAGAAAGTGTATGTGGTTCTGTGACATGCCAGTTACATACTTCCTCTAAGTATAAAAGGATGAAAATGTATACATTGTTATAAATAGGTACTCAAAATAAGTAAAATCAACTCATTTTTAAGTACATTCCAAATACATAAGTTTCAGTTTTAAAAAAGACATGTACTTAAAATGAGTACAATGGGTAAAAAGAGCAGACGTCTGCTGACTTCATAAATCACTTTCAATAAATATCGATAATTAAAACCAAGACTTACCGGGAATCGAACCCCCATCTGTAGGCACCGTTGTCCAGAGTCTTATCCTTTAAGCTACCAGGGCGATGTTAAGAAGTTATAAACATAAATAATGTTAAAAAGGTGTGCCAAAAGAATGGGAAGTAAGATAGTGGAATTGTGTTAACTCAGTTTCAATTTAAGCAATCGACATAAAATAATGTGGAAAACTATCTTTAAGTGTGTCAGGTCGCTTTGTTAAGATGGCTTGAACATAAGCTGAGATGAGCAATATTAAATCACACTGCTCCTTTTTTTGCAAAAGTACGATTACTTAAATTTGAGTATTTCTACGCTCATTTATGAAACAATTGTACTCAAAGAAAATTGAGTATATTCATGTACTCATTTTAAGCACCTTTTTTTTAAAGTTCATTTTAAGCTTAGCATTATAATCGAAAAACTTACCTTTCTATAAATGAAAATTGAAACAGGCAAACAGAAATTTCATAACATTAATCGCTTTAAAATATCAGAAACGATTGAACAAAAAAAGTAGCATCTGCGCTCTATTCCTTTTTGAGGGCTCGTAATTTGTAACTCATACTCATAATTTGAGTATGTCATTGCGCATTTACGATGCAATTGTACTCAAAGAAAAACAAGTACGTTCATGTACTAATTTTTAAAACCTTTTATTTTTTCAGTGCAGACTCATCCAAATGGTTTATTATATAAATTGGTTGGTTTTTTTTAACGCAAGTCTCTTATATTAAAATACAAATACAACGTTAAAATACGCAATAAAAATCCATCAATCCTGGGCAAGTTTCAGGAGATACATCTCCCTTCATCGGCAGAAAATTAAAAGCCTGTGTGCGATAAAATAGAAATAAACTCAGAATAGAAAGTTTTGCCAAAGGACAAAAAACTATCTTAATCGGTTGGAGTTTACTATTGTGTGCCAACAAGCGGGAAATACTGGGACCGCAAACGTTTCATTGACAATCGAATCAATATTGCTAAAAATATGGAACGCCTTCAGGAAGTCAAGTTCAGCTAGAGATTTGGGTTTGCAAATTAAATGTGGGTTAGTAAAATTAAATATATGACCATGTTCCCAAGAGTGCTTGGCAATAGAGGACTTCTTTATTTCTTGTTTAACAGTATGTGCTTGGTGCTCCTTAATACGAAATCTTAATGCTCACATTGTTTGACCGATATATGACATGCTACATTGACATGAAATACTGTATATGCCCCAGCTATTAAGGTCATCAATAGGGTCTTTAAGTTGTGTCAAGGTGATCTTATTGATAGAGGTGAAAAAATGGAACGTATGTCAAAACTACCGAGAATTTTAGAAATTTAATGGCTGACCTGAGGATAATATGGTAAAATTTGGGGATAATATGGTAAAATCTGGGGATAATATGGTAAAATCTGGGGATAATATCTCCCGAAATATGTAAAGGTTTGATGGATTTTTATTGCGTATTTTAACGTTGTATTTGTATTTTAATATTCTTAAACGCAATGTTCTATACGACGAGTTTTTATCTTCTGCAAGTATCTTATATAAATCTTATTATTTATTTTCTATTTAATATGCTCAGAATGAATGCCTCAACACGAAATCGCATTTCTATATTATTTCATTGATTGAAATTTTAAAAAATAAATTAAATATCAAACTAATCACATCAATTGGAATAATTTTGATACAAAAGAATTTAAACATAATCTGTCATGTTGTCGCACAAAGTAGCCATTCAAGGGCGAAGGAGGGGAACCATTCGAATGCAAAACACTGTTAAAACAACAAAGCAGCAAAAGAAAAGCAATTCCAAAATCCGATTCAAGCGGGAAAACTTTCGACCTTTTCAATTTGCATAAACAAACGGCCCTTAATTCTTCCACAAAACGGAATGAATCAAAAGCCCGAAATCAGATAAACCCCTTCTCCCCCCCCCCCTCCCCCACTTTACGATCAAACGAATCGTGAATTCGAAACTCCACCAAAAAGAATTTCAATTTTTATTTTTAGAAGCATCCTTTATTTTATTTTTTTAACGCACACACACACACAACAACAACAACCCTCTTTTCTCCGTCGAACAAATTGACAATTTAACTGCGACTGTAACCCTTCCTTCGAGTGAGACCTTCATCTCCGGTTAAACCACGCGAAATAATACCTCCCCCTCCTCCCCCCTTTAAAAATTGGAAGAAAACGTTAACGAATAAAACGTAAATAAACAATCGTTTTATAGCTGAATGGGGGGTTTTAGAGAACGAGACGAGAGTCACAGGACCTTCTCATCCGCGTTTAAGTCACAAAGTCACATCAAAGCGTGTTCTTCGGAACGCGCACACACACACACAAAAAAAAATAAGGAAAAAGATTCGAATGTAAACATTCGAATGCATCGGGCTACTTATGCACAGCTGAAGAAGCAATCTGAATGGAACAGGGTCGTTAATGGGCTGGCTCTGTTCCCCGTGGTTAATTGGCCATTGTACCATGAAACCCCAGTCACTCCCGGCCTTAGGGTCGGAATAAATATATCCGCATTGAGTGCGTTATTTGCGTCGGTGGTTCTGTTGCGGGGGTGGGGGTGGGGGAGAGTTTCGTTTGGTCGATAGTGCCCCGTCGTTATTCTTGAGAGAGTAAGAATCGAGGTATGGTTTGTCGTTAGGGGTTGCCGGAGAGTCGTTTTGGAGTGATCGGTTTTGGGGATGGTTGGGTTGTATGGGATGTCGCCAATCTTACGCCAAATCCGTATTGGGTGTTGCAGTTATGATCATTAGTGCTAAACAAATTGCACAGGTGTGGTAAGAGACAACTCACTCATTTTTCAGGACACTTTATAGCGTAAGGGTTGTAAAACGTGTTTAATGGTGCATTTTATTCGAATTTCATTAAAGAAGCACGAATTTCCATTTCGTCTTCATAATTTTGTATAAAGTTTTGCATATCAAATTGTTTTTAAATTTTTAGTGATGTATTGCACAAACTATATAAATTATATAAAAAAAATACAAAAAAAAAAAAAATTCACAAACCACTTCACAAAATCTCAGAGTTAAGTAAGATGAAATGTGCAATATGAAGTTATATGAAAAACTTGCCATCAAAAAGTATATTTATTACAGTATATCGAGAGTATATAGTATATCATTACATTGTAAGAATTGTTGCCTAGTAATACCTAACAAAAAATCAAGTAGCAATCACTTTTTTTCTTAAAGGTTTTGAAGTCATACATGTTCCATAGACACTAATAACTTGTATACTGCAATTTCCAATCTATCATAAAATACTTTACATACAAATCATATCTCTATATATTTGCAATGGGAGTTAATTCTCAGAAGAAATGTTACTGTCACTGAGCTATAATATAATATAACTATAACCGCTGGAGCGAGGACTCCCATTCAGCAACAATGTACTTTACCGTGCCCCACGGATGCATATTATTCGGAAGTAAGATTGAGAAAACATTTGTCTTTGGATATGCGGGAATCTCACGTGACGTCACAAAAATGTTTAAAATATTTTTTTCGGTGCCTATTGTCTTCTTTTTCTTGTAAGTATGGAAAAAACATTAAATGTCATTCAATGTATTTTTGAAAGCCAGAAATGCTTTTTTAAATCTACGCAAACATATGCAAAAGGACAATTTTTCTACCTTTGCTCAAAAAGGAGTAAAGTGGTCGGCGACGCTTAGTCCTCGTTCCAGTGCTGATAGTTTATTATTATAGTTCAGTGGTTTCTGTAAAACGCTCTTCATCTTCAATGTAATCTTCTGGCAAGGAAACAAACATTTAAAACGAAATTCGCTCTTTTTGTCTAACTAAATTTTTACAATAAAAGACTCTAAATGTTTGATTAAGAGAATATACATTTGACGAAACCATTTTCATAAATTTTTACGTCGTTCTAGAGCTCAAATATAATGATTTCCAGTAATGGGTAGTTTTTGTATTATAAATATTGAAAGCTGCAGAATACTGTAAATGTTGTTTTATCTTCAATGTATAGTTATTGCGTGGAAACACACATTCAGGCTCAATGATGAATTTTCAATTTAAAGCAAATATTATTTATGAAATGTGTACGTCATCTACCAAATGTACCTTTTTTTACGACTAATTATAGTTTAGTGGCACAAAATGTGTTACATTAAGTTGTTGGTTGGCAAGCAAGAAATTAAAATAAGTTTGAATTGAAAATGGTAATATATGTCTCAAGCGATAAAGAATACTGTAAATGTTGTTTTATCTTCAATGTATAGTTATTGCGTGGAAACACACATTCAGGCTCAATGGTGAATTTTCAATTTAAAGCAAATATTATTTATGAAATGTGTACGTCATCTACCAAATGTACCTTTTTTTACGACTAATTATAGTTTAGTGGCACAAAATGTGTTACATTAAGTTGTTGGTTGGCAAGCAAGAAATTAAAATAAGTTTGAATTGAAAATGGTAATATATGTCTCAAGCGATAAAGAATACTGTAAATGTCGTTTTATCTTCAATGTAATGTCATTGTAAAAAAAAACATTCAGAACCAACTGTTTTTCTCTTTCCAAATTAAACTATTTTTTTCATATAAGAGTATTAAACTTTGATGTCACAAAGTGTGAAAATTAGCTATTAACAAACAAGAAATTTAAATAATTTTATTGTAGTAGTAGTAATAAAATATAATATAATGATTTATTATTTTTTAAAAATACTAAAAATTGTTCTTTTATTTATATATTGTTTATTTCAACGTAATAAGTAACGGTAGTTTTTTTTAAAGTATAGACTGCGTATATTTAAAATAATTAAAATTTACCCTTAAATATATTACAGATTTCTTAAAACATAACAATGTGGTACATTGCAGCCTACCTATAAAACTGATAAAGCACATAAGCTGAATGAAGTTAAGTGAAAGTTTAAGAGCAGGCCAAGTGTACTTTAGATTAATGGTAACATAGATTAAATCGAGTAATCGTCAAATCGAGTAATTGTCAAATCGGTTAATCGACTAATCATTAATGGTCAAATCGAATTATAGTCAAATCGATTAATCGGCTAATCTATCAATTGTTAATTCGAGTAATAGTCAAATCAATTAATCGTCAAATTGATTAATCGACAAATTAATTGTTCGACAAATCGATTAATCGTCAAATCGAGTAATCGTCAAATCGATTAAACGTCAAATTGATTAACAGACAAATCAATTGTTCGAAAAATCAATTAATCGTCAAATCGAGTAATCGTCAAATTGATTAAACTTCAAATTGTTTAATTGGCAAATCAATTGTTCGACAAATCGATTAATCGTCAAACTGATTATTCGACAAATCGATTCATCGTCAAATTGATTAATTGCGACAAATCGGTTATTCGTCAAATTGATTAATCGTTAAATCGATTAATCGACACATCGATTAATAGTCAGATTGATTAATCGTCAAATTGATTATTTGACAAATGAATTGTTCGACAAATCAAGTAATCGTCAAATTGATTAATCGTCAAACCGAGTAATCGTCAAATTGATTAATCGTCAAATCAATTAATCGAAAAATCATCAAATAGATTAATCGACTAATCGCGAAATCAATTAATCGTCAAATTGAAAATCACATAATCGAAATCGTAATGTTTTTGATTCCAGAATTTCGATATATATAGAAACATCACCCAAGCCTAAAAATTTGTACAATTTATACACATTTTCCCCTAAATCTCCTTAATGGGACAAAACCACGCCTGGAATGTTTCCTCTTCAAATACAATCCGACGAGAATATTCGTATTGGCACAAAACTTACTAAATGAATCCGATAACCAGCCAAATGCAGCAACCACACACCCCACGTTAACAATAGCGTAACAGCGGCACGTGACTCCCTCCGCTTTATCCGAGCTACTCGAAGAGAAGCAGACGAACAATTCTCCGGACGACCCAAAAGGTCCTTCAGATCCACCGAGCGAAACGCACCTCCACCCCCTTCTCCCCCCCCCCCCCCCCCATCTCATCTCTCAAACGATAACTATTTTTATCAGTTTTTGCGCTCCCATTATCCCTGGCAGCATGATATCGAAAAGAAAGAAAAAAATTATGGGAAAAAAGTGTAGGGAAACTCACTAGGGATAAACTATGCACACACAAAACAAATGGACCGTAGAGAACACGAATAGGGATTTTTTTTTATTGTGTGCGATAAACCACGTTCGTATTCCGATTGCCGTAGGTATTGTTTTTTTTTATATAGTGGGAGATGTATGTTTTTTTTTTGGAGTGGTTGGTAACGAGGCTCTTATGGTCCATGTTGGTCCGGGAAATTGACGAGTAAATGTGGACTTTTTTTGTGTTTATTTGGTTGTTTAGATCGGTAGCGAGTCAAGAAAATGATTTCTTTGTTTAAAAAAAATGTAGGATTTTTTGTTTCCATTTTTTTTTTTTTTTTTTTTAACCGAAATGAGATTTTTACCCACAGAAGAGTGGGGGGGCGGGACAGTGGGTTCGATTTATTTTCATTTTGGAGGAATTATTTCCGGATTCGAAACCGCCTCGAGTCTAAATGAGATTTATTTGGCAGTTACATTAATGTGTGGCTTTATATTTTAGTTTTATTGTTTATGAAAAGATAAAGTAACGAAAAGAAATTATTGGATAAAAGTTTGATGGAAGATTTGAGATTTTTACCAGGAGTACACTATTTAGACATTCCTATCAAGAAGAAAAGAAAGATCCAATTTAAGTCCCGCCATTTTCTTTTTGAATTTTTCGATTTGTTCAAATATATTTTATAATATATATATATATATATATATATATATCAAAAAGCCAAAATCTGTGTCTATTTATTACTCTGAATGTACTGAAAACTTTAAAAGTCAAGAAGTGATTTTTGTCCATTGAAACTTGATTTAACTTTGTGCTGTAATAAATAAAAACAAAATAAACACTTTTTTGAATTTACAAGACATTTTTACAGTTTGAAAAAAAAGTATTTTAAAAATTGTACAAAGTTTTCATTTAAACAAGTTATATAAAAAAACTTAATTAATATTCAAGATAATTACGTATTAAAAAGTAAAAAATAATTATTCTAAAAATGTGAGATAAAAAAATCATTGTTCTTAGAAATAATCGTTTTTTTTAAACACATAACAAAAAGAGTGACTTTTCAAAACTTTCTGATACCCTTCATATATTTTGTGAAGCGTATTACTTGGTGCTGATATCAGAGCAACTATCACATACTTCAACTTTGGATGGTTTTCTCGGGTACGTTTACGATGCAATTGTACTCAAAGAAAAATAAGTAGGTTCAGGTACTCATTTTGATGTACCTATTTTTACAGTGCACACTGCTTACAGTATGGCTTCGACCGCGCCAATAGAAGGAGCTGGTGATGAGCGTTCCAGAAGTCACAGTTAGAGTTCAGTTGGAAATTCCAATACACACTTCAATACACTGTTAAAAATAGGTACTCAAAAATAAGTCAAATTCATTCATTTTTCATTACATTCGATGCTTATCATAGCTCCGAATACATAAGTTTCATTTTGAAAAGACATGTACTCAAAAATTAGTAAAATGAATAAAAAGAGCCGTTGGTTGCATACATAGGCTGCTTCATAAACCACTTTCAATAAACATCGACAATTACAATCAAGACTTACAGCATAATCATACAATCAAGACTTACAGGGAATCGAACCCAGACTTCAGGCACCGCTGTCCATTGCCTTATCCGTTGTACTACCATATCGACGTAAATAAGCTATACACAGAAGAAATGTTAATAATGGTGTGCCAAAAGAATGGGAAGTAAGTAAATTGAGTTGTAATAACCCAGTTTCTATTTAAGCAATCGATATTAAAGAATGTGTAAAACCATTTTCCGAACACCTATTTTAAGTCTGTCAGATCGCTTGGTAAAGATGGCTTGAACAGAAGCTGAGATTAGCAATATTAAATCAGACTGCTCATAACTGAGAAAATACGATTACTTAAATCTGAGTACGTCAACGCTCATTTACAATGCAATTGTACTCAAATAAAAATAAGTAGGTTCAGGTACTCATGTTTAAGTACATTTTTTTAACAGTATACAGTGTGGCTGCTCATAGTATGGCTTCCATCGCGCCCATAGAAGTTACTGTTAGAATTTAATGGAAAATTCCAATACACACTTCAATACCCATAAAAATATATTCCCCCAATCGTTCTACTGCATCCAGGATCGACAGATGCGTGTTTCATATTTTCTACCACCCTCCCCTGGCATTTACTGTACTCCACTCCCGCCCAAACGAGGTTACCCTTTCGCCCGGGCACAAACAAACACCCGGGTAAACTTATTTCTCCGTCCCCCCCTTTTCCATAACACTTCGGTGTAGATTGGGCTAAATTGCCCCAAAGCTACGGGTCTCACGAATGGTGCCGCAGTAATAAGCAATATAGAGCGGAGAAGCAGAGAAGGGGAGCTAATTGGCGGGCCGGCGTTCAAAGGGAACCCCCGCCCCCGCGCCAACCTTTTTCGCCAAGTTCACCCCATCTGGCGTTTGGCGCGCCACCAATTCGATTTTCCCCTAACGCTTAGGGATAAATTTGCAGCGGGGAGAAACACCTCCTGTGCTCTTTGAGTCCTTTTTTCGTGTGGAGAGGTGTTGGTTTGTTTTTGTTTCGTGATCTATGGGGTATTTATGGTTGGGTTTGGAGAAACACAAGGGGGTGGTTGATCTACTTTCATTTTGGGTGTTAGAGGGGGAGGGGGGCTGTATCGTTTGTGTTGGGGATATATTCATATGAGAGAGTGGTTTCAGGGGGAAACTTTCTCAGGTTTTTCCTTTCGTGCAGAAACATCTTGTTATGTATCTATCCCCCCGTGCAAAGTAAGAGTGCTATGTTGCTAATGTCAGCTGTTGTGCGAATGGAAAAATCAAATTGAAAATATATATATCTTCGTAAAATCTAAACCAGGGTTGATAGTGGTGCAGAAACAATTATTTAAATATTGTAGGTGCGTTTTTTGTATATATAAAATATACGATTTGAGAATATGAAAAATAAATGTAAATAAAAATAGCTGGTGTAAAATGTTGGCCATCAGCTTCTTTTTCCCGGCGAATCCTCTACAAATTTATTGGAAAATCCCGTTCGGAGTTGGAACTTAGGCCGAGCAGGTCTAATTACTATGTCCAGCTACACTTTGAAAAAGGAACTTAAAAATGAGTACATGAACCTACTCGCTCTTCTTTGAGTTCAATTGTATCCTAAATGAGCGATGAGGTACTCAAATTTAAGAAACCGTACTTTCGCAAAAATGAGCAATGTGATTCAATATTGTTGATCTCAACTTCTGTGCAAACCATCTTAACAAAGCGACATCCCAAACTTAAAATAGTTGTTCAGAAGATGGTTTCTACATTATTTAATGTCGATTGCATAAATGGAAACTGAGTTATTACGACTCAATTGTCTTACTTCCCATTCTTTTGACACACCTTTTTAACATTTCTTCTGTTTACTACTTCTTCAAGTCGCTTTGGTAGTTTAACAGAAAATGTACGGAACTGAAGCGCGTAAGGATATAGGTTTAATTCCGGATAAGACATGGTTGTAATTGACGACATTATAAAGTGATTTATGAAGGCAGCCTACGTAGGCAGGCAACTCCTTTTTTTTATTCATTGTACTCATATTCGAGTAGATGTCTTTTTCAAAAATTAAATTTATGTATTCGGAGCCATGATAAGCATCTAATGTACTCAAAAATGAGTTAATTTCACTTATTTTTGCTAAAACTTCAATTAATGACAACAATTTTTTTTCTACTTTTTCTAATGCAAACAATACCTAATTAAAGATTGTGCAAAAAATTTCTAACTAACAATTTTCAGGCAATTGAACCGAGAAAATTAAGTCATTTTTGTGAAAGTACGGTTACTTAAATTTGAGTACGCCAACACTCATTTACGACGCAATTGTACTCAAAAAAGAACGAGTACGCTCACGTACTCATTTTTGAGCACCTTTTTTTACAGTGCATTTGAAAAAATATTTAACCCTTTCTATATACTATTCATTTAGAATTTTTTTTTAGTAAAGACTTCAATTCGATTATATAATTTGACAAGAGAAGTAAGTGATGTACGTGCCATTACATGCTTTAGAGTCAAAAACCAAATGCTATATTTCTTGACTTGTACTGGGATATGGCGGCTGAAAATCACCTTAAAAGTAGTCAGATGAAATGATCTCCAGTTAAAGATTATTTTGTTTTAAACATTTTTTAGAAATTTTTTTCTGTTTGGGGAATTCTGAGACACACCATGGGAGTGAAGGGTTATATTAATCGAAACAGAACAGTCTGCTTATTCGTTTTCAAAAGGCCTAAAATTAATTGAACTGAATTTAAACTTTAAAAGTAATTAAAACATAATATAAACTAAAGTTAATTTAAACTTTAAACTTAATATAAACTTTAAACTTCATTTAAACTTTAAACTTCATTTAAACTGTAAACTTCATTTAAAATTAATTTTAACTGTAAACTGCATTTAAAATTAATTTTAACTGTAAACTTCATTTAAAATTTATTTAAACTTTAAACTTAATTTAAACTTTTAACTTAATTTAAAATTTAAACTTAATTTAAAATTTAAACTTAATTTAAAATTTAAACTTAATTTAAAATTTAAACTTAATTTAAAATTTAAACTTAATTTAAAATTTAAACTTAATTTAAAATTTAAACTTAATTTAAAATTTAAACTTAATTTAAAATTTAAACTTAATTTAAAATTTAAACTTAATTTAAAATTTAAACTTAATTTAAAATTAATTTAAACTATAAACTTAATTTAAAGCTAAAAGTTTAAACTTTAAACTTAATTTAAAGCTAAAAGTTTAAACTTTAAATTTAATTTAAAGCTTAAAGTTTAAACTTTAAACTTAATTTATACTTTAAATTTAATTTTAACTTATTTTAAACTTTAATTTAAATTTTATTTAATTAAAAGTTTAAAGTTAAAAGTTAATTAAATTTAAAGTTTAAATTAAGTTTAAAGTTTAAATTATGTTTAAAGTTTAAATTAAGTGTAAAGTTTAAATTTAACTTAATTTAAACTTTAAACTTAATTTAGCATTGGAATCTAAAATTAAATGATAATTAAATTTGACTTCATAGTGAAAATGGAAACAATTTAAGGTATGACTATATTGAAGTTATCGATTAATTTGTTTTTTTCGGTTTTATTCAATAAATATTAACTTAAAATATCCGTTCTGATTAATTTTAATATCTCCAACGGTTCAGAAGTTATTAAAAAAATTCAATTTTACCAATAGTAAATTCTATTGAATATATTTACATTGTGGTTTCAAAACTTCTTTCAACTATTCAAAACTTCATTTTAAAACTAAAAAGCACTGATTTCACTAGCGTTGATTAATAAAAGGATTTTATTATAAGGACATATTTTACTAATGCGGTTTACTCACGTTTTAAACATCAAATTTCTCTTCATTGCAGTATATATTTTTTTTCCTTTTTTTTTAAAAGTATATTGACCCAAAATTCTATGAAAATCGTTCTGTTTATCTACAATTGTTACTAGAGAATGGTCCCTTTATTAGAAAAGAAAATTGAATAATTAAAATTTAATTTTTAAAATTAAAAAAGTTTAAGTGACTCATGTTTTAAATTCTTTAACATTTAAAGGGGAAAAGTAAAGAAAAATTAAATTAATGTATTTTGCGTAAAGAGAATGAGCAAAGGCCAGGAAGTAATACAACCATAGTTAACCCTTCCTTTTTTTTTCAAATAATCGATATCAACTTAAGTTTTTGCAATGTATTATGTTTTTAAGATTTTCTTAAGGATGCATACAAAAAAAATATTACGCTACCTTAAAAAGTTTAAAAATACAAATAATTATTAAATTAAAAAAAAATATATTAAAAACTTATTGAGTACTTAATAATTTTATAGCAAATATTTGAATGATAAAAAAAATCCTAAATTTTAGAAATACCCCATAAAATTGCATTTTTAAAATTTAAATTTAAATTAAAAAAAAAGAAATGTGAAATATTTTTTTAAATATCCCAAATTTTCTCCACGAAATTTATATTGTATGATATACTCCAAGCTCAATATAAAAGTAACTTTAAATACCCACAAAAATTTAATTTATCTTCTTAAAATGAAGTACATAACCCACTATTACATAATCTGAAAGGCTCACTTCCAATATATACCGGGCAAAAATCCCCTTAACCACAGATGTGAACACCGCCCTATATCTCTCCAATAACTATTTTTACAGACCCTGATCCTCAGAAAGTATCCTCATATAACCGAATTCCAAATTGCTTTCTCCCTCAACCAATAAGAAACGAGCCCACTCCTCCCTGTATTCTAATAAGGCGTGTTTAATTCCACCTGCAAGCCCATCCCTCGATCCGTTACGTCATTAAGGAGCTCCCCTATTCCGACCAATCGCGAGTCGCTGAGAGAAATGATAGACCCTGCCTTTATACCCTCGTAAAGCACGGTAAAAACATTTTTCCCAGACACATTTTCACTACCGTTTAAGTACGGTTTAATCGCCGCCAGAGTTTAGTTGTTTAATGCTTCGCGAAAGAGATCGTCTGCTCCGTTTAGCGTTTCAGGGAGTTTTTGTTGGAGGAGAGAGAGGTTGTTCGTAATTCGATTACCAGGAGTGATCGACGATAAACGAGGTATTTTTCCAGAGAAGTAATTTGTATATAAAAGAGTTGAGAGAAAGAAAATCCTGGCAAGAAGCTGAGCTGACGCCAACGTTGAAAGTTCTCTTTTGCATTGGTTGTAATTACCAAAGAGAGTTCCATTATTTTTTGAGTATCTTTTTTCGCAGACGATAAATTAAATGGAATATATGTTTTAGACTAAATATGTTTAGGCATTATTGAAATTTACTTCAGTGCAACTTTTTACAGACTTTTTAAATACGTGCCATTTCATGTTTTAATATTAAATATATCTAAATTAATCTACAGTTAATCATGATGCTTTCACAAACGATAATGCCCATTGAATAGAACATTTTCAATACTGAAAGTATTATCAATTTCCTGAAATTTAATAGGAATTTTTAATCATACTTTCCAATCATTGGCCTAAAAAATTAAATTATCCACGATTTTTCCCTTAAACAAAAAACTATATATTGATTGATTAATTGATTTAAAAGTTAAATGAATTTGTAAATTTAGAATCTTTTTTTCAACCAATACCATTCGAACAGTAGATGGAGATATCAAATTTCCGTTTCTTCCAGTTTTCTGCATTAGGAATCAATAACATAGCATTCCTTATTTCCAACCAATAAGAATTTTTTCTAGAATAATTATTTCTAGAATAAAGAAAACTCAACATACTTCAGTAATAATACTTACCAGAAGAAAGTTTAGATTAGGAAAATTTAAAAAAGACTCTAAAATAAACTCAAAAATGGTTTAGGCCTATTCCCAACGATTGTTTTGAAAAGTTCGAAAGAATAACCAAAAGAAGAACTTTGTTTCGAAGAGATTTTCTCCGCCAAGAAGATGTTCAGCGATGCCAACTCCAACGCCGCGCTGGTCGGGGCGATGCTGAATTCCCGCATGCGGTCTTTCCTCATCCGGGACATCCTGGGACCCGGGGACGAGCCCCACCGGGACGACATCAGCGACAAGGAGTGCGAGGTGCTCAATCAACAAGTGGCCGCTTCAAGATACAACAACGGTGAGCACTAAAACTGATTTTTATTTTTATTCGAAGTTACGTTTTAGCATTAAAAGTTTGCTATTATGTCTATCATGTGTCAAAATAAATTACAGTAAAAATCGCTTATAACGATGTTCAAGGGACCGTTATAGTTTGATCGTTATATCCGAATCACAAAAATATCGCTTAATAAGAAAGTATAATACTCATACATACAGAACAGTTAAAAATAGATATATTTATGTACTTTGTAATTATTTTATCGACTACATATACTAGTTAAATAAAATTAATTACATTAACTGTTATTTTGATGAAGAATGGTCAGTAATTTGTTTGTTTAGATTCGACATTGTAATAGAAAATTTCCATAAAATTTCTTATTTTTACTAACATTGTAGAAGAACCGGGGATCTCTTCGCAAATTTCGGGCATTCTTGTTCACGTGCTAATCGCCTGACGCTTGTTTATTGCGCAAACGGCTCTCCCTCCTTCCTTCTTCGTCGTTATAAGCGGTTTTTATCCACATAAAACGAGGGAAACTCAATTGTTACATATGGATTATCGTTATAACCGACATCGTAATATCCGGAAAAATTAACGTGGACTGCTATAGAAACCCAAACTTCATTTGCATTTTACATCGTTATATCCGGCGTATTGCTATACCCGCCATCGTTATAAAGAGATTTTACTGTATATGTAAAATGTCATTTAGCTCTTATCAAATTTTTTTTACTTGTTTAAAGGGACAAAGTACCAAAAAAAAATTTTAAATCACGATTTTTTTATTATTTGCTAAAATTATAGTTGCGAATCTTCTAAATATGCTTTCAAAATTCTAGGAGTGTATTTATGATTTTTAATGAGTTATTTGAAATTTTATGCATGTTTTGCAAGAAACGAAATTTTTTAACCTTTTTTTTCTCTGTTTTTGGTTTTCTTTGATATTTTGTTTTTTCACACCGTAAGGCTTTTTTTATTAATAATGGTGAAATGTATAATTTTTTAAGCATATTGTAAAATATGTGTATATTTTAAATTGGCATGCGAATTAGCTCAATGAGTAGTAGTTTTTTTTTAATTACTCAAGTAAAATAATAGTTTTAAAGAAAACATTTGTGTTATTATGAATAACTATTTATTAAAAAAATCATACGGGTGTAGTATACAAAATTTTAATGTTAATTCTTATGTATTATAGTTTAAAGAATCTGAGAAAAAAAAATTGGTAAACAAATTTTAATGTTTTAAAATAATGCTGTTTAAAAAAAATCAAAAATTGCAAAAGTTTAAATTTTGAAAATACAAACAATTTTTGGAAGTGTGAAGTATTGTTCTTTTACATAAATTTAAGTAATATACATTAAAAGTTTGACTCCAAAAGTCAAAAATAAAAATAAAATAATTAATGTGGTGAAGTGGCCCCCTAAAAATGTTTCTCTTGTGTGTGAAAACGATTCCAGAATCGATTGACGATTGCTAATATATAAACATTCTCTTCTACGACTTTTATTTGATTTTCCCATTGATTCGGTTAATTTAGAGTCAAAAGGTTTTACGGATAATCTTCAAAGTGTTTTTATGCCTAACTGATTTAAGTTTGAAGGTTTTGTTACGAAAGAAAAAGATTTTTAAATTGTATGTCGGCTTGGACAATTTTTGAATAGATTTTGCGTATTTCATTTTCTCAAACTTTCGTAACTATGGCAATTATGTACTAAAAACACAGTTCAAGATAGGTACTCAAAAATAAGTCAAATGAACTCATTTTTAATTTCGTTCGATGCTTATCATATCTCCGAATACATAAGTTTCATTTTTGAAAAAGACATGTACTTAAAAATGAATAAAAAGAGCAGTAGCTTGCCTACATAGTCTGCCTTCATAAATCCCTTTCAATAAATATCGATAAATACAACCAATGCATACGTGGGGATCGAACCCAGATTCAAAGGCATCGCAATCCAGAGCATTATCCGTTAAACTACCCCTGAAGAAGTTATAAACAGAAGAAATGTTAAAAAGGTGTGCCAATAGAATGGGAAATAAGATAATTGAGTTGTAATAACTCAGTTTCTATATAAGTAATCGACATCAAATAATGGGGAAAAACATGTTCTGAACAACTATTTTAAGTTTGTCAGGTCGCTTTGTTAAGATGGCTTTAACAGAAACTGAAATTAGCAATTTTAAATCACATTTAATCTACATTAATATTAAATATTAAATCAATTATAAAAATAATTTTAATATTAAATCACATTTTTTAATTTTGCTCATTTTTAAAAAAAAGTACGATTACTTAAATTTGGGTACGTCATTGTTCATTTACGATGCAATTGTACTCAAAGGAAAACGAGTAGGTTCAGGTATTCATTTTAAGTACTTTTTTACAGTGTAGTTAGAGACGTTTTAAGGCATCACCATTACTTGAAATTATATTAGCTTTTTAGTTTCAAACCCAGATAGGTTTCGCAATTTCGCAAATAAGTTATATTTTTTCCAAGTTTTCAATGCATTTCATCAATTTGGAAAGCAAAGCAATGTTAACCAAAAGTGTCTGAATTCATTTAAAAGCTCGCGGCTGCACTCGTTTTCAGCGTATCCAGTAAAATTTATGAAAATGGATCTATCTTGTTTTGAAACTATAGAGCTCATATTATCTTTATAGGAAAATAAAGTCAACGTTATTTATAATATTAATAAATCTATATACTTACTGAAATATATATTAAATTGTAGTTATTCAATTTAATTTATAAATTTTACTAACTTAACTTTTAGTTTAAATCTAGTGTGTTATTTAAGAATAGAGTATATTAAGGTATTGTATTGTTTCAATGACTTTTAATTTTCAAACATATTAATTATTTTTTATTCATCATCATTTTATTATTTTGTGGTATTATTATTAATAAGGGTGCAATATTTAAAACAAAAAGCTTAAATTAATTTATAATTATTTCCCGTTTAATAAGTTAAATTTTAACTTACTTTTCTTACTCACTAATATGCCTATTAAATATTTACTATTCCTATGTTCACTATTAAATATTTACTATTCCTATGTTGCAAGAATAAGTTGCACTTGCAGAACACATTCTTAACATAACTTTTCATTTCTTCTTTTACGGTAGGGGGGATTTTCATATCGGTAATTGTATTATCATATGCTTTTCTATTTGGTATAATTAGCAAGACACATAACTGTGAATTTAAAATGTCGACAAAAAAGAAGACGTTGTTCTATTTTTTTTTTATTCCTACTGTCTGGCATTTTCAATTCTTTGATTTTTTTCCTTGAAACGAAAAATTATATTAATATTAAAATATTTATTAAGTCCATTATTAATTTTAAACAGTTTATATAAATTTAAAACATCCAAAATAAAAACTGTATTACTTCTGTTTTTATGCAAGTTTTGGTAAAGGTGAAAATATAGCGAAAATTAAAAAATTTAAGATATTAGCATCTAAGTTTATTCTCTATATCAGAAATTTTCAAAAGGTTATGATTTTAACAAGAACGCTTTATATATTAGCTAAATTAAATAAAATTTGTACAAAGCAAATTATTTATTGAATTAAAATAGTTCATCTTTCAGTGTTTCTACTTATTTTTGAGATCGTCAGATTTAAATATGTTGGTTCCTAAAATAAACTGGTACAGATGTCTATGAATACAATATATCAAAAACGAACATTTAAATGATGATTGTTTGAAAAACTTTTTTATATATATATAATATTTCTTAATTCTAGAATTGTTTTGATAATATTTCTTAATTCTAGAAACTGTGTGTGTTAAAATCAAAGTTTTACACAAAAACAAGTTACTCATCTTAAGTGTGAAAAAAAATTCTTGATAAAAATAATTCAAAAAGTTTAAAATTTAAAATACAGTCAAATCGTTTTCGAATTACACCGGAAATTTTCAACTCTTCTTACCGTCATAAGTAAACATATATTTTTTTAAAAATCGCTAACAAAGTTGATGAAGTTTTTTAAATTATTTAAAAGAAATTAAATTAAAATTAGCTAAATTAGAATTAATATTGACTAAATTAAAGAATATTTTATTAATATTTTTTAAACAATTATTGACTTCAACTCTTTTTGTAAAGTTTTACTTATTTTAATTAAAATTTTTATGGCCTACTTGGAAATTTTTTAAAGTAAAATTGACAAGTGTGCAGCTACTAAATTTGGTTATTAAAACTAAATATTATTATATCATAAAGTGAAGTATACTGTCAAAATTGACCAAGTAATCAAATATCAAAAATAAACTAAAGTGTTGAAGCCTCAAAGCATGGACTCTTAAACTCCTATAAGTTACAACTCTCTCTAAAAAAACATTTCTTTAGTCAAAATGTACAGTATAAATATACTTTTTTTAACATGCTACAAGAAGTGACTATAGGTCATGATATGTACAGTAAAAATGATTAAATCAACTTGACTATTTTTATTTGATATCAGAGTTGAGCATGAAGGTGTGAAAGTTAAATTGACTAAATGTGTTTAATAATTTTTACTTGTAAAAATGTGTATAGAAAAATGCATTAAATTTGGTTTAAAATTTCTCAAAAATGTGTTCTGTTACATTTATTTATACTTTTTGGAAGAGAGGGAGGGGGGTACACTGGTATTTTAGTAGTACACTGTTAAAAATTTCAGTTCAACGATGTACCACATCTTGGTGCAAAACAGAGAACTGCCCCATATTATGGTGAAATCTAGGTTGAATCAAAAATCCTTTATCGGAAAAAAGCGTAGGCTTCACCGATAATTGGTTCAACCTCTTTAACTGCAATCGAAATTTTCGCTGTCGCTACATCAACAAGCACCTCCAAGAAAGACAACAACAAACATGGGTATCCTTGGCCCAGTGTATAAAGGCGTTCAGCTATGAATCAGGGGATTCCTAGTTCGTGCCTGATCGGTGACAAGTTGTCATCTTGCGGATGGTTGCAAGCTTTGATACTACAATACTAAGAAAACTCTAATTTTGAGTTTTATGCAATGTTATGAGTTTTGGTGCAACGTTTCACCACTAAACTATCCGTGGTAGCACCGTAAAATGGTGAAACTAAGCACCGAATGTTGGTTGCAGCTAAATGGGTACCAAAGTTTGGTACAAGGTCGTAATAATTTTAACAGTGTAAAAACTAGGACGAAGTTAATTTAACTAAAAAATGTGTTGTGACTAATTACCAAACCTCTCACATTATCAAGAATATTTTTTTCTATTAGAATTATATTAAATCCGGATTTTCTTTCCCGATTACAACTATTTTTATTTACGTTTTATCCCAAAAATGATTTATGTAGATAATAAGGATACTAAGAAATTTTCTTAACTTTTCTGATATTAACGAATTTCAAAATTCATAGCAAGAAATCTGAAATTTGTTCTACAAATTAGAAATTTAAGTAGTTTTATTTGTAACTTTCCTTTCCTTTCTTACAGTAATCTCGGTTGTTTTTTTAAATAACAAACGCAAAAAAAATTTACAATTGTTTTTTGTTTCAAAATCAGCCGAATAACTGTTCTTAAAAAAACATTCATTCATACTTCAACTTTTTCGTAGTGCCTGGTAAATATTCGACGAGATTCCGTCAACCCAAAACATTTCTACTAAATTGGCTTTTCGCTTCTTTAAAAACACATTGCTGATTCTTCTATTCTGAATTTCGGCCTCCAGTGGCCCAATAGATAAAAGCGTTTAGCTAGTGATCAGAGGATTGATGGTTCGAATCCGTGCGTTGGACTAGACAAAAGAAAAGTAAAAAATCTTAGAACGTAAAAAATCTTGCAATCGAAAAGTTTCCAGCTTCGATACAAAAATACTAAAAAGCCATCCAAAACATCTAACAAATAATACTGGCGTTTTTACGGTTCTGGTGCAAGATACATCTGATCGGGGTCCAATGTCCGGACGACTATTAAGGTTGCATCATGTATCTGACCATGGTTCAAAAATACGGTGCATCGTTCCCGGGTCTTTCCTTCGAGATAGGCCCCGAACCGTCGCCAATAGCCCACTGTGCAACTGTAGTGCGACGTGCCAAAACCAAACCATTAATGCTGGACTAATTCTTTATCAACAACACTATTATCATGAAAATTAGTCAACCATCGTTGCCAAATGCGTTTCGTTTAAGTTGAGTTTACTGAGTTTCGGCTTAAGTTGTTTAGGTGCCAAATGGCGATTAATATTTTTACCTAGTTTTAAAACTTATTATTGAAGGTAATTCGTATTAAAATAATTTTTTTTTTAAATATGGCAATTCGGAACAAAAATATGGCCAGAACAACATTACAAACATAAAAGAAAATGTTGTTTCGTCAAAGTAATTTTTAATCGCCAACTTTAAAATTTTAAATATAATTATTTTTCTAATTAAGATATCGATTAAAACTCGACTTCACGACCTTCTTCAGAGTAAAAGTTATTATTTTTGCTAAATTTACCAAATATCAACAAAATCGAAAAATTATTGCCCGAAATACGAGTAACCAAACACAGAAATTAGAATTATAGAGTGTTTTCTCCTATACATTTTGCTTGACACAAATTCGGAACTTTTAAAAGTTTATGACTTTTATATTTTAAAAACTAATATTTCTGTTTAAAAACAAGAAAACGGTGTACATTAGATCATACATATGGCTAGTGTTCGACAAAAAAATTTTTACTATGGAATGTTTTTTATATACATTTTGCACAAATTACACAACACAAATTCTTGCATTTTTCAAATTTAAAAAAGCATATCTTCTAACATAAGCATTCTATTGTAACAAAAATACCAAAATATTATTAAATTTAATAATTATCTGATTGTTACTTTTTTAAAAGTAGCTGAAAATATGGAAGTGAAAAGATGGTTATCAATTATCAACGGCAATTATCAAATTTTACAATAGATAGATCATGTTATCGAAAAATTAAACTTTTTTAATTTGCAATTCAAGTAATTATGTTTTTTGTACATTTTACAATCAACATAAAATATGTAAACTAATGTGATATGATGTATTTAAATACAAATTCATATGTTTTAACATTTTTTATATAATCAAAGGTATCATAAAATTGTTCTAGATTTTTTTCATAAGATATTTTAACAGCCAGTCCATAAATTAAATATAGCTATTTCTTCTCATTTAATTTTAACATAAATACTTAGAGGTGTGAAAAAGAATATTATTATGTATTATATTGTAAAAACAATCTACATTTTTTGCATTTAGAATTAATTACATTTCACAAATGCTACAACAAAATTTTCATGGCCATAAAAACCAACGATGTCAATGGAATTATTATGTGAGAGATTACCAAATAACTGTATATAGATATAGTATAACTGTTTATAGATACACTGTTGAAAATAGGCATTCAAAAATAAGTAAAATGTACTTATTTTTTAATACATTCGGTGCTTATCATGGCTCCAAACACATAAGTTTCCCTTTTGAAAAAGACATGTACTCAAAAATGAGTTCAATGGGTAAAAATAAATAAAAAGAGCAAATGCATTCCTATACATATTCTACCTTCATAAATCACTTTCAATAAATATCTACAATTACATCCAAGACTTACCAGGAATCGAACCCAGATCTGCAGGCACCGCTGTCCAGAGTCTTGTCCGTTAAGCTACCAGGGCCGACGTGAAGAAGTTATAAACATAAGTGATGTTAAAAATGTGTGCCAAACGAATGGGAAGTAAGATAATTGAGTTGTAATAACATAGTTTCTATTTAAGCAATCGACATCAAATAATGTGGAAAACCATCTTCTGAACAACTATTTTAAGTTTGCCAGCTCGCTTTGTTAAGATGGCTTGAACAGAAGCTGAGATTAGCAATATTCATTCATCACATTCATGTACCCAGTCTTAAGTACCTTTTTTACAATGTATATTAACACTATATTCTATGCCAAATAATTGTATGTAATATAACAGTTCTTAGTACATTCGATATTATAACAATGATATAACATTATTATATTAATAATATAACATCATTATATTAATGATATAACATCATTATAATAATGATATAACATCATTATATTAACGATATAACATCATTATAATAATGATATAACATCATTATATTAACGATATAACATCATTATATTAATGATATAACATCATTATATTAACGATATAACATCATTATATTAATGATATAACATCATTATATTAATGATATAACATCATTATATTAATGATATAATATCATTATATTAATTATATAATTTCATTAAGGTTAATAAAAAAAATTATATATGCATGTAGGGAATAAATACTTAAAAGCAATTTTACATATGATTCAAAGCAAAAAAATATTTTCATATAAACAATGAATAATATTCTAAGATAAGTATTCTGTGTACCCGTCATTTATCAATTCGTAAGTATTCTTAAATGAATGCACATTCCAATTTCTTAATAACTTAAATTCTATTGTTACATAAAAAAAAAATTTAACTTTAAATTTAACCAAAGTCCTCAAGAAGAGTTCTATTTGAACTTAAATACGTACATAGTTTTCCCATTGTTTTCTTGTACGGCTACCGACCACATCTGAAACTAAGAGCATATAATTATGATTTTAAAAGTCTCTTCTATAAAAAAGTTACTCAAAGACTTTTTAAATGTTTGGTAATTTCATTTTAAAGTCTAACGTAAACTCATTATTAGTCACAGGGATTAGGAAACCGTCAGATTCACTCTACACTGTAAAAAAAGGTACTTAAAAATGAGTACCTGAACTTACCTGGTTACAATTGCATCGTAAATGGGCGATGACGAACTCAAATGTAAGTACTAATACTTTCTCAAAAATGAGCCGAGTGATTTAATATTGCTAATTTCAGCTTCTGTTCAAGCCATTTTAACAAAGCGACCTGTGACACACTTAAAATAGTTGTTCAGAAAATAATTTTCCCTATTATTTAATGGTAACAGAATTATTACAATTTAATTATCTTACCATTATTTTGGCACACCTTTTTAACATATCTTCTGTTTATAACTTCTTCACGTCGCCCTGGTAGTACAACGGATAAAGCACTGCGGTGCCTGAGGATATGGGTTCGATTCCCGATAAGTCTGGGTTATAATTGCTGGTATTTTTTAAAGTGAGTTATATAGGCAGCCTATGTAAGCAAGTTACTGCTCTTTTTATCCATTTTTACTGATTGTACTCATTTTTGGGTATATGTCTTTTTCAAAAATGAAACTTATGTATTCGGAGCTATGATAAGCAACGAATGTAATCAAAAAATAGTACAATTTACTTATTTTTAATACCTATTTTTAACAGTGTAATTTCGATACCACATAGGTTCATTTTCATAAATGTTACAGGAGACGTCAAAATCGATTGACAACCACGTACTTTTGGATTTAAACAAATTACTTTGAATGCATTTTTGGACTGTATTCAAACACTTTTGGTCAATACCGCTTTGAAACATGATGTAAAGCATATTGAGAATTTGTAAAAAAAAAAAAATTTAAAAGATTTTGCAAAAAATGTGGATTAATCTGGTTTTGAAACTAGACGGCTCACTTCATGCATGATCGTTTATATACGTGAATACTGATGTAAAATTATTAGACTTTAAAATATATAATAAGTTTTTTTATGGTTATAAATTATCACACAGTTCTGAATAAAGTACTGTTAACAATTTCAGTTCAATGTAGCACCGTATCTTAGTGCTCTGCAGCAACTTTCACCTTATTATGGTGCAATTTAGGTTGAAAAAAAAATCCTTGATCGAGAATAGCGCAGCTTTTACTAAAAAAATCTCCTAAACTGCAACCGAAACCTTTGCTAAATCTACATCAACTAAACCCACAGACAGGCCCGGTTGCTCAGTGGGTAAAGGCGTTCAGTTGGTAATCAGAGGATTACTAGTTCGAGCTAGTGCTTGACAAAGATAAGAAAAAAAGCATTGATCTTTTGATCGGAAGGTAAAATATGAGAATGTTGTATCTATCTACATTTTAATGGGGATAGCTAGTTTGGTGCAACGTTTCACCACTAAATGGTATCCGTGTGGTAGCCATAAAATGGTGAAACTAAGCACCAAATAATGGTTGCAGCTAAATGGGTACCAAATTTTGGAGCAAGGTCGTAATAATTTTTAACAATATACTATAGTGCAATTAACGTGTCCATGCAATAATTGAACATGAAGAATAGAGCAACCAAATTAAATGCTCGATCGCTCATCTTGTAGCAATTTCTTTATACAGACTCTAACATTTGTCACTCTATGAGAATCAAAGCTTTTAAAATTAACTCAATTGTTTAGATACTCTATATGGATCGACATGCTGTTGCATTACTTGAAATTATATTTTAAAAATATAACCAAATGCTAGTTACCATATGTCTGAGGTGAATATTTATATTTTTGTCTTTACAAATTTTGGAATACCAAATATCACGTGGTTGCCACTCTTATTCACTAAATACGTACTCTTTTGAGGAAATTCTCATAAAAAATAATGATTGTATCGTGAACTTAATTTGACTTGGTAGTTTAGTTGTAAAAGTTAAGAAGATTCAGAAATTAAAGGTGTATTTTCTAAATAAGCAGCAAAAATATGTAACTGTAAAATTCCCATTTAATATAAAAATGCTTAACTAGTTTTACTTTATATATTTTGTGTGTGTGTGTTTCTTGCAGATTCTTTGAAATCAGTTGAGAGATACAAATGTACCCTTCATCAATAACCCTAAAGAGTTAATAGTAAAATAATTGAAAAATAAATAAAATTTAACAGACAATAAAATTAATTATTTGAATCAATTTGCATTCATTGTAATCATTTTTGAAAAATTATTTCAAATTTGAAAACCATCATTGGCATGAACATATTAAAATTTAGAATTTATTAGAAAGGAAAAACGATCGTTTGAATGAATAATTGAATGATGAAACGTTGGAATGGTAAATTGAAGGATGAAAACAATCGTTTGAATGATAAATTAAATGATAAAAATTATCGTTTGAAAATGTTCGATTCATAAAGATAATTATTTCGACATCAAGATTTAGTCACAAAAATAATATTTTAATTACTCTAATAAATAAAAATAACGCAGTTATTTTACTTAATTTTATCGCCCGACCATGAGGGAGGTTCCTGTTTTAACTCGATTTTCAGCATTTCGTCTTTTAGTTTATCTGTAAATTTATTTGTTATGCATTTACAAACAATCACATTGCTCGATTTTCTTCAAATTTTATAAGAATGTTGCTTAAAGTTATTAAAATTGAGATATATGGATTTTTTTTGGTAGCGAGGTCCAAGAACTACGAGTGTTATTTTTTTAGAAATGCAATTTACATTTTCGCAGACTGGTGTACTAGAAGTGGGAACGTACTAGAATTGGGAAATGTATAGCTATAGAATTTGGTTACTTTTTGGATACAAACCTTCCATTTTAAACATTCTATGTTTGTTTAAACATTCTATGTTTGTTGAAAATTCTACGTTTGTTTAAACATTCTATGTTTGTTTAAACATTCTATGTTTGTTGAAACATTCTATGTTTGTTGAAACATTCTATGTTTGTTGAAACATTCTATGTTTGTTTAAACATTCTATGTTTGTTGAAACATTCTATGTTTGCTTAAACATTCTATGTTTGTTTAAACATTCTATGTTTGTTGAAACATTCTATGTTTGTTTAAATATTCTATGTTTGTTTAAACATTCTATGTTTGTTTAAACATTCTATGTTTGTAGAAAATTCTACGTTTGTTTAAACATTCTATGTTTGTTGAAACATTCTATGTTTGTTGAAACATTCTATGTTTGTTGAAACATTCTATGTTTGTTTAAACATTCTATGTTTGTTTAAACATTCTATGTTTGTTTAAACATTATATGTTTGTTTAAACATTCTATGTTTGTTTAAACATTCTATGTTTGTTTAAACATGCTATGCTTGTTTAAACATTCTATGTTTGTTTAAACATTCTATGTTTGTTTAAACATTCTATGTTTGTTTAAACATTCTATGTTTGTTTAAACATTCTAAACATAATTAGAAGGAAATTTGATAAAAAAATGAATTTGGTTTAGTTTAAAAGAACATCCCAATGAACGTGTACATTATTTTTACAAATTATAATTTTAATATTAAAATATACTATTGTTCTGATTCCATTAATATTGAGTAATACTACTTAAAAATATATTTTAAATACTACCCATAACAATATATCTGGTCAATGTTACAGTATAAATAAGATGTGCGTTTTGTTCAAAAAATAACATATTGCAATGAAGATGCTTCAGTTGAAAAAGTTAATGATTTTAGTTAATAGTGTGGTCACTGGTCAGTGCTTATTTTAATAAGATCAGTACTATAGCAACAACGTCAATGATGGGGACCCTCTTGTAAATATAGTACTTAAGATCTAATATCATCGCATCAAAAGTGTACTATTTATCTAAAACAAATATAACTTTAATATTTTTTTGGAAAAAATTGCCTAAAAGTTATAAAATAATTGCGATAAAAATAACATATTTTTCAAAGTATAGACAACTTTTGTACCATTAAATAAAAGTTGGGGTCCCTGAAGCCGGGAGGACCTACACCCGGGAATAACGTGCCTAATATTAAATCCGGCCCTGGCTAACAATATTGCAATTCTTTTTGAAATAGTGTTTAAATTTTTATTTCATTCAAGACATATTACCAAAAATTAATAATAATTAAATTATATAAAATTCCCGTTTTTTTAAAATACTTTATAGTATTTATAGTATTTACTTTATAGACTTTTATAGTATTTTGAATATGCCCCCATCTATTAGTACTGATGACAATATTGTTAGTACAGTACGATTATCAATTACTAGTATATATAGTAGAATAAAAAACATTTAAAAAATGTACTGAATTTAGATTATATAAAAGATGAGGATTTGTTCAAAGTTATAAATTCCTAAATTTTGCTTAAATCCTTACACCTTTCACTCAAATATTATTAAATTTATCATCCGCTTTATTTACGATAAATTGTTTAAAAAAAGATGTAAACTGAGCCTAATTAATATAATTTCGAGATTTAAATAACGGTTATAATAACTCACTTCTTTAATTTACTCTAAGTGCCTAACTAGAGTACGCTTTTGAAAGGAAAAAAATAGCAAAGTACTTGGAATCACGTCCCAACTTTACTTTATATAACAGAGTTGTTTATAAACTCAATGCCACAGCAAACACAAAAACGGCGCCAATATACCACTTGAAAACCCACCTATGAACTCAAAATCGAGTTTTGATACCTAACAAACCACGTACACAATAGATCAGAAGAGGGGGAAATCCCGACATCCTGTTAGCATGCATCAAACGATTTCTATCACACAATCCCCTCTTTTCACACCCCCTGCTGAATTCGAACCCTGCTTTGGGAGAGGGGGGGTGGGGCGTAATTCACTATCGCTCCCTCCACCCCCTTACATGCAAGGGCCGCCAAACCTGAAGATTTCAAAATCGCCAAGGTAAAAAAAAAATCGCCAAATGCCAAGAATGCTGACTATTTTTTGATCTTTAGTACATTTTTAGGAGAAATTCAAGGTTTAAACTTTGTAATACTGTTAACAGTAGGTACTTAAAAATAAATAAAATGTACTCATTTTTATTATTTTTTATGCTTATCCTAGCTCCGAATACATAAGTTTTCATTTTTGAAAAAGAGATGTACTCAAAAATGAGTAAAATTAAAAAAAAAAAAAAAAAAAAAACGGTTGCTTGCCTACATAGGCTGCCTTTCATAAATCAGTTTCAACAATTACAACCAGGACATGCCAGAAATCGAACCCAATCCGTCTACCTGATGTTGTCCGCACCGAAGTCCGGGGCCATTTCCGTTGTAACACTACATCTATATAATGAAGTTATAAACAGAAGTAACGTTAAACAGGCGGGGCAAAAGAATGGGAAATAAGATAATTCAGTTGTTATAGTTGAAGTTGCTTAGTTTTCATTTAATCAATCGACATCAAATAATGTGGAAAACGATCATCTGAACAAATATCTTAAGTCTGTGATGGCGCTTTGTTATAGGATGGTTTGAACAGAAACTGATATTAGCAATATTTAACCATACATGAGGGAAAACCGCCATTTGGCGATTTATTTGCCAAATGTGGCCGCCGTGATTCTACGTACCCTATTGAAAAATCTGTGATTTCGTTTTGTAAACGAAGTAGACCTATAAATTAGAAAGTGTATTTCGGTCCTTTGATGTGAATGGAAGGAGGCTTTTCAACACTCTATTAGTCTTCTCACCTCAGTGCTGCAGATGTTGAGCAGGGATTCTTTATGTTAATCGGAGAATTTATGGTATAAAAAGAGATCATTTCTTTCTCACTTTCGACAAATTATTAATTACTAATCCATGCCTTCAATTTAATATACAATGTGGTCACAATTTTTTGGCGATTGTCATGTTTGGCTGTATAACGTTTATCTGTATTGGCATGATAAAATATTATTTTGGCACGACCATTTCGCTCATATTTTATTTTAAACAAGTCACTTAGCTTTAGATGTCACAAAGTATTTAAAGTCTAACAAAGATAATGATATTGAGGAGAGTGATAATCTGAAAATGCGTGAGATTAATTTCCTCAATATTGATTTGAAGATTTTATTGAGCAAGAGTTTACTTTAACAAAATGGAGGTGCATTAAAAGCAAAAACAAAAATTAAAAATGGACGAAGTTAATTTATCCGCTAAAGCAGACGACATTAAGAAAAATGTTTTTATCTAATTTTCGAAATATTCAATTGTTATTTTAATATTAGTTAACTATTTTCTGTATATTATTTGCATGTTACAGTTTTCAAAGAAAAATTAACGTATTTATTATTTGTATTTATTGAAATAGGCAAAACTTGAAGAGTCTGATTTCAAATACATGTAGATCCATTTTCATAACTTTCAAACAAAAAACGAAAGACCAGCCACGCACTTTTGGGTATGACTTTGAATGAATTTTTTATACTGGTCAGACACTGTTTTGTCATTACCGCTTTGCAGTGTGTGGTAGTGCATTGGAAACTTGTAAAAAATATTTTTAAAAACGATTTTGGGAAAAATGTGGATATATTTGGTTTTGGAACTAGACGGCTCACATTAACATAAATTAAACAATAAATATGACGGCATAATTCAGCCAAAAAAAATCAGCAAAAAAAATCAGCCAAAAACAAAATCAGCATAAGAACTTATCACAAACGTGCAACACCTTCATGAAATCGCTTATTGTTCAAAATACCTTTATAAAACATGCATGTTTTTTGAAGTTTTAAATTTAAATGCATAAAACCTGCATAAATGGTTATTTTTTTCTCTGGAAAATATTACGCTTCATATCGTCACTTAAAGTGCAAAAAATCGTATGTCTAAAAGTTGCATTTTTCTGTAGATCAAAAACATTTTTTTCTTTATGATAAAATATTTTGACACTTGCACTGTTAAAAATAGGTACTCAAAAATAAGTAAAATGTACTCATTCCACGCTCATCATAGCTCCGAATACATAAGTTTCATTTTTGAAACAGACATTTACTAAAAAATTAGTAAAATTGAATAAAAAGAGCAGTTTCTTTCCTACATAGGCTGCATTTACAAATCACTTTCAATAAATATCGACAATTATAACAAAGACTTATCGGGAATCGAACCCACATCTTCAGGCACCGCAGTCCAGTTTCTTATCCGCTGTAATGCCAGAGGACGTGAAGAAGATATAAAGAGAAGACATGTAAAAAGGGTGTGCCAAAAGAATGGGAAGTAAGATAGTTGAGTTGTAAAAACTCAGTTTCTATTTAAGCAATCGACATCAAATACAGTAGAAAACCATCTTCTGAACAATTATTTTAAGTGTGTTAGGTCGCTTTCTTAAGATGGCTTGAACAGAAGCTGATATTAACAATATTAAAACACACTGCTCATTTTTGCGAAAGTACGATTACTTAAATTTGAGTACGTCATCGCTTATTGACGATGTAATTGTACTCAAACAAAAACGAGTACGTCCATGTACTCATTTTTAAGCACATTTATTTTACAGCCCATGATAGAAGATTTTGACATTTAAGTGTATATATTTTATTGTATTACCTGATGACATAAAAGATGTTGCCACTAATACATAAAAGATTGTGCCACATACAGCAACAATAATAATTATAAAAAATGGAACTGTTGACATACGACCTTCTGCACTTTGAGTCAAGCACGGATACAGGTGGGGGGTAAAGGGGAAATTACCCCCCCCCCCCTAACATCTAAGATTATATTTTTAAAAGTCACCTTAGGCAATGAAAAATTTCAAACTAAGGGGGTCAAATTTGATGTTCATGATAACAATATACTGTATTACCCCTCTAACAATATTCTCTGGATCCGCCCTTGTTTGAGTGACGACATATTAATTCAATCGAAACTCCAAACCTTTATTTCTATAACTAATTTCAACAAATATGCTTCTATCTGTATAAAAAATCGTTTTTAATCTATAAAAAGTAAAAATCTTCACCCAACACCTCCCTTTAACCACAGACGTATTCTCCATTCAAGTGAAAGCACAAGCTGTAAGATACAAAAAAAGTCCCCAACCGCCCCTAATTTCAAACACCTTTTCCGATACAAAACGGGGAGAGGGAAAAAACGAACAACAGGAAGGGAAAAATTTGATTTTGAATCACAAAACCAAACAAGAGATTCTGTTATTACCTCGCGCCAGGCTGGCTATTAAATTTTGATTTATGCCACTCGCGGTTTTTATACTGGGAGTGCGTATAATAATAATAATAATGGACAATAAAGAAGTTGCCTCTCCTCTCATTGAGTGTGGATATTGGTATTTTAACAAGTTGGAAAAAGAGCGCTTTCATTTGCAAATTGAGTTGAGTCTCATGCTGACTTTTAGGGGATGCATGGGAAATGATGGAAGAGGTATGGCGGCGTGTAATGAGATGAGTTGGTGAAGCGAGGGGGGTTTTAAAACGAACTGTTACTTATTTGTTCGGTGTTTTCAGTTATCTTTTTTTATAATAAGGAAGAAAAAGTAATTTTTTTAAGACATTCTTTTTCTGGTTTTTATATTTTGTATCAAATCGGAAATTCAAAGCAATTACGATTTTTGTCATGTCGAAATTCTTTGTGAGCGTTTATTTGTTACGTTAGGCGCCATTCTTTCTCCCTTTATGCACCCCCTTCATCATGTCACGCAACGTCACGTTAGCCTTTCCCTCTGTCACGCAATGTCACGTTGGCATTTCCCTCTATCATGCGAAGTCCCGTTAGCCTTTCTCATTGTTAAGGGGTGTCACGTTAAACTTTCCTGGTGTCACGCGGTGTCACGCGGTGTCACGTCAGCATTACCATTTTCCTCTTTGATAGATAGTATCACGTTAAACTTTTCTGATGTTCAGCATTGCCAAGTCAGCATTCCCTTTGTCACGCAATACTACGTCAGCATTCTCTTTGTCACGCAATGCCACGTCAGCATTCCCTTTGTTATGCAATTCTACGTCAGAATTCCCTTTGTCACGCAATGTCACGTCATCATTCCCTTTGTCACGCAATGTCACGTCATCATTCCCTTTGTCACGCAATGTCACGTCATCATTCCCTTTGTCACGCAGTGCCACGTCAGCATTCCCTTTGTCATATAATGTCACGTCAGAATTCCTTTTGTCACGCAATGCTTTGCTAGCCCCACCCCCCTTGTCACGTTAAACTTTCTTGTTTTCACACAATGTCATGTCAAACATCCCTGTTGTCACGCACTGTTACGTCAGTCTTCCTCCTCCTCTTCCCACATGTCATGCTACGTTAAATGTCTACAGTTAAAAAGCAGCAATTTAATCTTCTTCTATATGTATTTTATCAGTTATAAAAACACTATCCAATTGGATAGTGTTTTTTATGAGAGAAAAATAACTTATCAAAATTTGTAAAAGAAATTTCAGCTTTCTTTTCTACAAAGTTTTTTTACATCACGCAACCTCTGAGACCCCTTTCCCAATACCACACAGTCACGCGTGACAGACTTCCTTCCTAAGGGTGGGTGACGTAAAAATGCACCGTCTCTTAATATATCTGAAATTTTTCTTTATGTCACATTTTAATTTTATGCCACTTTTAAAATTAGACGGCATTTTTTCTTTAAAATTTATATTTTAAAATTCTAAAAGCCAATAGAAAAAGTTTCTTTTGGATAAAATTATAAATAAAATTATTATATCTGGATTATAACAAATATTTGTTAAATAAATTATGCATAGACAATTCAATAAAAAAAATAATGATGATATATTTTAATCAGTTTTTGATTGTTAAATCAACTACAATAAAGTTAAAATTTTAAAATAAGTATCTAAAAAAAATATTATGATATATAGTAAATAAGAGCATAAAATAATATTTCTTTAAAAACCATTTTTGAGAAAATATACCGCTAAAAAGTGAAATTTTTTAATTTTATGAACAAATGGGAAAAGTTTAAATATTTGATATTAATTTTGTACTTATTACAACTTTCTGATATCGGTTCAAAATTTACAAAAACAATACTTAAATGTTTAGCTTCCTCATTTCAAAAACTTGTGAATCATTAAAAGTGTCAACTAAAAGTTTATTTTATCCACAATTTTATTTTGTTTTGTCTTGAAATTACTTCAAATGACTGTAGAAGAACCTAAGAACTGTAGTGCAATGAATTTTCTGGCTGAAACTCGGTATCAAACCGAGGAACTTTTGTATATTCTACCAGTCAAGCCAAAGTGATCAAAGTGGGAGTATCGGGTATATAATGACCCCACAGTACCCCTCTATCAGTGAGTCGGACGAAGGAACGAATGTCTGACATGTCCGTGAAGTGTTATCACATGGACAGTGGTTGAAGTTGTTGTGACTGATTCGATGTCACAAGTGTTTGTTCGAAGTTTGCTTTGATCAGCAGTCCGGAAGTCACCAATGTTGCAACTATTGCACTTTCTGGCTGTCATTCGATATCGAACCGAGGCACTTCTGCTTGCTACGCCGATACTCTACCACTCAGGCTAAAGTAAACAGTGGAAGTATCTGGTACATGAAATAACCCCCACATAATTGTTGAATCTCTAAAGGCATTCCTTTCTTTTACAACAGTAAATAAAAATCCTTATGTATCCCTCAAAAGCAGTTCGCACGGTTTACAAGCAAAATAACCCACTACCCACCTGATGTGAAACTTTTCATTACCGGAACACCACGCAGGGTACCAACCACCTCCTGTCAACAATTTCCACTTGCGATGTCAACATCTTTCAAAGTCCGTCACTTTTGCATAAAGTTGTAGGTCACCCAGATACCTGCAGAGACGGCCTGCGGAATATCAGGAAAGCAGCGTGGTGCTTGTACTTGTTATGTATTATTGGAGATGTTGAGATATTACTTTCGAGAAAGCATTTGAATGTTGGGTTGTTTAAAAATGCATTACTACGTTTTTATACGGTCATAAATTGTTGGGCGATTGTCATTATTTGGCTGTTTAACTATCCGGATAATAAACAATTATTTTTCTCTGCAATATTTTAATTAAATTGTTACTAATAAAGCTAAGCGACTATCACAAGATACTCGTATATGTATATGTAAGATATATGTATATTAAGTATAGTCGCGATGATTATTATTGCTCTGAATACATCAGTTTCATATTTGAAAAAAAATTGTACTCACAGATTAGTAAATACGTAAAATGGTTAAAAAGAGCTGTCCCTGCACTACATATGCTGCCTTCATAAATCACTTTCAATAAATATCGACGACAATCACAACAAAGATTCAAATATTTATATATATATTTCCCGGTGAATCTTGGTTGTAATTGCCAATATTTATTGAAAGCGATTTATGAAGGCAGCTTATGTAGGCCATGAACTGCTCTTTTTAATCATTTTACTAATCTTTGAGTAGATTTCTTTTTCAAATATGAAACTGATGTATTCAGAGCAATAATAATCATCGAATATACTCAAAAATGAGCACATTTTACTTATTTTTGAGTACCTATTTTAAACAGTGCACTGAAAAAAAAATTCACACAGCAAATCATTGGATCTTTTTCTTCCCCTCTCTCACCCCCCCCCCCCCCCACTACCACCATTCTTTAAAATTTGGAGTTAATTAATTTAGTTAAAACAATAAATGTTTTGCGTTGACAAAATTACGAGGATACTATATACATTACATGATATATGAAAGAAACATTATTTATAAATATTGGGGAGCTAAAATAATGTATCATATACTCTTGAGTCACAAAATTTACTTAAACCGCCCCTGACGACACGCGAACAAGCAAGGTTCACTGCAATCGCCTCATTTCACTTCAAACTATCCCCCCCCCCTCCCCATTTCCCAACGAATGCATTAAATACACTCTCACCGAAATCGAAAGCCCCCAGTGACACTCCCCTCAAACGTAATACTCCCCACAATCCAACAATTGTCGCAACAAATCAAAGAAACATCCTTTAAAAAAAATCCCTAAATCCACAATTCATTTCGATTCAATTCGAAAAGTAGCATATTCCCGTTTCAAACAGTGGGGGAAAGTTTTGCTATTACCTGTTTTTTTACAACCCCCCCCCCACTTCGGATTAAAGGGATCTTCCCCCCCCCCCTCTCCACTACTAGCACGTACAAGGACCCTCAACTTCTTTTAAGGGTCACCCATCCGTTTCCCCCCAGCTGCCCCTCCGCGCCTCCCCTTGAACCAGAGCCCGCGGTTTTGCACTACTGAGTCGCCTGTTTGCACGAGCCAATTTATACGGGGGGGGGGGGGGGCGAGTCTTGACTACTCGTTTTCACGTGTCATTGGAGGTGAGCACCGCAAAAGCATACTGGGGCTTTGAGGGCGTACAATGGGGCTGTACCCGAGTGAAGAAGGGAGGGGGGGTTAGCTTATATAACGCTTGTAGTGTATAATTGCCGAGTACAATCACCAAGTGCCCAGTGTGTGTTTTTCGTTTTTTTGTTTCGTAAAGTGGGCACTAGCGTTGCAATCGATTGCGTAAAAGGGGGGGGGGGGAGGGGGGGTCGAAAGTTTTCTTGGGGGTGGGGCATTGCGTGGGAACATTATGATTAGGGGGATTCCGAAGTGCATGTAGGAATCGAGTGCTGTTTTATATAGCATATGGAGTATGGGTTTTCTATATGGAAGCTATTTTGGATTTTAAATGCTCTTCAATTACAAAGCTTATAAAAGGATTGCGAAAATCTCAATTGTGATTGTAGTATATAGTGCTTTGGGTTAACCTGTCTATGTTGATTAAGAGTTGTGGGAAATAATTTTTTTTAAGTTTGAGTCATGTGAATTATGACCTTTTCAAACCCAAAAAACTAACAAGTAGAATTGCATCTTAGAAAAACAGTGTTGCTTATTTTCTATCTATAACATGAGTATAATAAAAAATAAAATCAATAATATAAACTATAAAATAACTAAAAAAAAATAATTTGCCATTCAATAACTGCTGGATATAATGTGAGCAGCGCATATTACAATCAAGCGACCCAGTCAGGTTCACAACTCATAGTCAAAAAAGAAGAAATAACGCCACCTCGTCAAAGCAGCTAACAAAAAACGACCACCCGACGGGACTACAGCTTAATATACTCTGTACAACTCATTATCTTAAGCCGCGTACGTAAAACATATTCCAGAACTCGAACTACATTTCGTAAAAAGAAATAAAACCAGTATTGGTAGAACCGTATCAGTGGAACCTTTACTTGAATACAAGAATGTGTTTTTTAAATTGAAAAGCAACGGAGATACGTTTTTTTTTAATTTGCGTTAAGTTGGTCAATTTGTCATTTTTTTCAAATTATGAAACCCGAATTTGTTATACAAGCTAGACATTACATTATTCAACCGATTCTTTTTGATTAATAGCTTATATGTTAGCTTTATGGCATCACTAGACCCTTTTGTTATTTTTAGTTTATAATATAATTTATTTATATGTTTAATTAGCTAACAAAGTTATTAAATCATAAAGCCAAAATTCTCGCCATCAGGCAATTAATACCATTAAATAAATCATTATCAACATTTAAATAAATTATCCAATTAGTAATACGAATGTCTAACAATACATCCCGATGTGTTTTCTTTCCCGTAGCAATTACATATTAAAGGTAAAACGACTTTTAAGTCTTACTAAGATATTCTAAAACCTGGCATGCGGCAACGTTATAACTAATGCACTCCACAAGGAAAATGTCAGTCAATTTATTTTCTCTAGAGCTATAAATATTTAAAATGCGGTAAAATATCCCAGACTACATTAATGAAAATAAAAATCTTAGGACATTATTATATTATAGATCTGATAAAACACGCCGTCTTTTTCTCAGGGGTTTTGCAACTTAAAAATAAAAGAAGAAAGCTCATCCTCTAAATTCCTAGGAAAATGTCTTTGTAATTAAACAAATATTTTAATAGTGCAAATTAAAAATCTAAATTCATTAGCTCCACTGTATAAATACACTGTTAAAAATACATACTTAAAAATAAGTAAAATGTACTCATTTTTGATTACATCCCATGCTTATCATAGATCCGAATACATAAGTTTCATTTTTGAAAAAGACATCTACTCAAAAATGAGTACAATGAATAAAGAGAGCAGTTGCTTACCTGCATAGGCTGCCTTCATAAATCACCTTCAACAAATGCAACCAGGACTTATCGGGAATTGAATCTAATCCGTCTACCTGATGTCTTATGCACCGAAAGCCAGTAAATCCGTTGTACTACCAGAGCGACGAGATAAAGCTATAAACAGAATAAATGTTAAAAAGGCGTGGCAAAATAATAGGAAGTAAGATAATTGACATCAAATAATGAGGAAAACCATCTTCTGAACAAATATTTTAAGTTTGCCGGGTCCCCTAATTAGGTGGCTTGAACAAAAGCTGAGATTAGAAATATTAAGTCACACTGCTGATTTTTGCGAAAGTACAATTACTTAAATTTGAGTACGTGATAGCTTATTTACGATGCAATTGTACTCAAAGAAAAACGTGTTTATCAATGTACTCATTTTTAAGCAAATTTTTTTACAGTGTATTAAAAGTTAGATCAGGTTCGTTACAGAACGAGCACGAAAAGCCTGAGTTCCAACAACCACAAGAACATTTTCACTGGATTCGTTCGTGTGAATATAAACTTATTCATTCATTTCAATTCCTACAGGTTAGAAATAACAGAACGATGAATAATAAGTCGCATACACTGCAGAAAATAATGGTGTCAAAAAATTAATAAATGAATATACTTGTTTTTCTTTAAGTATAATTGCATCGTAAATGAGCGATAACGTGCTAAAAATTTAAGTAATCGTACTTTCTCAAAACTGAGCAAAGTGACTTAATATTTCTAATCATTAGCTTCTGTTCAAGCCATCTCAACAAAGCGACCCGACAAACTTAAAGATGTATATGTATTTTCACTATATTTAATGTCGATTGCTTAAATAGAAACGAAGTTATTACAACTCAATTATCTTACTATGTCGTTCTGGTATAAAGGGTATGGCACTGGACTGCGGCGATGAGATTCTGGGTTCGATTCCCGGTAAGACTTGCTTGTAATTGCAGATATTTATGAAAACCTCCTATGTAGTCAAGCATCTACTTTTTTGTAGTCATTGCACTCATTTTTGAGTACATGTCTTTTTCAAAATCGTAAACATTGAATGTAACAAGAAATTCGTACGTTGTAATTATTTTTGAGTACCTATTTTTAACAGTGTAGCATTGAAAGATAATTTATCTAAACATTGCATGCACTGTTAAAAATGGGTATTCAAGAATATGTAAAATGTACTACTTTTTTATTATATTCGATGCTTCTCATAGCTCCGAATACATAAGTTTCATTTTAAAAAAGACATTTACTCAAAAATTATTAATAATGAATAAAAAGAGCAGTAGCTTGCCTACATAGGCTGCCTTCATTAATCACTTTCAAGAAGTTTTAACAATTACAACTTAGGCTTACCGAGAATCGAACCCAGGTCTGCAACACCGCTATTCACAGTCTTATCAAGGCGACACGAAAACGTTATAAATAGAAGTAATGTTAAAAAGGTGTACTATAAAATGGGAAGTAAAATAATTGAATCGTAATAACTCAGTTTCTATTTAAGCAATCGACATCAAATAATGTGGAAACCCATCTTCTGAACAGCTATTTTAAGTGTGTCAGGTCGCTTTGTGAAAATGGCTTGAACAGATTCTGAAATTAACAATATTAAATCATACTGCTCATTTTTGTGAAAGAACGATTACTTAACTTTGAGTACGTCATCACTCATTTACGATGCAGTTGTACTTAAAAAAAATACCTTCATGTACTAATTTTTAAGCACTTTTTTTTTACAGTGTTCAAATAATTAAATCGTATATTTTTTTTAGGGTACGACTCCAACAAAGACGACCCCCGCTCTGGCCTCGCCACCCCACCCCACGTATCCCACCACCCCAACTTCTACGGCGACCAGCGCAGCCCGGGCGGCTACAGCGACGGCCGCAGCCCGCAGCCCTCCCAGCCGCACAAGGACGTCGGGGGATCGGGGGGGAAGGCGAAGAAGCCCCGTCGCCGGCGCACTGCCTTCACGCAGGCCCAGCTGGCTTTCCTGGAGAGGAAGTTCCGGTGCCAGAAGTACCTGTCAGTGGCTGACAGGGGGAGCGTGGCCGAGGCTCTCAGTCTCACCGAGACTCAGGTCAAGACCTGGTATCAGAACAGAAGGTGGGTGACCCATTCGATATTTTTAAAATGGTTTTGGTTTGTTTAAATAACGTCGCACTAGAGCTGCACATTGGGCTATTGGCGACGGTTCGGGGCCTATCTCGAAGGTTTGGTTAATTAAAGTCGCACTAGAGCTGAACAGTGGGCTATTGGCGACGGTTCGGGGTCTATCTCGAAGGAAAGACCCGGGAACACATACACATTCACACACACATTCATACATGCACCTCGTTATTTTAGAACCATGATCAGATGACGAGGAAACACCTGAACTGGCACCCAACGCCTTCAATAGACGTCGGGACTTTGGACCCCGATCAGATGTATCGTGCACCAGTCCCGTATACACGCCGTTAATTTTTGCGGATGTTCTGGACGACTTTCTAGTATTTTTGTAGCGAAGCTGGCAACCCTCCGATCGCAAGATCACTACTTTTTTACTTTTCTATGTCAAGTAAATTTCACGGATTCGAACCACCAATCCTCTGATTAGTAGCTAAACGCCTTACTAACTGAGCAACTGGGGCTCAGGGAAACACCCAGGAACGATGCCCCGTATTTTTGAACCATGTTCAGATGACGAGGACAACACCTGAGCTGGCACCCGATGCAACCTCAATAGGCGTCAGGACATTGGACCCCAATCAGATGTATCGTGCACCAGTCCCGTATACACGCCAGTATAATTTGTTGGATGTTCTGGACGACTTTCTAGTACTTTTGTAGCGAAGCTGGCAACCCTCCGATCGCAAGATCACTACTTTTTTACTTTTCTTTGTCAAGTCCATCACATGTATTCGAACCACCAATCCTCTGATTAGTAGCTGAACGCCTTATCCACTAAGCAACTGGGGCTCTATTTTTAAAATGAAACGACACTGTTAAAAAAGATACTAAACAATGAGAACCTGAACCTACTCGTGTTTCTTTAGCAGGCACGTCGGTATTGATTTTTCATGGTGTTGGTTCAGTAACTAAGAAAAGAAATTCTTTCGGTAGCTTAGCCACCCCCCCCCCCTCTTCCCCAATTACATTAACTATGTTTTAAATTAGTAAATATCACTCCCTAATTATGAAATAAATTTAAAGAACACATTTAAATTTTAAAATTTCTTCTTTAGAATAATACATTACTTTAGATACAACTTGTTTATACGACACCGTTTCGCGATCTTTTCCCTTTGTTTTCGAAATTCAAATACTATATCATGAAACACGATAACGCATGTTATGCTTAGTTTGAGATAACAATGCCCCTAAATCATGTTTTTAAAGCGTTTTGAAAGCTATTTTCCTGGGAAGGACTCATGAAAAATACAAGTTTTTCCCTTATGCAACTCAACAAGAAGTATTATACTAGACATTGAAAGTTTTCTAGTTTTTTTAAAGTATTTTTATGATTTTTACAGTTCTTCGATTGTTAACTTTTTTTCTTGATATTCAATGGGAGGGGTTTGAACCCCCTGAATCACCCACGTACCAACTTGCCTGCTTTGAGTACAATTGCATTTTAAATGAGCGATGACGTACTTATAGTTATTTTGCTAAAGCAAATTTTGTTCGCCAACTTTCAATTGTTTAAAACTATAAATATATATAAATTTATTTTAAAGCATTTCATTGTTGTCAAAATCTTAGGATTTTATAACAATATAATTTAATTTGTGGTTGAAAACACTATAATAAGTTAATGATACAGTATTGATCTCTTTTTTTCTGTTGTTAATTATCATTATGAAGTAGGCTACAGTTCTGAGAATGTTTTGAAACTGATATTAACTTAAGTTACAAATTCCTTTTTGAAAAAAACTATTCATGGAAAACAAATTAAAAAAAAATTAAAGTAAAAACAAGCAGAAAACAAATTGAAAACTTTGAAAAAGAAATCAAACTACGAGAAGTAAGAAGACGCCAGAGCTGTTTTAATGTATCTAAAATGACATCGGATTATTGTAAAATTTTCTTTGCGAAAACACAACATTAAATCGTAAAATATATTGGCACATCCACACAACATCTGCAAGAACCGATGCAAACATACAAAAGTGTAAAATATACGATGCATAAAATTATATTCCATTATCGCAAAGTTTGTGAAAAAATAATTTACGGACCACTTCGAACCCTCTCGCGGACCACTGGGGGTCCGTGGACCACGAATTGGGAACCAAAAAGCAAGCGAAGGAACTGAGTAGGGAAGGAGAAATCCAGCCTACTAGAGATGACGTCAAAAATCAGAGGCACGGCCTTGTCTGTGTTGGCCTTGCTGGGCCTAGAGCCTGTAGTTGGTCGACATTATTTGTCGAACCCAGACCCTCAGGAACCGCAGTCCAGAGCCTTATCTGTTGTACTATCAAGGCGATTTGAAGAAGTTATAAACAAAATAAATTTTAAAATGGTGTGCCAAAAGAAAGGGAAGTAAAGAAGGGAAGACAATTGAGTTGTAATAACTCAGATTCCATTTAAGCAATCGACATCAAATAATGCGGAAAACCATCTTCTGAAGAACTATTATAAATTTGTCAGGTCGCTGTATTAAGACGGCTTGAACAGAAGCTGAGATTAGTAATATTAAATCACACTGTTCATTTTTTTTGAGAAAGTACGATTACTTAAATTTGAGTAAGTTATCGCTCATTTACGATGCAATTATACTCAAAGGAAAACGAGTAGGTTCAGGTACTGATTTTTAAGTACCTTTTTTTTAACAATGTTATAATATTTGAAGTGCAAAAATGAAAACGTGTTTTGTTTTGTAAATAAAATAGAAATAATTCGGATACAGATTCTAATTTTTGCAAGTTAATTTTTACGAGAGAGTTTTGGACTCGTAAATTAGTTTAATTCAATATTAAATACAGAAGCAAATTCAGTAACGTAATAATCTAATTTTATAAAATTTATGACAAAACACCGTTTTTAATGCTTCCTCTTAAAATATTATTTTTATAATACTATTTAGCACTTGTAGGACAATTGATATTATAGGGCCATTCAACAGCAGGGTAGAAAGATGAGAAAGGAGAAGCCAAAAAATTGGCAGAATATGAAGTATTGCTCATCGGTGTTGCGCAGCAATCTATATCCCAAGAAGCATTCCGCCGATGAGCTCTTTTGTGCGCTCTGATCGGTTTTCAAGTTCTGCGCATAACGTAACTGTTGTCAGTATCCCAAGATGCATTGCGCCGAGGGCTTCTTTTCTCCGTTACTGCTAGTAATTAGAAAATTGCGAGTTCGAGCTCGTCTGATGGACTTGACAAAGAAAAAGTAAAAATGTAGTGTTCTTGCGATCGGAAATTTACCAGATTCGCTACTAAAATACTATAGGAAGTCGTCTAAAAATATCCAATAAAGTATAGTGGCGAGTATACGGGACTTTTGCACGATAAATTTGATCGGGTTCCAATGTCCTGACGCCTATTGAGGTTAAGTCGGATGTAAGCTCAAGTGCTGTCCTTGTCATCTGACCATGGTTCAAACATACGGGGCATCGTTCGCGGGTCTTTCCTTCGAGATAGCGCCCGAACCGTCGCCAATTGCCCAGTTTTCAGCTCTAGTGCGACGTTAATTAACGAAAACTATACCAAACCATTATCTTTGTTCCACTTTTGCCATTTGTTTCCTCCGCAACATTTTTTCTGTTTTTTTGTTCACTTCTTTAGTTAGTTTTTAATTTAGTTAGTTTTAAAAAAAACTGGGTTTATTTTAAGGGGACTCGGTACCCTTGGAAAAAAAAATTTTATTAAATAATTTACATAGATATTTTACACATATTATTGAAGGTTATTATTATATAACATGATTTTAGCAACAAAAAAAATGTTTTTATGAATATATTTTTCAAAATTTAATTTTTTTCTTAAAAATTTAACTTTTTTTAAAATGGTTTTTCTTTTTCAGTTTTTAATATTTTGTAAAGATTTTTTTTCCTTACATTCACTATACTATACTTTATAACTTTAAGGATCGAATTTGAAATTACTGTTTTAGTTCTTGAGAAAAAAAATAAAATGTCGATGTATATGCAAAAAAATGGAAAAAAACATGATTTAGTCTACTTTTTAATTTTTAATTTTTTTTCTTTTCATTATTTTGCAAAACCCATCCTTGATTGTTTTAAATAGGTTATACAGGAATTTCAGAAAAAAAATCAAGTCATTTGAATAATATTTGAGAAAGTATTCTTATTTTAAATACCGTGACATATGCCAAAAACACAAACTGAGATAAATCAGTTTAAACATTTCAAATCCAAATAACTCGATGAATACATTTGAGATTTTCTTCACACATAATTAATTTTATAACTACTTGCATACATATAAAATTCCGGTTTCTATTATTTAATTGGAGTACATTAAATCACTATTATGTACTCAGTTTTAAAATGATAACAAAACTAAATTTTTGAGAAAAATCTGTTAAAATCAAAATAATAATGTTTAAAATATTGTTTTACACTAATTTTGTGTTAGAAAACATACTAATACAACTGAATTCCTTAAACATACATATTCCATACCATAAAACACTTTAGAATGGGCTTTGACAATAGCAAAAACATGTATTACATTTGTTAAATACGTCGCCTTTGGCAATTACGTCTCCTTGTACCTTCAAATTTAAAATTATATCAAACCACGGTAAGAAAAAGTAAACAAACACGTGATGTGGTAGATACAGTCACAGATAAACACGTTCAACTTGTTCTTAGCTGATTTTTCTTTAAATAATGACCAAAAGCTGTTATGTCAAAAATGTAAACATCGAAATGGACGTAGCATTTTAAGTGCTGTGAAAGTAATGAAACGCATTTTTATTACATTTATAATTATCAGATCGTTTCAAAACTTTGTAATAATGAACTTTAGGTATAAGAGCATATTTTAAGCAAAAAAAAAGAAAAATTGATATTTTCATCGATTTTCTCAAATCAAAGGGTACCAAGTCCCCTTAAGGTAATTAACATGCAATAACAAAAAGTTGCGGAGGGATACCGTGGAATACGGCCCTGTAATTTTACTTTACAATCCAACAAAAGTTATAGTAGTTCATCATCTGAACTACTAATCTTTTACTAATTCATTTTGTATTAACTAAATGTGTTACTCTCTCGCACAGGACCAAATGGAAGAGACAAAACAGCCAAAGACTGGAACACCTCCGCCAGCAATCCCAAGGAGTATCCAAAGAAGGGCCTGGTGGAGGAATGGGGCCCAGCGGCCCTCATCCCCTCGACGGCCCCCTCGTCTCTGCCACCTACTACGGAGCATGCGTGGTCCCTACATCTCTGCCCCCGGGCATCCTCAGAAACGTCTACGTGCCCGGATTCCAAATGTAACACGCGCTCGAATGACTTCGCTGGACAAATTCTATTGGTGGATTTGACGTTACGTGTCGGAGGACTCGGCTTTACGATTGGCTTGTTCTGTTGAGGCATTAGAGGACTGTGCTTTTGAACTTGACAGAGCGTGAACTGTGCTGAAGTGCGTGGTGGGTGTACATACTGGGTAAGGATGAATGGATGTAATTTGTCGATTTGTGAATAAATTAGTATTTTTATCTATTGAGTGTGAGTATTTGATTTAATAGTTGATCGATTTGCTGTTAGAGAGCGGAGGATATATTTGGAAAATATTTGAAACTGTCGTAATAATTTATATCTGAAGTTTAACAAATATATGTTTAACTTTGCAATGAATTTGCGACCAAAGTCAACCATCATCGGGTGCGGTCAGTACTTAGGAGAATGACCACCTGAGAAGAACATAGTGTTGACCTTAAAGAGGAGCCTGGTGGACTAGAGGAACAGTATCCGGCTAGTAATCAGAGAATTGTGAGTTCAAATAGTTGCGGACTTGACAAAAATAAGGTTTTGAGATCGGAGGTTTGCCAAATTCGCTCATAAATTACAAAAGTCGTCCAAAAAATACCCCAAATTACCACCGGCAAGTATACGAGACTGGTGCACGCTAAATCTCATCGGGGTCCATGACGACTATTGAGGTCAGGGCCTGATTACCGAATAGGCCCGGGAAGCCCAGGCTTACACTTTACATTTTTGAGGGGCCCTCAAATATGCCACATTTTATATAAATATTTAACACTCTTAACATATTTTGCTACTAATTTTACCTTTAAAAAGTGGTTTTACTAACTTTAGCCAAAAAAAGTTGCTACTTGTGTTAAATTTGTTCGAATATTGGAAAAAAATCAAAAACATGCAGAATATTAGGAATTTTCATTACTTATTTTTTTTTTAATATATTTATAATGTGTTTCGCTTTAATGCCATTCAGGGGCAAGGATTTTAGGGCATGTACAAACTCTATTTGATGTCCCATGGCAAATTTGAGAGCAATATGGCCCCCATTTAAGGGCGGGCTTCCCTTGCTTCAATGTCTTGATCGGACCCTGATTGAGGTTGCGTCGGGTGCTAGTTCAGGTGTTGTCCTCGTCATCTGGTCACGGTTAACAAATACCAGGCAGTGTTCCTGGATCTTTCCTTCGAGATATATCCCAAACCGAGTTGGAAGTGGAATAATATATACAAAACAAAAAAGAATAATCGATCATCAAAGATACAGATTATCGAATATAACAAGCGTATATGTTGCGGAGTTAGTCGCAATAAAAATAGGCTTGAACACTGTGAGAAATCACTACCAAAATGAAAAGAAAATAAACATCATCTCGGACTCAATGTCAGCAATTCAAAAAATCTGCAGCTTTGACACAGATGATAGAATTGTAAATGATATAAGGAAAGACATAATAGACATAAAGAAAGATAAGAAGCAAATCATCGACTTGTACTGGACAAAGGCGCATGTGAAGGAATGGGGCAATGAAGAAGCAGACTACCACGCAAAAGAAGCCACTAAAAGATCAAGAGTGGACATTGAGACAAAATATAGCATCGAACAAGTCAAAGCAATGGCAAGGAGAGAGATTATGTATCTGTGGCAAGAAAGGTGGGACAGAACTGAAAAGGGGAGACCCCTACATAGACTAATACCAAAAATCAGTGAACACACAAGAGAATACCAAACAAACTTCTATACCGTTCAGTTACTAACAGGGCATGGAGCTTTTCCAATGTACCAATACAGATTTTTCAACAAAAATAAAAACTGTATATGCGGACAAAAAGGTACACGAAAACATATCCTATTCAAATGTGTAGAATATGAAGATGAGAGAAAGAAATATATAAAGGAAAAAAACTCAATACTGACCACCCTCAAGGAACCCGGCCAACTCCAGGGAGTTTTAAATATAATGAGCCGGCAGCTCGAGAGGGTGATGAACCCCCGGCCAGTCTGAAGCTGGGTACTTCAGCGTTTGTTGCTTTGAACATTTTGTGGGCGGCAGGCTAACGGTCCCAGTTTAGTCGCCGTCAGCTATGATTTTATTCACGACTTGTTGAATTGTAAATATGTTACTGTTGATTCAAATGTGTTCATGTCTAATGTTACAGACAGATTTTAATGTAATGTGTCAAACTAATGTAAAATATGAAATTGATTGTAAATGCAAACTGCATAAATGATTAAATGTAATGACAATACATAATAATGAATGAAATAAACGAAAGTAAAAGAAAGAAATCTTACAGTCAGAGGTCAAAATTGAAATAGGATAAAGGATACTATTAAAGTAAAACTAACTCGTGCTGGGCAGCGGTTGCTGTCGCGACGATGAAAGGGTTCCCGGCCCACATCACGCTCTGTATGCCTTACGGCGGGACAGAATAGAAACTTCATATATCCCAAACCGTCGCTAATAACCCACTGTGCTGCTCTAGTGCGACGTTAAAACTAACCAGCATTAAATGAGGGATATATTTTTCAGTCAGATTGTTTTAACGGTGAAAAATAACCTTGTGAAAAGACACTAAAAAAATACCCATTCTTTGAACCGAGATTAATTATGTACAATAACGCAACATACAAAAATAAAAAATTAGCCAATTAACCTATATTCTAATTAAATGAAAAAATTAACTACCAGGTTCTTTTGTATTTTAATTTATTCTTTAACAAATCTAGACTATTATGAAAACTTTTTGGAATGGGCACCCATGAGATAGGTCCTATATCTATTTAAAAAATATCAAATGGGGGAGTTTCACGCCAAGAAGAAGAAGACCACTGTTCCAACTGAACATGGAGAAAAATCCGCGACGCCGAAGAAGTTCCGTAGGATTAGCAAAGAAACTTCAGTTCCTGTACTATAATTTTAAGTTTTCGTCATTTAATAATACCTCAATATAGAAATATTTACTTCATACACTGAGATAGATTACACTAATTGTTTATGAAGCATGTTTTGTGTCAGTGGCGGCCCGTGGTCGAAAATGTTAGTGCAGCCGAAATCATGTGACCCCCCCCCCCCCCCCCCTATTTTCCACAAACCGTACATCAACGGAAATTTCTTTATTATTTACTACTCAAATCAAAGTTTCCTTTCAATTTTTACAAAATGATAACATGCGACAAAAATAGAAAACACTTACTTATTTTTTGAAAATTAAAGCAATCCTACTTTCTTTTAAACATGCGACTCGGTCTATTTTAATATTAACTTAAATAACGAAACAACAGCAGGACCATAATGGTCCTGAAACAACAACACACAGTAAATTTATCACGAAAACCATTTCCGTTTGGAGAGATTCTCGTAAGTTCACGTTTCACCCACCCATCTCCGCGTTTCACGCAACAGCCAATCAGCATATCGAAACTGAAGTGCAGCTAAAACAAGAAAACTCATTTCGGCTGTACCTCCTCACAAATTCAGTGCGTTAGCATGGGGGGAATCTCCGTACTACGTAGAGGTTGCCATGGCAACGATGCAGCCGATTTCGAATTTCGCCTTTGGGCTGCAGTTGTGATTGAATGGAGTTTTTTCCCCTCCTGAATTGTGAATTACGGTAACAAGCTTGCTTTTATTTATCGGAGATTTTGTTTACTACCGTAGAAATTTCATTTTCAATTCTAATCTTCATTTAAGAAAATTAGTAAAATATCTGATTTTAGTTTTAAAATACACTAATAAATTTAGGTGCAGCCCGGCTGTACTTGCTGTAGTGGACGAGCCGCCACTGTTTTGTGTTAAAATAAAAGTATTTTTCCGTATTTCGTTGTAATTCTAATTATAAACAACTTATATACAGATAAAATATAAGTATTCCTGTGTTTAAATTTATTCATATATAGAATAAAAATATTACTTATTTGCCAAAAACCAATATTATAAACAAACTTTCCCATAATTGCAAGCGTAGCGACTAAACAAACAAAAGCAGAGTTGTCTGCTGTATGCTGGGCCTGATTACCGAATAGGCCCATGAAGTCCAGGCCTACACTTAATAATTTACAGGGCCCTCAAATCACTCAATTTATATAAATATTTAACACCCCTAATTTAATCTGCTACTAAATTTACCTTAAACAATTTGCATTACAAACTTTAGTAAAAAACGTGTTAAATTTGTAAAAAAAAGTCCAATATACATAATATTAGGAATACTCCTTACTTATTAATATATTTTATTATATTATTTATAATGTGTTTATTTTTAATGTTATTCAGGTACAGGGATATTAGTGTCTGTATTATCTTGATGATATGTTCATGAATTTATTTGAGAGCAATAGGGCTTTCATTTAAAGGCTGGCTTCCCTTCCTTTAAGGGAGACCTGAGCCCCAAATCATAATTTGTTTATTAATAAATTCAGAAATACCATTTTTTTATATTATTAGAACATCTTTTTCTGAACAATAATCAAAAACAAAATATATTTTTAAAAATTATTTTTGTTATTTTTTGCGTTTTTGAAGTTTAAATAGACTTTTTTTAAAAACACTACTCCTGCTTCAATTTTTAATGTTTTTTTAAAAAAAAATTGATTAAATAACGTCTACAAACGTATGAATAGACTTTTGCAGATTTGGGTTTTAATAGTTTTCAAAAACTTATTTTAAGTTCAAAACCTGAAAAATATTCAAATGTTTATATTTAATAAATCGTAAAAAAATAATTTATAACTTAATTTAAAAAAGCTATTCATACGTTTATAAAACAAATATTAGAGCTTCAAAAACTATTAACAGTTTAGTTTTAAGTTAATTATTAACACAGCTTTAGCATTTTAAACGTGATTAAAATGAACAAAAAATATTTTGAGTAAATGACGATTGTTGCAGACGAAAAGTGTGTAGAAAGATGATAAATGGTATATAAACATTAAAAAAACATAAGTTCTTTTTCTTTCATTGTTTTGAAATTTTGTACACACCTTCTTAAGTATGTATAGCGTCGTTTTATAAAGAATTTTTTTTTTTCGGAATTGGGGACTCTGGCTGCCTTAACGTCTTACTAAAGCCCTGGCTGTATGAAAGAAATCGAAACTACTAGCATGATACGTCACGCAAAACTCCCGCAGTAGGGGCACATATTAAAAAAAAAAAATTATGTCCGGACAATCATAAAAAAAATTATTTGAAAGAATGGAAAGTAAAAGATGTAAGTTGTAGTAACACATTTCGTTTTAACTTCTTGACACGAAACAAAGTATAAAAACTTTTTCGGAAATACTACTTTAAGAGTGTTCAGTTTCATCAGGATTGGCCAAACAGATTAGAGTGAACAAAATTTGAATTTTACTTTAACTGAAAAAAAAAATCGTAAAGAAGATTCTTTTATAGATTAACTGTTATTCAAAATACCAAAATACTGGAATTTAAAAAAAAAATTCTCAGTAAAAATATGTTTTATCAAATCTCATCAAAATCAGATAGATCATTATGTTCATTCAGCAAATTTTTAGAAGTATATAAGTAGAATTATCTTTACAACTTTGACAAGCAATGAAACTTCAAGGAAATAAGACAGGTAAGTTACATTCCTGGTACCTGTAAGGGCAACACATGAAATGTTATTTGCACGCAGTTAAAAAAGTTAAGAAATAACCTTATGCACTGTAAAAACAATGTGCTTAAAAATGAGTTCACTGACGTACTCGTTTGTCTTTGAGTACAATTGCATCGTAAATGAGCGATGACGTTCTCAAATTTAAGTTAATCATATTTTCTCAAAAAAGAGCAGTGTGATTTAATATTGCTAATATCAACTTCTATTCAAGCTATCTTAACAAAGCGACATGACAAACTTAAAATAATTGTTCGGAAGATGGTTTTCCGCATTTTTTTATGTCGACTGCTTAAATAGAAACTGAGTTATTACAAACTTAATTTCCATTCTTTTGACACATAATTTTAAAATTTCTTCTGTTTATAATTTCTTCAAATCAACCTGGTATTTTAACAGATAAGGCTCTGGACTGCGGCGACTTCAGATCGTGGATCGATTCCCGGTAGGTCTCGGTCGCAATTGTCGATATTTATTGAAAGTGTATTTATTTATTAAGTGTATTATTTACCCATTTATGAAGGCAGCCTATGTAGGCTAGCATCTGCTCTTCTTATTCGTTGTATTCATTTTTTAGTACATGTCTTTTTCAAAAATGAATCTTATGTGTTCGGAGTTACGATAAGTTAGCAGTTACGAATGTACTCAAAAATGAGTACATTTGACTTATTTTTAAGTACCTATTTTAAAAGTGTAAAAAAATAAGTACAAAATAATAAATTTAAATGTATTCAACGCCATCTCTTTGGGTCTTTTAATGCACTGTTTCTCTTTTGTAGATTAAAACACGTTCGCTATTAAATTAGGGGACAAATTGCTGCTACGTAAAAACTGTTTTAAATATTCATTTGAAAACATTTATTGGTCGATTTCTACTAACTGCAGTTTTCTAGTACTATTGTGAAAGAAAAAAAAATATTAAAAAATAAAATATGAATAAATATGTATTTTCACATCCTTATGTAAAGTCTAAAGAAGAAAAAATTATAAATATTATTTTTTTTAAATATTTTTTGAAAAATATTATTCCTCTGTGTCCCCAACTCCATTTTGAAATAAAGTATTTGCAAATAATGCTAGTCAAAATTATATTTTTTATTTTATGTGTTACTAAAATTGGTTTACAGATGTTAGTTTAAATAATAAAAATATAAATATATATAATTATAATATTTATTTTTATACAAATTATAAAAATTTGTCTAGCAATACTGTTATTGTTATCAGAGACTGATTTACGGCAGGGTATTCGGGGCACTTGCCCAGGGCCCCCATTTTAAGGGGAGCCCCAAAAAAATGATTATAAAGCTAACAAAATTTGAAAAAGTTAAAAATAAATTTAAAAACTAATTTTTTTTTTAAATCAATTAAATTAAATTTAATAAATAAATTTTAATAATATTACTTAAATCAATAGTTAATTTTTGTAAAACGTCTACTATTTTATCCAATTGATTTCACTTTTCCTGCACGTTCGATCACTTGCAAAGTTCAGTTCACGGCCGGGACCGTAAACAAACTGGGTTTACGAATTGCACGTAAATTTGTCGTTTACTGATTTCAACATATTCCAAATTTTCTGATATTATAATCGTTATGGATTTTCTAGCTATAAAATGGGTAGAACATACGAATCTGGCTTAACTAAAATAAATCTAAAAAGAAAGAAAGCACAGTACCAGAAACATATGAAGAAACTGTTGAAGTATTGAGAGATACCATATATTAACGTTAATTCAAATTCTCGGGTTTTTTTTTTAAAATTTTTTTGCAGTATTTACACTTTCATTAAAGCTGATTACGTTATTTTGCCTCGTGTACTTATACTTAGCAGTTTTATTTTCAGGTACGTCGAGTGGCAACCTAATGTTTTTTTGCCCTTGGCCCCTAAGCTTGTAAGTCGGTCCCTGATTGTTATAAAATGATTATTACAGAAAATTAGCAGTGCCAGATATATATCAGTTCAACAACTTTGATTTCGGAAAACAAATCATGTGATATTTAAAAACAAAAATTAAAAATTTAATAAAGTTTTTGCTGAGTGTTGTTTGTGTAATCATTTCCTTATCTATACAATGTAAAAAAAAAGGGTGCTTAAAAAAGAGTACCTGAACATACTCGTTTTTCTTTGAGTACAATTGTATTGTAAATCAGCGATGACGTACTCGAATTTAAGTAATCGTACTTTCTCAAAAATGAGCAGTGTGATTTAATATTGCTAATCTCAGCTACTGTTTAAGCGATCTTAATAATGCGACCTGATAAAATTAAAATAGTTGTTCAGAAGATGGTTTTCTGCATTATTGGATGTCGACTTCTTAAATGGAAACTGAGTTATTACAACCTTACTTTCCATTCTTTTGACACACACTTTTTTTAACATTTCTTCTGTGTATAATTTCTTCAAGTCGTCCTGGTATTTTAACAGACAAGGCTCTGGACTGCGGTGACTAAGGATCTGGGATCGATTCCCGGTAAGTCTTAGTTGCAATTGTCCTTGTTTATTGAAAGTGGTTTAGGAAGGCAGCCTTGTTGGCTAGCATCTGCTCTTTTTATTTATTTTTACTTATTGTACTCATTTTTGAGTACATTTTTATTTCAAAATTGAAACTTACGTAGTCGAAGCCTTGATAAGCATCAAAAGCTTCGAATGTACTCAAAAATGAGTACATTTTACTTATTTTTGAGCACCTATTTTTAAAAGTGTGTGATGGTCTTTTCTTCTTATATATAATTCAAAAAGGAAAATAGTCCTAAATATATTCCTTATGTTTACCAACGTTAAAACAAACACCTGCGTGTAATTTCTCTTAGCTCTTAAGTAATTATTCTTAATCTTACTCGTAAAGGCAGAGATTTTTTGTTGAAAAAATAATGCTTGGTTTTATTCCGCTATTATAAATTATATTTAAACTGTATAAACAAGTTTATTTTCACATGCAAGTACTAAATGTTTATATTACAGTATATTTCAATAAGGTTTTTATTACAATCAGTGCCGTTACACAAAAACAAAAATTGAGGAAGGAGGGGAGGGGGGGGGGGAGGGGGGGGGGAGGGGGGGGGGTTGAAACAAGAAATTTCCCAACTTATCGACCTTTTTCATCTTTTTTTAAACACATTATATTAACATATTTTTACGATATTTTATAACATATAGCAGGTAATATTAGCATTGATTTGTTGCACCCATATTCCGATGCAGTGTCCGTTCTGAGGTCTAATTTAAATGTAATCATACAAGCTGGACAATTTCAAATCTTTCCTAGCTTTCATTTGTTAATAATATTTATTTTCTTCAGGCATAAATTTTCCCAACTCGGGGTTTTTAGAAATTGAAATTCCCAACTTTCAGGGTTTCCTTATTATTGGGGGGGGGGGGGGGGGGGGGGAGGACTCAAACCCAAACTCTCCCTGTGCGACGGGCCTGATTATAATAACCTTCAGGGTGCTGTGCTTTTTTAGAAGAATTCGCCAAAATCTTGAATTCAAATTGGCGCCGGAACCGGTATGGCGGCTGTCATACCTACTTTGTTCCAAAGAAAAGTGTTTTATAGAAAAAATCGGGGAAAAACATAAAATGTCAAATAGTAAAAACTTTATTTTTTTTTCTTGACATACCCATTTGAAATAAGTTCCGGCACCACAGCTCTATGCTAATTTTATTCTAAAAGTGGGCTATTCTCTTTTTTTTTATTGTGACTGTACATTATTATGTGGCCCAGAGTCTCAATTCGTTTGGCGCCATCTTTCGACGAGTTTCAGAAAGAATTTTAGCATTGCTGTTTGTACATTAAGTTTTATTTGATATCTTCACTTCATCCAAGGAGAGGATTATTCCCATTTTAATAATTACATTCTTTTGATTTCTTCAACATCCCCCGAACATTTGCGGTCTCCTTAATTTCCCCAGATATGAATTCGATTCTTCCTGTTATCTAGAAAATGAAGATTTATTTGTTTTATTTTTTATTATCGGAAATACACCCGCTCTTCCAAGGCCGTAGCCAGGATTTTTTTTCGGGGGGGGTTATGGTTGAAGGTTTAATTTCCGTTGTAAGAAAAACTTTTCCTTTATATGTTTTGTATCGTATCTAAACAATTTTCTAAACTTTTTGGTGCCGTTTCTACCTCTATATTTCATATACTGTTCATGCTAAAATATGCCGAATTGTAGTGTTTTGGCTATTTATTTTTTTTAATTTTACCTTAAAAGACATTTTAAATGCCTATTCTTTAAAATCCATTTTAACCAATAATAAGTGGATAAGTAGCAAAAAAAAAAACTCTGCTTTAGCGATACGCAAATTGATTCTATATGTAGAAAATATAAAATGTGTGAACACATTTAAGATTTCTATAACGATTTGAGAAGAAAATATCCACAAAATCCCTTTTAAAAGTTAGTTGGGCTACAGTATGGCTGCTTACTGTCAGTGGCGGGGCGATTAGGTGCTAAAAGTGCGGGGGCAAGATCAAGAAGAAACAAGAAGGGGGGGGGGGGGGGGGGAGAGTACTTATTTTGACCATCCTTTTTAACGTTCAAGTAAAAATTATAATAATCATTGTCTTAAAATTTTATTCGTGAATACTTTTGGGCCGCCGTATAAAGGTCAAAGGAGGGAGTGGATTAATAGCCAACTCGGTTGATGCGGCTTGCCTTCTTCTGCACATGGTAGATTTTTTTTATTCACAAAGGCAGAATTCCTGTGAGTTATTGGGGGGAGGGAAGGAAGCGCATACTGCAGTCAAAGGCAACAACCCCCTACAGACGGTGCAAAGCTCTAGTAGGGGAATGAGTTAATAATCGGCCTAGTTGATGCATCCCACTATCCTCTACGCGATTGTAGATTTCCATATCTTAATCTGCCATTAAACCCGTGGAATTATGAAGGTGAAATCATATTCTGCAGTTAAGACCGACTTTCTACTCACGAAAGTCAGAGGGCGTAATGGGTTTATAATAGGTCTGGTTGACGCGGCCCACCGTCCTCTACATGCTATTTATCCCTATAAAATGATTTCACAGAGATTTATGGGGACGGAATCGTATACTGCAGTTGCCGACGACTCCTCATTGCCCTGACGTGGTATAAAAACGTCAGAGGGGTGGAATAGGTTGGGGTTTTTGTTTATTTTTATGTTTTATTTTTAAAAAGTGCAATATTAAAAAAGTGTGGGGCAACATCCGAAAAAAGTGCAGGGGCTAACGCTTCCGTTTGCCCCCCCCCCCCCCCCAAATCGCCGCCACTGCTTACAGTATTGTTTCAACCGCGACCATAGAAAGAACTGGCTGAAGCGTTTCAGAAGTTACAATTTATAGTTCAGTGCCGAAAAATATTAAACATCGAAAGTTCTTCTCACTTCCGTTCCGAACGCATATTAACTACCTATACACGAGTAGACGCATTGGAAAATTTCGAGCCTTCTGATTCGTCGGTTTCACTACGTAGCTGTGACGTCACACTATTTCTCATCCATTATACTTACATTTCAATTGTTGGTCAAAAACTTCTTTCTTTACTTTTAGCTTTTATTTTTACCAATCATTTTTCGTCGAATAGAATTGCTACATTTAGAATTACATTTTGTAATTTTACACAATAAGGTGAATATAAAATGGGAGGAGATGTAGCTTTATAAAATATGGAACATTTTTGGTAATGGGTTTATTTAAGTAGAATTAAGTATGAAATGCACTATGGTGACAAATAAATACCTTCCTATAAATGAGATAGAGAAATAAAAAATGTATGTAACCTAAAACAAAAACTACAATATACAGTGTACAAATTAAAGAAATAATATAGCATATTATACTACACAAATTATTTGAGAAAATAAAAAAAAAAAAAGAAGAAGAAGAAATTTCCTTACTTATTGAAAAAAAATTAAGAATTTACTTTTACATTTCGATTGCAATTGTGTTTATTTATTAATTATTTAGCAATCAATAAACAAACAGATTTATTATCATGAAATCAATTCATTTAACCAATTAAAAAGGAATTTTTTTTTGTCATCCAAGAACAAATAAAAATAGATACAAATAATACTAGAATAATATAGATTAATTTCTTACGTATAAAATTAAAGTAAAGTAAAGTCAAATGTATCGTTATGTGTATTGTTATGCATTACGTTAACAGATGGCGCCACATTTATTGCACTCTTCTAAATTTTTAACATTGCTACGCAGAACAATTAAATTTGGCGAATTCGTTTCTATCTCATTTGAAAATGAGGATGGAAGTTTATCTTCCGAAAATACGGACATTTGGACGAAAAACGTCAGGTAAAAACAAACAAATAAAAGTAAATAAAGGAGTTTTCCATCAACAATGCAAATAAAAATATTATGGATGAGAAAATAATGTGACGTCACAGCTACGTAGTGAAACCGACGAATCAGAAGGCTCGAAATTTTCCAATGCGTCTACTCGTGTATAGGTAGTTAATATGCGTTCCGAACACTCCCAGCCGATGTAGAAAAATAGAATATGATTGGCTGTGACGTCATAGTTATTTTTTATAGTTCTACACCATCGGTGATATTAGGAACTATAAGTAAATAGTTTTTTGGATTCAAGAAAGAAAAAAAGGACATGTAGGAAAAGAAGGGGGAAGAGGAGTGTTGAAAAAAAAAATATCACACGATTTCGGGGGGGGTTTTGTCCCGTCGGTCCCCCCCCCCCCCTGTCTACGGCCCTGCGCTCTTCACTTAAATCATTAAAAACTTTCACTTTTGACCTCCACATATTTTACACCTTAATAACAATTTATTTTAATAATTTTAAAAAAGTATAGTAATTAGCATTTTAAATTAAAATTTAATAACTTTTCATTTGTACTGAATTTCTTATAAATCAGTACCAAATCGTTCTTTTTCCAAATCGTTTAGTCACTCTAAAACAATCCGTAACTCGCCACATAAGCTTAAAATTTAAGTAGCATAAATCACTTAACATAACACATGAGTTAAGTAATATATATATATGAAATTAACCACAGGGTGGTCATCCCATTAGGGTGGGGTGCAGTCGTAATATTAAGTCATTGTCGGGCCGAGTAGTACAACACAAAGAACAAGTTTATTCAGAGCTCAGGACACGTCTTCACGGGACGAAAGACAAAATCGAAGTGATCTCACAGAGGAATGATTACATGACGTGAAGAGGGAAAAAGGGAATTATCATCGTGTCGGAACGAACACAGTCGTTGTTCAGTTGAGGCTATCCATTTAGGGAAAACGGGTGCAGTTGGACTTAGAAATCCCTGAGTAATGGGGAATTAGAAAATATATGCGTGGGCAGAAAGCTCCTTGAAGAGTCAGCATAAATCATGAGAACGAAGTGATTTGTTATGGGAAAAGGAGAGTTTTATGAACAAGAGGGAAAAGGCGCAAATTGCACTTAGGTATTTTAAGGGATAGATGTTACGGAATATTAAGAGGGGTTTGACAAAGGGGTTTGGGCTTTAAAAGAGGGGTGGTTACAGGAATTTTCTTTATATAGATAATTTTTAAAAGTTCATGCAATATTTCACACAAACTTTCTATGTACAGTCAACGAGTCTGTGTCAAATGCTACTGTGTGTAGATGTGGTTTTCTGGAAGAACATTGAAGAGCCTTCAATTTCAAACAGGGTAAAACGTAAATAAAACTTTCAATTATAGACTTTTCACATCTATTACACTATAAAAAAAATTGGTGTTTAAAAATGAAGCAAATATAAAATACCTGAACGTACTCGATTTTCTTTTGAGTTCAATTGCATCATAAGTGAGCGATGACATACCCAAATTTAATTAATCGTACTTTCGAAAAAATGAGCAGTGTGATTTAATATTGCTAACCTCAGCTTCTGTTGAAGCCATCTTAACAAAGCGACCTGACAAATTAAAAAATAGTTGTTCAATAGATGGTTTTTCACATTATTTGAGGTCGATTGAAAAAATGGAAACTGAGTTATTACAATTCAATTACCTTAATTCCTCTATTTTTTTGACACACCTTTTTTTAACATTACGCCTGTTTATAACTTCTTCACGTCTCCCTGGTAGTTCAACGGATAAAGCTCTGTACTGGTGCCTGCAGACTTGGGTTCGATTATCGGTGTATTAGTTGTAATTGTCGCTATTTATTGAAAGAGATTTATGAAGTCATCCTATGTAGACTAGCATCTGCACTTTTTATTCCTGTTTACCCATTGTGCTCATTTTTAAGTGACTTGTCTTTCTCAAAATTGAACTTATGTATTTTAAGCCACGATAAGCATTGAATGTATTCAAAAATGAGTACATTTGACTTATTTTTAAATACCTATTTTTAACGGTGTATGAATTATGTATTGGTGATGAGAGAATGTTAAATTTCCAATATCACCCTATTATATATCAATACAATAGTTTATTATCATGGAGAGGTAATTAAATAAATTGTTTATAAATCTAGTACCTTTTGTCACAGCTGGTAGATAATCATAGAGAACCAAAGAGGTAAAACTCGTATCAACATAAATTGAAGTCATATCACCAAAAATTGAAGTCGTATCAACATAAATTGCAAGAAATTTTCTCTAGTTTATTTTTGTGTTGTGTTTTAGAAAAAGTGGATCATTTACAAGGTACAATGTAAGCGGGGGGGGGGGGGGGGGGAGTCAAACCCCTCCCATTTAAATTCAAGTAAAAAAATAATTACAAACCGAATTACTGTAAAACTCATGAAACTAGAGCTAATTTTATAAGGGGGGGGGGGAGAGAATACCCCTGAACACCTGTGAGCAGGGGGGTATTGAGACAGAAACACGATGACGCCATTTTAGGTTTAGTTTGAAAAAAAAATAAACATAAGAATGAAAATAATGTATGACAATGATAACTGTTCCTGTTTCGATATTTATCTTCCAACATATTCCTGTTTACTTGAATAGAAATTAATAAATGTTTTGAGAAAAAAAAATTATGTTCAATTTCTGAATTAGATTAAGTTGGTTAAGTTAATCTACTTGAAAAATAAATTAACTTACTCAATTCTTTTGCATGACTCTGAATGTTTTGAAAAAGTTTGCTAGTTGTGATCATGGTTTATTTATAGTAATCTACTGGTTTTAAATTTTATAGTACTACTCTGACATCAAGTGACTTCAGAATTACATATATTTCTTTAAAATCACAAACCTGGCGGACGGTGCCACTAAAAAAATTGGCCTATGGTCTCAAATAGCTTAAATTTGGCGCTGAAGCTTCAAAAGTTGCAACTGAAGCCTCCAATCATTTCTAATAGTCATATCTAATATATAAAGTTGAATAAAAATAATCGAAATCAGCTAATTAAAATATATTCCTCATTGTTTTTTAATCAATACCTAATTTATACTTTCCCCAATGGGGACTACTCTTGTAATTCCAAGGACAAATATCCCTGAACAGCTGAAAAAAAACTTGAAATCAAGCCTTGTATCTTAATGACACTCAATACACTGCATAAGTTGAGACGTGAGTTCTAAAATTTTAATTTTAATAAAGCAGAATGTAGTAATAAACGAGAGTTTCCTATGCATTCTTCATTTTCCTTCGTCTGCGTCGTTAACGAGAATTCATTTGAAGTTTCCGAAACAGCAATGCGAGAGTTTCCTGTTCATCGGACATTCTTTATAATTACAGAATCTTTTAAAATTAACTCGCAATCAGTTTCTTTTTCCTTCGTGATTTCCACCCCAATTTTAAAAAGAACGGAAATAATAAATAACAAAAATAAATAATAATAATAAAAAAAAAATCGTCTGACATTCGCTAATAAAAGAAAATAAAGAAGCAAAAACATCGTTTGCATCGAAGAATGTTTTTTATTTGCCGCATATTAATTAAGGTTCTATTCTTTTTCATTGTTTAATCCATTGCTGTTTGCCAGGTTCTAAAAACAAAATTCAGTAACGAATTGATTAAAAACTCTGTTTTATAAAACACTCGTTTTCTTCTTCCAATCAAATAAAAAGCATGTCTACCACATTCTACTTTTTAGAAATTAAATGCAATTTCGTACATCAAAAACAGCGAGTGCTTTATGCGTTATAAAAAACTCATTTGGGTTTAATAAAGTTCGTATAAATAAATTTTAAAACCCACAATTTCTTGCATAATCAACTTGTTTTTGCTCTTTTTTTTCTCAAAGGAATCTGGTTTAAGAATGGAGTCATAATGATAATAATTTTAATTTTTACCCATCGCGTAAGAGGGAGACTTAAATATACAAAAACAACAAAAAAACACTGACGAAGGAATTTTTTTTTCAGAAATTATTTCAAGCAATAGAATTATCAACAAGCATAAGCATAGAACATTCTTTTTTTCACACTGTTGCCACAAAAAATGAGGGAAAAAATTATTTCTCCCCTACTCGTCTGCGTAAATCAAATTAAACTGCTTCGCTGTGTCGATTAACATTTCAAACGATCCTAGCGTCGAGTTTCACCCCACGTTCTTATATCTAATTTGGTTTTTCCTGCTATTTTTTTTCTTTGCCGTAATTTTATGACTTGTATCTGCAGTATAATCATCTCAAATGAAGCTAAAACAAATGAGAAATGATAAAAAAAAATTGTATGAATAAAAAAAATTCCAAGTGAAATTTCGAAAATTATGTAGCGGAAAAACTGAATTAGCGAGCCGAGTGAAATATGCTACTAAATTTAAAGGAAGAAACTGTTGGATGTATGCAAATATAAAGTGTTGTATTTATTTAAAATAGATTAAACACCACTTCTGAAACCTTCCTTTTCCCATTTCAAAAATGTGTATCTTGTTTTATGTTCTTTTTTAAAAAATAACTTCGATTAATAACTCTTACTGTATTTTTTAAAAACTAAGTTATAAAGTCTTAATTAATCACAAATTGGTAAAGAAACGTCATTATATATAATTTCCGCGGATCAATTGAAATTACCATATCCACCGAATCTATTTCGATATTGGGCTGTTGTTTTTATTAAAACCTTTGTTCAAAAGATTGGAAAAAATCAAAACTATTTTAAAACAATTCAATCACACACAAATAAAACATGGCGATTTGAGAAAGACCAAAACAGTTTGCAAACCGGATCTAAGATTAATCTGCATACATAAACCAACCCGTCTCTTGAGTTGATTGATCAGTTCTAAGATGAACAAAAATTGAATCTTAAAATAAATTATTTTTTAATTGTATTATAAAAACATTTAACTTTATTATTTTTAACACATCAATAATCTGAAAGTTAAAGAAAAAAATATATATTTTTTAAATATACAGTGACTCCCATAAGTGTTCGTACACTTACGAATTTCAAAGAAATACTGCTCTATTTATTATAAAAAATAATATTCCAGAATAGGAATTTTTTATTAAGATATATAAGTTGTTCTTAACAAAACTATATAAAATATTTTAAAAACATAGTAAAACTTTTTTTTTTGAAAAATCAATAATTAAAAAGTAACAAGAAAATTATCTCACAAAAGTCTTCGTACACTTTAAAAAAAAACACTACACATTAATAAATATTACAATACATCGTTAAATTAGTACTTAGTAGGATGTCCTGTAACATCCACAACAGCTTTTAAACGTATGGGCATTTTTTTGTTGTCGTTTTTTGTAATATTTGTATTTTTTTTCTTCTATATTTTGATTATTACTTTTTTAAGTTCGCATTTCGTTTTACTGTTGTGACTATGTTCTTAGTATTTGCGAATAAAAGCCTAAGCTTTCTATTTTTCGCACTAACAAGAAATTTTCTTCGGCAGAAAGCTCATGTAATCCAGCTGATCAGAGAAATTGTCGAACAGTTTCGATTGAAATTGAAGTAGAACATGTTTCTTTAAATTTTGTAGATATTTTTTACAACACTCAAATGTGGATTTTCATAAATGTTCTAACTATAAATCTCTGATCACGTTGAATTAACTTTGCTGGATAACATTTTCTTACCTTGTTTTTGATCCGATTTTCTTCTTTAAACCGTTTTATCACATCTGTGCACGTAGAATTGGATAAATTTATTAACTTAAAGATACTCCGAGATGATTTACCAACATTTATGATTAGAAATTATCTATATTCGAATGCTATTCTTTGTTTCCTTACGACTACGATCCATTTTTAAATAATAAATAGAATATTACGAAGTAAACAAGCAAAAATTAATATCAAACGAATATTAAATGTCACCACAATGCAAAAATTAAAAAAAAAGCGACAGACGATAATTTTATTTATGAATTTATTCGAAAATGTTTTATTGTACGATCACTTTTGTGGGTTATTTTCTCTGTGTCCTTGCATTTTCATTTTTATAAAAAGAATATAATTCAATATTTAAAGAATATATAATAGGTTTTATTCAGAATAACATGCAGATGATGTGAAATAATATTGGATATATATTCGAACTTTCGCAAAAATTAGCAGTATGGTTTAATATTGCAAATATCAACTTCTGTTCAAGCCATCTTAACAAAGCGACCTAGTAAACTTAAAATATTTGTTTAGAGATGGCTTTCCACACACGGAGTAAAGAAGAAGGTGGAGGTGCGATCAAGTCTAAAACCGGTTAGCAATGCGAAGTAATCGCTTAAAAAGTAGGAACTGGCGACGTATTTGGCGGTATTCCAAAGCACGACTTTGTACCAGTACTTGGCGATAATTCGTTTTATAATTTAATTTATCTATGATGTGGAAATAATAGCATCCTTTATCGATTTGGAACTTGTACTGCATCCAGAGAATGATTTACGGCAGGGCATTCGGGGCACTTGTCCAGGGCCCCCATTTTAAGGCCCCCCCCCCCCAAAAAAAATGATTTAATGCTAAATATATGTGAAAAAGTTAAAAATAAATTTGCTAACGATTTTTTTAAAAAGCAATTAAATTTAGTTTATAAAATTGTTTTAATCATTTTTTTTTTAAATCAATTGTTAATTATTTTGCAAAACTTCTATTATTTCATCCAATTAAGTCAATTGAACTTTTTCAGCACGTTCATGATGTGTGTCGTTGCGCTTGTCAAAGAAATGCCCTTTGAATCATTTGCAAAATTCAGTTCATGACCATAAACAAACTGGGTTTACTAATTGCATATTTGGTGCAGGAAAGAAAAAAGTATCTGTAGTCGCTTACGGATACTTTTTTCCTACATCAAATTTTCTTATATTGTAATCATTCGGTATTTTCTAACTATAAAATGGATAGAACGTACGAATCTGGCTCAACTAAAAAAAAGTTAACAGAAACGAAGGGGGAAACTCTGTTGAAGTACCGATCATTAACGTTAAGTCAAATTCTCAAACGAAAAAATTTAACAGTTTTAAAGTTTTTTTTTCCGCAGTATTTAAATTCGCATTAAAGCTGATTGATTACGTCATTTCGCATTGTGTGCCTATACATAAACTTAGCAGTTTTATTTTGAGTTACATCGAGAGGGCCCCCTAGTGTTCTTTTGCCCTGGGCCCCTAAGCTTTTAAGTCGGTCCCTGACTGCATCCCACAACTGCACAAATAGTCATTTTTTAAGTTTCAGCATGCGTTTTCATAATTTGAATGCATCCCTCGTAGAAAAATCACTGCAAACTAGGTTTGTTTGTACCTATGGGTTTGCTAACTTACGTCTCATGAAAACTCGCCAAATCATCTCCACCTTTTTCTTTACTCCGTGTTTCCACATTATTTGATGTCTTAAATGGAAACTGAGCTATACGACTCAATTATCTTACTTTCCATTCTTTTGCCACGACTTTTTCACATTATACTTACCGTATACCCAGGAAAGTGACATTTGGCAGAATAATGCATTATATCTTAAATAGGAAAACTAAAGATATAATCGTGAACTTTTAGCAGAAATGCCAGTATTGCGCATAATGTTAAAATAAAATTAACTTATCAATAAATCTTCTACTTCGTATACAACCAGTAATACAAAATTTGGCAGAGTTGTCCTTAAATCCTCAAAGATAAAAAGTAAGCTATTTATATTCTTCTAGATGAAGCACCCGTTCTTTGCATGTTTTTTATAAATAATAAAACTCGGTTTCATTACAAAATGAACGCCGTTCGCTTGATATACTTCAGTAGAACTTTTCTAAAATCTGAAGAGGAACAAATTAAAATAATTTAGCTATTTTACTAATGTTTAAAATAAAATAATTCGTTTGGTAATTCTAATTTTATGTCAAAATGTAATTTTATTGTGTAGACTACATGTGTGGAATATTTCCAATGACCACCGACAGTGAATTAGATTCTAATTCAATTCGGTGAAGACCTAATTTATAATAAAGAAATGCACGCAAACGTTGAGAAAATTTGACTCTATAAATTTTTATCCAAATCCACGTTACATGCGGTATTCTCGATATTCACAGCAACTATTATTTTTTTTAGTTGTGACTGAGCTGAAGTACCCGGCGTAGCCCGGGAAAAAATTGTTGCCTCAAATAAAATTGTAGATTTGAATAAAAAACAAATATATAGATACTCTTCTTTACATATATAGCTTTGTTGACCGATTTCCTCACTGTGGCGCCACCTAGCTGTTTTGTAAGAAGTCACTTTTGCTTTAAAGGGGAGTAAAGGGGATGGGGAGTTTTTTCGAAATATCATTCTTCCTCTTATTTTGAAGATCAAGTGTACAAAATGTCATCAAGCTAGGAATAAATTTTTTAATTTGTATAAAAACTTAATAAACCCACAGCTCTACTTTATACATATTTGATGATATTTTTACATATACGACATTTCAGTTTTTTTGGCGACATTTTTAGTCATTTGACGACATTTTATTGATTTGGCAAAAATATATATATATATATATTAATTTGGCGACATTTTATTCAGTTGGCGATATTTTGACAGTATATTGGAGACATTTACTCTTCAGCTAATCCAGTATACATCGTTTATCATCGTATCGCCTCATAGCTATGTAAGAAAAATTAAGAAGAGAAATAAGTAAAAGAAAAATAAGTAAGAGAAATTACATTGTTACAAAATGTTGAAATATTTCATGATTTCAGTATTGCATAATTAGAATTAGGTGATGATGATGACGTTTAGTAGTTTCCGAAGGACTAGCCCCGTAGGGGCTATCGCCTCCAATCAGCATATTATGAAGATCATCACGGTAGCTACTGCTGCATCAATGAAGAAGAAAAGTGAGCACCACTTTCCATCTGAGTCGAACGTCTCGGCAAAGGCCTGGGGGCGGAGCCTATTCTTTGGAGGCTTCCAATTGGCTGCTGGTCAGCGAATCGTTTTCAGGGACTTTCTCCGCAAAGAAGTCAAAAAATACTTGCAGCTTGGCAAGCGATGAAGTTTGTTTTCTGAGGAGTGAAATAAGATCTTTAATTCCACTCTCTCCAGAAAAAATCGGCGCCAATTCCTTAAGGAGCTCCACAACCAATGCAATCTCTTTAGGCTGCTCAAAGGTTGTAAAAGAGTCGGGCGGGGAAGTAAAATGGTTTGGTCTATTAGATGATTGAGGCTTACGCTTAGTCATTACTTGGGAGTTATAATGGTTTGGGCTTTTGAAATTATTAGGAGATTTTTTGGCATTGGTTGGGCGTTTCTTCGCTCTCTCCTTCGCCGGCGGTCTCCCAGTAGTAGTTTTTTTGGGAAAACTAGGGCACTTCCTGCTGCTGGCAACATGTCCATTGGCTTGGCAGTTAATGCACCTCGGGTTCTCCATCTTGGGTAGGGCACAATCACGGGTCGCATGGTCAGCTCCGCATTTCAGACATCTGGGCGCCATAAAACATTGGGCGCTAATATGCCCAAAAAAGTTACAATTGTAACATTGGGGAGTTCCTTGTCTACTCCTGAACGGCTCAACTTTAACATCAAGTCGAAACAGGGTAGACAGCGACAGAATTTTGTTTGATCCAGGCATACGCGGTGACTCAACCAAAAAGACGTTTATTGGTTTTCGAGTCCCACGTTTAGTCAGCTGCGTAACTTTGCTTGGGGCGAACCCCAGCGTAGTTAGTTCATCGTTTAGGCGTCTGCTACCCAAATCAGTGGGGAGACCCTTCACCACCACTTTGAAAGGGGCAACACTCCCCAGGTAGAAGTCGCGCTTCTGCTCACGGAGAGTAGCCATAATGGAGAAATGCAGATTCGTATCATTAGGATCAATTTTGATATAATCTCCAGCGCACTTGCTAACAAATGCGTCTGGAAACTTGGCATTGAGGTCATTCAACACCTGGTCAAAATCATCCTTGATCCTTAGATAAATGGGCATGGTAGGCTCAGGAACATCAGCAATAACCGATGAGACTAAGCTATCTTCCGCGGCCGGCGTTGGGCTTCTTGACACCCTGCCATTCGCGGCGATAACCGCCTCATCGGTACCTGACTCCGTCAGATCGATAGATGGTTCAGCAAACATCTGCTGTATGTCCGCCCTGTCAGACATTTCAGCTTCGGTTAGCGTCACCACATCCATGGTGGGGGCGACCTCATCCTCTACCGGATAAGGTTGAGCCCTCGTTTTACGCTTTTTCTTTTTGGCCTTTCCGCCCTGCTCCGGCTCATTGGGGGTGGCAGGTGCGGGGGGCACATTTTCAACATACTTAAGTTGAAGCATTGCCCGTGTAGCCGGATCCAAACTCGCTACAATCTTTTTCATGTCAAAAAGATTTTTGTAGCGTTCCTGCGTGCTCAGCTCATCAGCACGCTGAACCATAAGGTAGACATTAGCACGCTTTTGCATGAGAGTGCAGGAACCATGCTCCATTCTCCCAAACAAATAGCAGTACTCAGCTAGTGCAGTATCATCATCATCCTTCAGTTCGCATCTAGGCATGGCCTCCATGGCCATGTTCAGGACCTCAAGCGAGCTCGACATAATTGGGTCGATGTATCACTTGGAATGCAAAATCATCAGAGCCTCGAGTCAGTACGTGTTAGCCTCACGGTGTCCTGACTGAAATGAGTGTGTGAGCAAGAAGTCAAATCGCTAAGCGCGTTAAGGGGTAGGAAAGGGGGGGTGGAGTGGTTGTTCGAAATTTCATGTAGACCCCTTTCCCTTGCGTCAAAAATTTCATCAAAATCGGAATAAAAATTTAGATTTATAAAATACAAAGGCACATACATGCAGACACTCTCTTTTTAAGTAGACGGTAAAAGATTAATACACCTTTTAATATCGTTCAATACTAAAAATTGTATGTTAAATATTTAATAAAGAAGACAAGCGGTTGTTTAGATATAAAATATTGTACGAAATAATTAAGAAAACTATTTTGTTTTAATTGGAAATGTGTTCAGCCCGCCTTGATATACAAAATATGTTTAAAATTTTATAATAAAATTATCTAAAAGATTTACTAAAGAATTTAAACCTTTTTATAACTTAGGGTACATTTTTGAACACGGACTCATTTTATCCACGGAGTAAAGAAAAAGGTGGAGATGATTTGGTGAGATTTCATGAGAAGTAAGTTAGCAACCCCAAACTAGGCACAAACAAAACTAGTTTGCAGTAGTTTTTCTACGAGGGATGCATTATTTTCAAATTAAGAAAACGCATGCTAAAACTTAAAAAATGACTGTTTGTGCAGTTGTGGATGCAGTACAAGTTCCAAATCGATAAAGGATCAGTGGCGGCTCGCCCACTACAGCAAGTACAGCCGGGCTGCACCTAAATTCATCAAAAACTAAAATCAGATATTTTACTAAATTTCATAAATGAAGATTATAATTGACAATGAAATTTCTACGGTAGTAAACAAAATCTCCGATAAATAGCAAACCTTTTTGCCGTAATGCACAATTTAGAAGGGAAAAAAACTTCAGTCAATGAAAATTGCAGCTAAAAAGCGAAGTCAGAATTCGGCTGCATCGTTGCCATGACAACCTTACGTGGTATGACTTCCCCTTCACGTTAAAATGAAGCTGTGACGTCACAAACGCAGCTCAAAAGGATTTTTTCAACTCGTGCTGTAGTTGGGAATTCTGTGAATTGATTGGCTCCCGTGTTTGAATCGGCGGGACGTGTGGGGAGGGGACCGAGTATTTTACTAGCATCATTAGACCGCTTTGCCTGATGGAGGAAAAGCCCCTTGGCTCGATAATTGTTTCAGCTTTGGCGGTATTGATAAGTGCTGTTTCGCAACCCTGTGGAAGGAATGGCTGTTGAGGGAGTGAATGGGAGCAATTTGATGGACAAATGGATTTCTGAATTATTTTAATGATTTTGGATTCACACTTTTATCTTTAATTTTTGATTTTATTTTTCAACAAACAGATGTTTTATATGACATTCTTCAAAAAAAATCTTTAGATATAAATTATTGTCTTCAGCAAGTCAAGGTAATTCAGAACATTATAAGACAAAACCATAATGAGAACACGTTCAAACGTATTTTTGAAATTGCGAAATCGAAAACAGAAATTGTTTTCAAAAGACAAGATGACTTCCGAACTCACGAAAATGTGTTTAAGAAATTTAAAATGTTATATTTTGAAATTTTGGATATCATAATAATGGAATTTGACGTAAGATTTAAAGATAGCGAATGTCTGTAATTTTTTTGTCTCGCCGATTCCTCAAAGTTTGAGGATTTTTCGATAAATATCCCAGAAATGGCTTTTGAACGTTTGAAAAAGTTTTTTTTTTTTTTTGGGGGGGGGGGGGGGGGGGGGTCACATGATTTCGGCTGTACTAACATTTTCGACCACGGGCCGCCACTGTAAAGGATGATATTTTTTCCACTTCATAGGTAAATTAAATTATAAAATAAATTATCGCCAAGTACTGGTACAAAATAGTGCTTTGGAATAGCGCCAAACACTTCGCCAGTTCCTACTTTTTAAGCGATTGCTTCATTGCAAACCGGTTTTTGACTTATTCGCACCTCCACCTTCTTCTTTACTCCGTGCATTTTATCGCATTATATTCTTATAATAACAGTTTTTAACTTCACTTCACTGCAAAATATCAACAACCAGAAAATAAAAAAACTGCTCAAAATGAAATAAAATCAATCAAAAGTACTTTCTCTGTAATGACGTCACTTACATTAAAAATATATTATTCTCAATATCAGTTAACTTAGTCGTAACTGTAACGCTTTATTTACGGTTGTTTCCGTCATCATTCTTGTCTGAAATCGGAAGATTATTTTTTTGCTGTTGCGGTATAGTTGAGGAAATATTTGTGTAAAAATTGCATTTAAAATGTTGTAAAACAGCTAAATTCTAAGAACTTAATAATTTACACGAATTCTAATTCCTCACTTTTATTGTGTAGACTCAAATTACCTCTCAGATTGTGGTTTTTAGAACATTTTATTCATTTGACATCCCAAAACTAAAACCTTAAAATGATTCTCAAGACTATGCTAGCACGTATTGGTGATGGTTTGATTTTAGCAGAATCAGTACAACATGACGAAGAGGTATTAATGTATTATTATTTAAGAAATCTGGCATATTTTAAACTTACTACTGGCATTATTTTTAGAGAAATGTTTGTTTTTGCACGATAATTTAATTTTATGAAAACATTTCCTTATTCTTCAGCTGTCTGTTCATAATGAATTCATCTGCTTAAGTTGTGTCAGCATAAATCAAAAGTATATATGCATTGTATATGGTACTCATACTTGTAAATTACATTTATGATTATTATTCACTTAATTAATTTAACTAATATGGTTTGTTAAAATTATTCTTGTAATTGAAAAACCACTGATTAAAATTGTATATAATAGGCACTAGGGTGATCCAAAAGATCTTTTATTGAAATTCTCAAGTGCCTAGCCCCAAATATTCGTGCTCATCGTAAAACTTGTGAAATTTCAGCTTTTTTTTAAAGGTATTTATGGGTAGCTCAATGCATTTAAAGCTTTGCATTATAAGGTACAGATGTAGTATAGGACATTTGGCGCGCAAGGTTTTTTATTGGCGTGTTTTATAGGGGCGATAAATTTATAGTATGGCAACCCCACCTGACATTGTTGGTATTTTCCGCTTCTTGTGGTGACTTTCAATCTGGCAACCCTACGATGTCATCACGCTGCGTAATCGTTTTTGTGCGTTTCCGGAATTATGTTTAACAACAATTTTTCATCGCAAAAAAAACAACCGCACCAAATGTCCTATCTGTTCCCATTATAATCCTATGTACATCCTAGTACATACATGTATTACATATACGTTATACATGCAGACGTCGAGTATCTCCCTATTTTTGTATATTGAGAAATTATTGGGTGTTTCGAAACCACCAACTGGCTGTAGTGAAGCAATGGCGCACGCAATATTGCAAATGTGCAATGATTGTAAAATTGCACTTAAGAGTGTCCTCAATAATTATAAACTACATGAAAGTCTAATAATCGCTTCTGTTGCATAAAACTTAACACTAAATTCTAAAATTCATTGTTGCAAATCGAAAAACCGGTTTGGCAACTTTTTTTGTCACCAAGAAGAAATAACTCTCCAAATGTCCTATAATACATCTGTTTCGCATGTGCTTTGATATGACTTCCAGTAACAGTGGAATCAACATTGGGGGACTTGTACCCTTTTAAAACAAAAGGTATTAGGAAGACTTGTACTGGGACTGGCCCCAATGTTGATTCCAGTGTTATTGGAAGTGGTATCAAAGCACATGCATTGAACCTGGTATACAAGCCCCAGTTGCTCAGTGGATAAGGCGTTCAGCTACTAATCAGAGGATTGGTGGTTCGAATCCGTGCAATGGACTTGACATAGAAAAGTAAAAAAGTAGTGATCTTGCGATCAGAGGGTTGCCAGCTTCGCTACAAAAATACTAGAAAGTCGTCCAGAACATCCAACAAGTTATACTGGCGTGTATATGGGACTGGTGCACGATAAATCTGATCGGGGTCCAATGTCCTGACACCTATTGAAGTTGCGTCGGCAGGGGCGGCTCCAGGTAGATTTTCCACATGGGCAAAAATTATTTTGGCGCCCTTCACCCCCCACCCCCCCACACACATTCATTTTTTTTGTTGCGAATTTAATAGACCTAAAAATATAGAATAATAATGTTACGTTATTATCCAATAATGTTAAGTCATTACATATGAAATTTTTTGTTCATATAATGTTTTTTACGTCCTAATTATACATAATTGTATACGTGGGTGCAAGAACCAGACAGCTCCAGTTTGATTTTAAAAATTTCACTTATTCTTATAAAAAAAAGATTCTCTATCGATTGGTGCAAGAACCAGACAGCTCTATGTAATGGCTATACATATATAAAGGAAATGGACTTTTGTATCATATAGCTAAATTATACTGGCGTGCATACGGGACTGGTGCGCGATAAATCTGATAGGGGTCCAATGTCATGACGCCTATTGAGATTGCGTCGGGTGCCAGCTCAGGTGTTGTCCTCGTCATCTGACCATGGTTCTGAAATGTGAGGCATCGTTCCCGGGTCTTTCCTTCGAGATAGGCCCCGAACCGTCGCCAATAGCCCTCTGTGCAGCTCTAGTGCGACGTTATTTAAAACAAACCAAACCGTATCATAGCTGCAAGAAACGTGCAGTGTTATTAATCTGTCCTGAACAATTTTGAAAACTGGTGCTGTGTGGTTCTTTCACACACGTCTTCAATTGTATAACTCGTCATTCTCTTCAATTTAAGCAAGCACTCTACACGACCCGTGATAAGAACTAACGTTACAGTGATTAAACAAGCCAGCGTATGCTCGAAATGGGATTCATTTATTCATCCTTGCAATACAAAGTCCCGACGGGGTGATATATTAATGACCAACAGTGCCGACGTGGCTCACCTTCTAAACGATGGTAGGTCTCTTATCCCCATAATAGCTGGAGTTATGGAGTTTTGAAATATCAACCCTTTTTCTGTCGCGCTAGTTTTTGCCAATTACCGCTATGACGTCCTGAACAGATTTTAAAGACTTAATCACGTCTAAATATACTCATATCTCAGATAGTAATACTCACCCATCTGTAACGGATTTTTTGTTTTAATTTTTTAATCAACATTTAGTAAGAACGTTCTTATAATCATTGTGAAATTTTATGAAGCCTGGAGGTATTTAATATAAAAAAATAAAACAAACGTATAATAATTATTTTTAACTATTCAGTAATATTTGTTATTATAAAGCATCAAGACATTATCCGAAATTTGCTCAAAGTAATTAACCCAATTAAAAATAACCAAAACATTTATTGTGAAATACAAAAACAGGCTTGGCTTAAAATCATCAAACTACTAGAGGCTAAAGCCATACTTACAGTCTTAAATGTACAGCATAGTAGCTCACCCCTAAAAAACGCTTTGGGCTAATCCAGCTTCGGATGAGCCCGAAGGAGTAATCAGAGGGACACGCAGCACAGTGAATGACCATTACTAGCCCAGGCATGCCATAAAACCATGGAATTGCAGAACAGTTGACCTTGGAGATAATGCTGCAATTCACTATTGGGCGAGGGGGGGGGGGGGGGGAGTTCGGGCAATGTTTTTTTTGGGGGGTTGGGAAGAAGAACTATTTCCCGCCGTTTGCATTCGCCCCCTCCACAAAGCCCTACTCTACTTTTGGTTGGTATTACTCGGTGACAGGACAGGAAATATAAATTCTCCCCCACTCCCCCAACATTCCGGTAAGGGGTGAGGATCTTCTGTGTGCCTGCGCTATAAATCTGAAATGTATCTGACATGCGGGGGGGGGAGAGCTTTGGGACTACTGGTCGTTCTAGGAGCCGCTGACACTTAGAGGTCAAATTACTTCGGAGGCTACTGAAAGTTTTCGAAAGTGTCTACTCTAGATTTAGCTAGACATATTTTGTGATCTTAAACTTCTACTGTATTCAATAATAAATAGAAAAGGCGTAAACTTAAAATTTATTTAAGCAGTGTGCTTGCAAAATATTTGATAGGGGTACTTCAGCGTCATCGTCATATATTTTAAGAGCGAGTTTTTTTGGCAATCATTGGACACAAAAATTTAAAAAAATTATACACTTCTCTGTTCATAGTACTGTAAAATGTGTTGATATGTGAATAAATTGAGCAACAAAACTAATTAGTTTAAGAAAATCTGCTTGTCATAACACGAAAAACAATAAATAAGAATTAATTTATCAAAATAAAGTTTTAAAATTCAGATTATGCTCTAATATTTTGGTAAATTTATTATTTTTTAAAACTGAAGGGTTTGAGTTTATAAATAAAATTAAAAATTCCATTGCCATGTTATTTAATTTTGTATTACTCTATATTAAAAGTAGAGAAATCAAAATCTTGTGTTCAAATCGAAACTTCGTAGTTGTAGTGGAAATTTCTACATATTTCGATGTCCTTCGAGTTCGTTTTTTTTTTTAAATAAAATGTGTTTATTTAGTGTTTTTGAGGAAATCGAGTAGACACTGTCCCTACTGAAATGTAAGGTTTGGTTCGTGATACTGTACACGCGCCTGCTCGACCTCCTCCTTCTTGCGTTTTCGATAAGCTCTAGATCTCTCCGCACTTATTATAAGTTTATACTTCTTGGTATCATTTTGTTTGTTTAGAACTGTTCTTTCAACCTATTTAATTTTCCTTTCCCGCAGTTGAACTTTCATGTGATATGTTCGTTTCATAGTAAAATCTTAGCTGTCTTCGCCAAATCTACACTTTCCACTCCACACTTTTTTTACATAAATGGACAATGATTTTTAATCTGTCAACTAGTCCAATGGAATCGTAGAATTTGTCTTTATCTTCAGTTTAAACACGCACACGATGAGCCGTCGATTAAAACTGATGCTACAGTGGTTACACAGGCCAGTTTATGCCAAAGTTTGAACCCCCCATACCCGGTGTGTGTAAATCTCAGAAGTGGGAATGGATTAGTAGCTTACCTGGTCAACCTAACGGCTCTCAACATCATATTTTTTATAGTATTTAATATTTGGAGAAAGTTTGCAAAAAGTTTCTTGTTTACTACTGGTTTTAAATTTGATCTTACTAATCTGACATGAAGTGAGTTTTAAATTACATATATTATTTCAAAATTGCAGACGGGAGAGGGGGAAAGGGGGCCGCTCGGAAAGTGTTTCCCAAAATTTTGCCAAAAATCTTAAATCCGGCGCCGCAATCGTTTATTTTCTATTGGACGTTTTCAAAAGAATTTTGAAAGAGGACCAACCCTTTCTGGTTGTTTATAATAAAAAAATATCTGCAAAAACAAAATGTGAGCAGGTTGGTTTGTTTAATAAACGTCGCACTAGAGCTGCACAGTGGGCTATTGGCGACGGTTCGGGGCCTATCTCGAAGGAAAGACCCGGGAACGATGCCTAGTATTTTTGAACCATGGTCAGATGACGAAGAAACACCTGAGCTGGCACCCGACGCAACCTCAATAGGCGTCAGGACATTGGACCCCGATCAGATTTATCGTGAACCAGTCCCATATACACGCCAGTATAATTTGTTGGATATTCTGGACGACTTTCTAGTATTTTTGTAGCGAAGCTGGCAACCCTCCGATCGCAAGATCACTACTTTTTTACTTTTCTTTGTCAAGTCCATCGCACAGATTTGAACCACAAATCATCTGATTAGTAGCTGAACACCTTATCCACTGAGCAACTGAGACTCCAAAATGTGAGCAGAAAAAAAATTATAGAGAACGAACGATTGACGAAATTTTTTTTTTAAATTCAAATTACGCTGTAGCATGTTTAGTTCCTGCTTATTGATGGTTGGTAAAAATTAACATCGCAAAAGAGCTGAAAAATTGGCTATTGGCGGCGGTTCGGGAACTATCTGGAAGGGAAAACCCTTGGACACTACCTCGTATTTTTGAGCCATGGTCAGATGACGACTTGCTTCTGGAGTTGGGGAAAACTCGCTCATTTACTTGGGGAAGAATAAACGGATGAGTAGGTTTTGGAAAACATTTTACACTGCGACTATTAGTCAGTTGTAAGTTGTAATAACTAAATGCTTTTTTCAATAAATTTGTTATTCAGTTGTGTTGTTTAAAATTGATATTAGAAAGAAAAAAAAAAATTAAATGAAAAAATATATAAAAAAAATTGGCGCCCTTCGTGGAGGGCGGCGCCCTGGGCAATTGCCCAGTTTGCCCGGCCCTTAAGCCGCCCCTGTGCGTCGGGTGCCAGCTCGGGTGTTGTCCTTCGTCATCTGACCATGGTTAAAAAATATGAAGCGTCGTTCCCGGGTCTTTCCTTCGAGATAGGCCCCGACATTCTTACAAAATAAGATCCTAATCGTCACCAATCACCCATTATGCAGCGCAATGTAATCTACAAATACAATACTACAAATACAAATAAACAAATAAAGCAATATAAATCAACAAATCATAACTTTTTTTTGTTTGGTAACGGGTCCAATATATCAACGGGTGGCCACGCCCATCTCAAACTTTTTTTATTTAAAGTGTCCTTTCAAAAACGGGGGGCCCTATTACAGCCAACAGGGCCCTGCCCTTTTTGATTTCTAGAGTGAACACTGATGTATTATATGTAGTATGTACATAGGATTATAAAGCAGAACTTTAAATGCATTGAGCTCTACTCTTAAATATCTTTGGATTAAGCTGATTTTGTTTATGGAGTTCTACTTTGATACTTTATTCACTTCAATTTTTTTTTTTTTTAAATTGTGAATCTTATAAATGCTAATTTATTATTTATATGTTTTAGGAAGGTAAAACCAATTATGAATACCACAGTCAGGCCAAATCTCTCTTTCGAAAATTAAATGCTCAGTCGGTGGCTATTTGCAGCATAGAGACGGGACCTTATTATTTCCAGTAAATATTGTTTTATTTGCTCTTTTAAAACTTTAGCAGTAACTTCTTTATGTTTATATTTATTAAAAGAAAATCAATGACTGTACCACTACATGTTTATATTCATACATCAGAAAATATTTTACATTCTCAGTTTAATTCAAAATAATATTATGATTTAAATCATTACAATGATTTTTTTTGTGTAAAACATTCTTGTAACCTTGTGCTAATTGTTTAATGTGAAAACTAAATTTACTAATCCTTCGCTGGCTAGCGGCAGCTAGACAGCTTCCATAGTCCCCACACCCTCAAAAAATCCAGGGCCTGCAAAGGTTTCGTTTCAAAAAAGTCCCTGGTGAGCCGAAGACAAGACAATGTGTTCCGGGGTCGCACTCTCCTCTCCACACTTGGAGCATACCGGAAACTGCTTAACGCTGTTTTCATAAAAACAACCTCGCAAGTGGACACTAGCAAATCTAGACAATGCTGACTGATTCGAATTGATATAAAATTACAAAGTGGCACTACTGATTCTTCATGCCATTTTCGGGAATATATATATTTTAAATATTCCTAATATTTGCTTTTTACATTTAAATACAAGCTGTGAATAAAAGCGTTTTTTTCAGGAATATAAATTTACCAACTATTTTTTTCGCTACCATTTAATAGTCTTTTAGAGTTTTGAATGATATAAAACAATAAAATGCCTTTCCATCATTTCAGTATATCACACTCTTGCTTCAACTAACTAACACAAAAGTAATTTTGTTGTAGTTATCTCCAATAATATGTTCCAGAAATATTTATCAATCGCCAAAAGTGTATTATTTTACCTTTGACAAAATTAGTGTATTATTTTACCTTGTTAAATTGTGTATGGACTGGAACCTTTAATTGTTGGTCATTATGACTTTTTCAAAACAGTGTATATACAGTAGACTCTCGATAACTCGAATTTTTCGATATCTCGAAAAAATCAATTTCCCTGCACCTTCATTACTTATTTAATGTAATTTTATCTCTTTAATTCGAAGTTTTTCGTCGTTATTTTCGATAACTCGAAGTTTTCTCGCAACTCAAAATTTTGTTTTCCTCTTAAAACTACGAATTTTGAAGAACCATTAGCACATATGTAATTGACACGTTCTTCTTATCAGTTCTCTTTCTTATTGTCCGTTACTGAAAGGGGGATACACAACAAAGGATTCCTACCTGTGCCTCGCCCTTTTGTTTGAATGTCGCCAGACTGGATTCCCTGAGCTGTATCCCCTCCTCTTTAACATATTAATGATTTATCATCCCTCAAGCCAGCTGGTGTTTTCGGTAAAGTGAGTCACTTTCTTGCAACATTATACCGACCGTCCAGAACTCGACCCCTTCTCACTTTTGTTTAGGCTTTCGTGTGGTGTTGATTTGTCGCTGTAAATAATGGCGACAAAGCAAAAATGCAATGCACACTCTATAGCAGCATTTGTTGAGAGATCACTCTCAGAAGAAGAATGATAATGAAGAATGCAAACCTCCTCCAATTATAACTTTGTAAGAGTCTCTATCTTCCATAAATTAATCCTCATACAGCCGTATACACCGATGGGTCAAAATCCAATAATCACGTCGGTTGTGCCTTTGTATGCGGTTCAGAGACTTTTAGTTTCTCTTTATCACATTTTGTTTCTGTTTTTACATCTGAATTTTTAGCCGTGTACAAAGCTCTCAAATATATTTCACATCAAAGCGTTGGCAATTTTATAATTTATACAGATTCAAAAAGCATTTTAGAATCTCTCTCGTCAGATGCTTTAAACCATCCACTTGCAAATGACGTTTTAATTGTCCATAATAGACTCATCCGGCGGGGTTATGGCATCATTTTTTGCTGGATTCCTGGGCATGTTGGTATAATTGGTAATGAACTGGCCGATCATGCTGCCAAAAATGCCACATCCCAGTTAGAAATCCGAATTCCATATGATGATCTTCGAAGTGTTCTGCGGGACTTTGTGCTGAACGATTGGAGTGAAGATTGGAAACTACAAACGAATAACAAGCTGGCCTCAGTGTTTCCAACTATCTCACTCCTACCGTCTTTGTCATCCAGGCGGCTCGATGTTCTATTGACTCGTGTCCGCATAGTTCATACGCGGGCAACACATCGACATCTATTATTGAATGAAACCGCCCCGCTGTGTCATCATTGCCAACAACCCCTCTCCATTCATCATATTTTAACTTCTTGTCCTCGTCTTAGAATTTTATATAATCGTTTTTTTAATACTTCATCTCCCACATTATCCTATTTATTGAATCATCCACCTCATTCATCCCTATTTATCTTTTTAAATTGCACAGGTTTTTTACCACTTCTTTGAACTTAATTTTATTTTGTGTATACCTTTTAAATTTTTAATGTTGGTTTAAAATATCAAGTGTGTGGCGCAGCTTGGCCATCTTTGGTTATTGTGCCAATAAACCCCATACAACCAACCAACCTATCTTCCATAAAATCTATGCGTGCATTCATTGAATCGAGGCCGGAAATAAAAACATCTGAGACATTTCAAGCAATCGTGAATTTGGAAAATATAATTGATTCCGAAAAAAATAGAAATACCCACCAAACTATTTTGGATAGAAATTTAAAATGAAATAGTGTAAGTATACTTGTATTTATTTTTACCAAAACAGCTTTTTTATAGGATATGCTTAACAGGCAGTTGATATTCCAACTATTCTAACATTAATTGAACAAGTATTTCTTGTGTTAAAATCAATATGTGATCTAATTATCGTAATTTTTTTCAGTTATTTAATTCATGATAATGTATGCTACTTGGCATTATGTGAAAAAACTTTTTCCAAGCGATTGGCATTTGCCTATTTGGAAGATTTAAAGAATGAATTTAGTACTAATTTTGGAAGAATGGCTGCTACTGCTACAAGACCTTACACTTGTATTGAATTTGGTAAGTATCTTTTCTTTTGATATATATATGTTACAGTGAAAGACCGAAATCTGGCGAATGTCGACTTTCACCGGTGAATGTCGACATTCACATAGTCGCTTGGTGTATGTCCCGAAATATTTGCTAAATACCCTTATTTCTGACTTACACCGCCGAATGTTGACATTCACCATGCACTAATTGTGAATGTTGAACATGTGTTAGATTTATATTTTCTTCTTCGTATTTCAGTCGCGATAAAACGTCACAAAGGTGACGTAACTTTTTCGCCTCTCTTTCTGAGAGGAGTGACCAAGAACTTAAAACAAACAGTACACTCTAAATGAGAAAAGAAAATAATAGTAATAAAAAACTTACTTAATTGTGTGGTTCAAATCTTATTTATTGCAACAATTCTATTATGACACTTTAAATTGCACAAGAGTCCCTTGCTTTTACAACTGCATTTATTTGTGGAACACTTCCTTTTCCAATGACAGCGTGTATATCCTTGCCCCCCCCCCCCTCCCCGCTTCTCGAATTAGCTGCAGCTGCTTCTCTCAGCGACATTTCTTGAAAAGAAATCTCATCTATGGAAAGTAACTTTTCTTTATAAATTACGAACTGATTACGTGTGTAAAGCTGCTTGAGGGTACCATTTTTATTTGCCAGTGGAGTCTTCTATTCCAACAACAACCGCTAACACATTTCGACTAGCTGTACGACCACGGTCGACATCAGGGACTTGTATTCGTACAGTATTACCAATTTGAGCAGGAGGGAATTGTTTTGTGAGGTTCGTAACATTTTTGTTGCTTGCAGTAGAAGATTCACTTTCGCGGCCGCTCTTTTACTAAAAATTAACTCGTGTTTTTCAGTCAGAACTTGATCTGAAGACGTGGTAGATTGCAGGTCCTCTTCAATATTTTTCTTTGAAATATGATTTTCGGTATGACCACCGCTCAAATTTTTTTCAGAAGTATTAACAGTTTCTTCAAGCTGTTCTTTGGTTTCAAAAGTATTGGCAATTTCTTCGAGTTATTCTTCAGTTTCAATATTTGTGATTTGTTCGCTAGGCAAAAAAGACGATGCTATGCCTCTTCTTGCTTTAACGCCAAACATGGCTTCATAAGGACTTTAGCGTATTCCTTCGTGGTATGTAGTGTTCTTGGCAAGCTGAACAAAGGGTAAACCATCTGACCATTTATTTGTATCGTTATCGTTCATCCATGCAGTTAGCATATTCTGTATATCCTGATTGGCCCTTTCAACTGAGCCTTGTGTTTGACTGTGACGAGGCTTTCCATGAACTATCTTAACATCTTTCCACATAGCGTATATTTCGGATATGATTACTGAATTCTCTACCATTATCTGATTGCAATATTGCTGGAGCACCAAATGTTAAAAATATTGGAAGAATGTGATACTTCTTCAGCTCTCTTAGTTTTCAAAGGCCGTAGCTAGACAAACTTAGTTAAATGATCTTGATACACCATTATGAACTTATATTCGCTATCTCTGTTTGACTGCAGATCTATCAGATCAACTTGACATCTTGAGTTTAACTCAGAACTGACCATTGGTTTCACAACAATACCTTTCTTAGGTGCACTGTGTTTCACTTGACTCTGTCTGCATAAATTTAAATACAAAATTACAACTTCATGTGTAATATTTTTGTATTTAACTTGCAACTCTTTAAACATACGTGTTTTTCCTTCGTGGCCTATTCTGGTGTGTTTCATATAGTATACTGAACAATTCCTCATTATTAACATAATACTGTATATTCGTTTCTCCTGGTTTTAATGGTACAATTAACTTCTCTTCATCATTAATTTTTAAAACGTCTTAATCGTCTGTAATCCAAAGGTGTGTTGCACTTAGTTTTAGCAGAAAGTATTTTAGAGTACTTTTCTCCTCTCTTTTCGACCTTCACCAGCGCATATCTGTGATTGTCGACATACACCGGTGAGGGTCTGAATGTACAAGAATGTAATGAAATATTCGATCTTTCACTGACGTATTTGGTATATGTCGACATTCTCCAATTTCGGTCTTTCACGGTAACATATACATTAATAGTTACATTGTACATTTTAATTTAAAATTAGATGGTTAATATATTGTCAATAACAATATTATTAGTGTCCCTGCCATGGGTCTGTCTCTTTATGCAAGATTGTCTTAAAGTATAATTATTTATGTATAAAATATCAATATATGTGTTTAAAATATTATCTTTTAAACTATCTCCCGGTAGATAACTATATGTCGAAAGCCAAGAAGTCCTATTCCGATAACCGTGCCAGGCGTAATCTCACCCACCTGAATACGGAGCTGCAAGATGTGCAGAGGATTATGGTTCAAAATATCGATGATGTACTGCAACGGGGAGCAGCTTTGTCTGGTAAGTTGCCTTGTACTTGATTCAATAGGACTTTTAATCATCTTTATATATATTTCTCTTACGCGGTGATTGAAAAACGCTGTTTTTCTGTACGCTGAGTGGCAACAGTTAGTTTGTTTACGAAATTCTGTTGTGTCCGTATTTTTATTTTGCCATTATGTAAGCCATTTTGACGATTAGCCCCTTCAATTCATTAGTAAATAATTATTTTGTTGATGTTAGCTTAAATTAGGAAGAATATAAACCCTATTACATTAAAAATAGAAGTTTTGAAAAACGCTGTTCTAAATTTTACATGAGCGGAACATCGACGTGGCGCCATCTGTTGACAATTTTGAAAACTAGATTTCTATGACCTTCATTTTTATGACGTATTAACTTAGTTACATACACACTTCTGGTAGGCAAGTGTATGGTAAGCTTAACGTCAATTATGCCAAAACAAACTACCAATAATGTTAAAAATTAAACTAAAACGCAGGAAAGGTGTGAAAATAACGTGGAAAATAATAAATAATGGTAGAAATAAAATAATGGCTTGTCAGTGGTTCCATTGTTTTCATTTGTAGTTTAAAAGAAATTAAATGATTTTATATTGATTTACATGGCGAAAAAATGTATTGATGCCAAGATGAATTATAATTTAAATTTAGTTTCAATGTTTTAAGTTTTTGGTAATATAATTAAAAAAAGTATTGTTACTAGGACACATTGTTATTGTGTCCTACCTTTTAGCGAGCGAAGCGAGAAGTGGTTTGCGAAGCAAACCTATGAGGATTGCGTAGCAATCCTCCGGGGGTTGGCGGAGCAGGGGGCGGAGCCTCCTAGTACATATTATTTCTGTAGTAAAGATCCCCTTTACAGCCCCTTGCACTCAATGGATCTTAACATATGAGAATCAAAAGAAAGAGAATTCTCAGGAGCAGGGACAAATCGTTCATCTCATAAATATCAACTGTTTTGTTTAAAAATGTGTTTAAAATAATTCATTTAAACAAACAATTGATCATGCTGCCATCTATGAATGAGCAGAAGCATTAAACTTTTATGATTTTTTGGCTATTAGAAATAGCCTAATATATTTCGTCTTTACAATGAATGGGTGGGGGTTGGTCATGTGAAAATTATTGCATGGTCATACTAGTTTTATTTAATTATACTATTCTACCCAAGAAAGATCTTAAAAATTAACCTAAGCACAGAAAATAATTCAATCTGCTTTTGCTTTAATGTATTCCTTTATTCATAGAAACCTTGCAAAGTACCTTTGACATTAGTTAATACCAAAAATGAAATCCTTAAAGAAATTAAAATCACTGTATTACATCATATTACTTAGCCACTATTCTATCTTGGTAAAATAAGATTTCAATGAAAATATAATATGATGTTTTTTATTCTGTGCATAATACTGCAGTATATATCTGGAGCAAGCAGACAATTCTGTGAAAACTGAGAGTTTTTAAATTTTGTTCAATTTATTAAAATTGTTTTCTTTTCACATTTGTTTTATAGCATGTTGCATTCATTCACCTTGTTACATACAAATAATTCAAAATTGACTTATTTCTGTTACTTTTTCTATGTATGCATAATTTTGTTATACTTATTTTACTAATTGTATTACTAAACAAATGAAATATATTCTTAAATTTAAAAAAATAACTCTAAAAACATAGGTCTTCTACATAAAAAATACATAATTAGTTTTAATTACAATTCCTTCAAACAATAAATGCTTTGAGGCAAAACTCGTGTTGCTTTGTTTTTACGTCTGAGAAAAAAATTAATTAAATTGAAGATGTGGGTGTAAGAACCAGACAGCTCCAGTTTCCAAAATGTCTGAATAATGAAAAACAATGTACGTTTCTTGCATCATATGAGAAAAAAAAGTACATTTTTTTTATATCTCTATAGCCATTGCTTAGAGCTGTATGATTCTTGGCTTTTTGTCTGTATAATTTCCAACAGCTGCCGCAAATCTCTCTTCTAGTTTGTTCTTCGATTTGCTTATCAAAAGCTTTGATCCCAATTAGGGATGAAACAGATATCCGGTATCCGGCCTATCCGGCTGCTTTTTAACTATCCGATATCCGGAAGTAAAGTGCCGGATATCCGATTTTCCATGCCGGATATCCGGATGAATAAAACATCGAAGATTTTTTTTGTGGCGATCAATTTTCTTTGTTCTTGCTTTAAGTATTTTCCTGAAAATTCTACCAATGTATTCACAGTGTGCATATTCTCCCTTTAACCAATAGAGACTTTAAAAAAAAAAACTTTTTTTCAAATTTTTAACTTTACAATTATAGTTTTAAGGAATCGTTATGGTGGAGGGTCATCACATCTCACAACTAATATAAAGCTGAATTAAAACATAAATTTCTCAAAAGTTTAAGCAAACTTCGAGTTTTCATGTTTGGAATGAAAGGGCATATAGTAAAATTACAATTATTCAGAAATTAAGTGTAAAATGTACAAAACATACGACCATTGCTAGCAGCACCCTAGAATAACCCTTTGTAAATATTTTTTTTTTTTTTTTGAATGTTTATTCAATTTTGGTATCACTTTAAAGATAAAGAATTGGGAAATATTACAGAATAAAAAAATATTTTAAAATTTTTGACCGATTTCCATTTTTTCTAGTGTGTATGAGAAGTTATTTTCATAAAAAATAAACTGCCGGATATCCGGCAAAATCCAGTTCGGATATCCGGTTTGTAATGTGTGCCGGATATCCGGTATCCGGCAAAACCACTATCCGGTTCATCCCTAATCCCAATAAAATGCGGCAAATTTTGGTAGAGCTCGTGTAGTTTGTACCATCTTGGCAATTTCTTTATTTACAGTATGATATACTTATCCATAAAGGATTTTTTTTTGTTGGAAGAAGGAAAGTGGAGCTGTTTGGTTCTTGAATCTACATCTCCAATTGTTTAAATGTAATTGTGTCAAAGTTTGAAGTTAAATTTTTCTTGTAGGATAAATTCTGATGAGTCACCAGTGACTTTTTACTTGTACTACTAGGCAGTAATAAAATCAAATTATAAAAGCCACATTGTTCCTTTAGCAAATTAAAAATCGTTTAGTAACGTTAAAATATATTTAAAAACTATCTACCCTAAACGAAGGTTACTTGAATTTGGTTTTATAGTAGTATATAAGATTTTGAGTTATTTAGTTTTATATAGTTATTTGAAATTTTTGTTAAATGAGACCTTTAAAATAATGATGCTTTTAATCCAAGTTAATAGACTCGCATTTCTTTTTTCATAGGACAATGACAAATAGAAGTAGAACTTTAAATGATATATTAGTTCGCTAAAATTAATATAAATGAATAATTAAATTACATTTTAATCATTACTAAATTATATATATGTATGTATATATATGTGGCGCTATGCACAACTTGGCTACGCATGGTATCGATCCGAGGAACTTCGGCTTGCTACGCCGATACTCTGCCAGTCAGGCAGTGATCACTCTCGCCTAAGTGAGAGTATCGGGTAGATGAAGAGAACTCCACAGTACCCCCCTGTCAGTGAGTCGGACGGAGGAATGAATGATTGACATGCCCGTGAAGCGTTATCACATGGCAGTGGTTGATGCCGAAGTATTATCACATGGCAGTGGTTGATGCCGTGAAGCCTTAACACGTGGCAGTGGTTGATGCCGTGAAGCGTTAACATGTGGCAGTGGTTGATTCGATGTGGTGTCACAAGTGCTAGTTCGAAGGTTGCGTTGAACTGATATCCGGGTCACCAATGTGGCGCTAAGAACTACTTGTACGCTCGGTATCGATCCGAGGAACTTCGGCTTGCTACGCCGATACTCTGCCAGTCAGGCCAAAGTGATCACTCTCGCCTAAGCGGGAGTATCGGGTAGATGAGGAGAACTCCACAGTACCCCCCTCTCAGTGAGTCGGACGGAGGAATGAATGATTGACATGCCCGTGAAGTGTTATCACGTAGGCAGTAGTTGATGCCGTGAAGCGTTATCACGTGGCAGTGGTTGATGCCGTGAAGCGTTAACATGTGGCAGTGGTTGATTCGATGTGGTGTCACAAGTGCTAATTCGAAGGCTGTGTTGAACTGATTGGGTCACCAATGGTTTAAGGTGATTTCCACATTGGTGAACCGGTTGGGTCACCAATGTGGTGCTAAGAACTACTTGTACGCTCGGTATCGAACCGAGGAACTTCGGCTTGCTACGCCGATACTCTGCCAGTCAGGCCAAAGTAATCACTCTCGCCTAAGCGGGAGTATAAGGTAGATGAAAAGAACCCTACATATCTATGTGTGTATGTATATATATATTAAAAGAATGGTTAGTTGCCTAAATTCTTTGTGACAAAAGAATTTTGCTGTTTATTTTAACTTTGTGGTCTGTGGTTAATTTAAAGTAGAATACTTTACTTGAATATTCTTTGAATACAATTTGAGTGTATGTCAGACTTTTTGTGTGTCATTCATTTTTTTTATTAAATGACTTTTCCTTTATTTCAGATTTAGATTCTAAGGCTAGTAACCTATCTCTTCTTTCCGAAAAATACAAGAAGGATGCCCATTTTTTGAATATGAGCTCTGCCTATACGAAACTGGCAGCTGCGGCGACAGTTGTATTTGTCGTATTTTTGTACTTCTGGATACTGTAAACAAACTCGATTCCGTACAGATATTAAGTATAACTAAAGGAATGAAAAATTCATTAATAAGTACTCCATTGATTCAAACTTTTTATACCCTTCCTATATTAGCCCAAAATAATATACAAGTACATAAAGAGTCTAAAAGGTTTACTGAAGTTGAATGCATTTTTTTTAATCTACGTTATTTGGGGTAAAAATGGGCTTTTCGTTCTGTATGTAAAGCCTATATTGTATGCGTTGTTTCTAAACATCTGGTGTGCTTGAAAAGTGAATGTGTAATACTGTTGATATGTATGAATAGACAGATGTATTAGTTGATAGGGTGTCTTTTTTTGTGTTGATAAAGCCTGCTAATTTTTTAATGTGGAAAAATATTATATGCCAATTTGACTTCAATATTATACGATTTTGTTCCACAATTTGTATTTTATCATTTCTCACAATAAATATTTTTGAAGAAAAGCTTTTATTGTTCTGTTTGACATATTTTGTTCCTTTAAATATACTGATATTCGACTGGGGGGGGCCTGAACTAGTTTGAATCCTAAATATATACTAATAGAAAAATATATACATTAGTAGTTATGCTGATTAGTAATTAGTCATTAATAATTAGCACAACTGCTAATTAGCAATTAGTTCATTATAACAGACTATAATATTAATCATTTGTTCTTCAGTTATTAATTTAATGAGGAATTTGCATAAATTTCTTAAGATATTAACAATTTTTGGCAGAAATTTTTTACTATGGGGGAGGACTTAACACCCATACCCTTCCTACACCTATAACACAACATTTGATGAAGGGGGAAACCCTTTAACAAGAAAAACATTAAAATTTATTTGGCATTTACATCGTTTGCCACTTTTATCCACAATTCTTATACCTATTTTTTTTTAATTCCAAGTAACATATGACCGTTTAAGAAAAGATTTTTATTTAAACAATACAATATTACAAACAATCTCACAAACTCCCTCCACTTTATACATACAAAATAAGCAGAATTTCGAATGATTTTTTACAACCTTCAGTCAAGGTTATGATGCGGAGCTCGGAGGTGGTGGAGGGGGAGGTGGCGGCATAGGGGGTCGCATCCCCCTTGGGGCAGGAGGAGGAGGCGGCATGGGTCCAGGAGGGGGTGGGGCAGGGGGCATGGCACTGCGGCCAAACGGGGGAGGCCCTGTAAAAGAGAAAAGAACATATATAGTATTTAAAATAAATCCAGTAATAAAATGTTTAGATTTTTTTTATTGGATAGAATCAATTTTTTATGCAGAATAATATGCTAAGTAACAAAAAGGGATATTTTATATAAATGAAATTATTTAGGTTAATTATTATGCAATTCTTAATAGGTATGGTAATGGCGGGAATGTGCCGAGTTATATAGGCAGGTTGTGCAAGTCCAAAACTAGAGTTCCGTGATGAGATGTAGGTGGACATCAATCATATGCTGAACATTTTATGTATATGCATTTATATTTTTATAACAAACAATGTAAAAACTTCAGCAGTTTTTAAGTTAATATTAAATTATGTTTCAAAACTGTACACCTTTTGTTCATAATATATATTTTTTTCTTTATCTAATCGCCTTCTAAAAATTTGTCTGAACTAAAAGCCAAATTTCCTGAAATGAAAAACTTTGCCCATAGAAAATGTAAAAAGCTAATTTATATCTCACAGCATATGTCATTACTTAGTAGATAGCTTTAAAATATCATTTTAATTGGAAACAAAATATAATATATTGATGTATGGGTTCAATAGAATGACATATTTAACTAAATAGTTTGTAATAGGTTTTTTTTTGCAAATATTTCAAATACACTTTTTGTTTTATAAAACAATTTGAAAAATAAAAAAAATTAACAATACTTTTTGGTAGGTCCCGTGCCGTGCATAATTCTCAATTATACAATGTTATTCAATTCTTATGCAATGATTCATTTATACTACAGTTATTATCGGAATATATTTTCTACACAGTTAAAATAAATTAATTGGAAATGCAAATTAAACTGGGATGTTTATAAATTTTCTCGTCATTTATTATATCAGTGTTCCCTCTATGCGTTTTTTGAAGGGCGGCCCGCTCTTTTTAAGTCTTGATAGCGTCTTCATGCCATTTTGGGGAAAATGCTGACCTTTTCAGTCAAGTACAAGTGTTCTTGCTCCCTTGCTTTTTTAATCAAGCACACACGTCTTTGCTCCCCTAACTGTCTTTAAAATGAGGCATTGATTTTAAGGTTTTAAGTGTAAATCGGAATTAAATTAATTAAGACAGAAGAAAAAAACTTCTTTTTAACTACGCTAGTTGCTCATTTGCGATGAATATGCGGTAATTTCAAGCAAAGGGCATTCCTATGTGTTAACGGGTGTATTTGTCCACCTCAAACTTTTTTGGAAGTGCCTTTTTAAAAACAAGAAGTGCCCTTTTGCTGCCAATAGCGCCCTGTCTCTTTTTAATTTTTCTTTTAATTTGGAAAGAAAATAGCAATAAAATAATCATATTATCCTTCAAAGGGGAACAAGTTAGAGTGAATACTTTTACATAAAAAACAACAGTTCAGTTAACAAAGATCTTGTTATTGATTTTCTCTGTAGCATATGGTTAATAGTCAGTCTATCCAATTTAGTTTGCAGTGTTTGGTAAAAAAAAGGACTGTTCTGGTAAACCTAAAAAGGGAGAAATCTTACCAAATGGTTGCCTTGGAGGGAAACCAATGCCTGGAATGGGAGGTCTCATTCCATGTAGCGGGGGTGGGGGTACACCTTGACCGTGGAAATGGGCCATACCTGGAGGCATACCTGCAAGAAAGTCATAATTAAGACCATTGTACTGTTTAAACAAATCTATTAAGATTGCACCATTAAACAAATTTATTTAGTTTACATAGCTGCAAATTATTTGAGATGAGATATATAAATAGATTATAAACATAATCCGACTTCAAAATTCCAAAGTTTTACAAATCTGAAGAGTTATTTAATGACTGCAAATGCCAGTAGAAAAAGTTAAAGTTATAATGAATATTCATATGTGCACGAGATCTTTTCTAACGAAAAAGAACCAAATCTATAGTCTAAATAATAACCTAAAATTTTGTCTTAAAAATGCTTTATTTTTGTTTAAAAATTTGTATTTAAGTAGGTTTTATGAAAATAGCTAAGGCTTTTTTTTGGCACAGAGGGATGCTGCAGATTTTTCAATAAAATATTTATTTTTGATTAAATATTGCAGTGTCCGTTCTCTCACAAGCATTGAAAAATCTGCCCGGCAAGGCATATAAGGGACATGCCCAATATGAATTTTAACATGCCTCAAGCATGTCGAACAAAATAATTTTCGAGTCCTGATATATATAAAATATTAACAGTACATTTTACACAGCTTGTAATAAACGTTTAAGTAAAAATCAATGCAATATCTTGTACTAAAAACTTACCCATAGGTGGAGGAGGAGGCGGTAGAGGTGGTTGATCTGATGACTTTGGTGGAGGCGGGGGTGCTTCTGAACTAGGAGGCACAGGAATCTGAGAAGTTGATGTGGAGGGTGGTAATGGAGGTGGAGGCATACCTCCAAATGAAGAAGGCATATGACCTAAAAAGAAATGGGCAGAAAATAAATTAAAAGCCACTCAAAAATAGAGAAAAACATAACATGTGTAACTTTTTGTCTGTAATGTAAGTTTTATGTAATTAAAAGTGTATATTTATATATTGGATAATATATAATGCATTTCCAAAAGCAAACTGCCAATTAAAATAGAAAACTTTAAATCAATACAGTTGCCGCTTTTCTGTAAGCTAACATTAATCTATTCCTTTAAGATATAAAAATCATTAGGGATAAACTGAATAGTGGTTTTGCTGGATATCGGATATTTCGCGCACATTGCAAACCGGACATCCGAACTAGTTTTTGCCGGATATTTGGCAGTTTCTTTTTTATGAAAAGACCTTTTCTTAACAGTTCTTTAATAAACTGTTCATATTCATACTGATTTTGAAACGGTCGGAGCTGTACTGTACAATGTGTTTGAAAATGTAATTTTGACATATTTCCAAATGTTGATATAAACTGCAAAATATTCAAATGCTAATAACTACTCTTACTAGACTGGAGAATAAAACAATTTTTAATATATAATGAACACAGATGTAGCATTGCACCCTACACACAACCACGCATGTGGATTGTTCAAACTCAAAGATATCCCCAGATAGCCAGTGGCTGGTTCCTCATGTCTGTAGCAAATCTATCTTCCTTGTCTGTAGCAAATCTAAAATCCAATATACTCAGAAAGTAGAAACCAAATGCATCCCTAACCCTAATAATAAAACTAATTTATTAGATCTAATCCAGTAGCTTAAGATATACAGCTTAGTACACAAAATATATTTCCTAAGATCTAAAATGTACCCAAACAATAATAGGGGCAACAACAGTTTCGTCAAGTTTAACAGAAAAAAAATCATTTTAGGGATGTTCAAAAGAAATTTGAATTTCACTAGGAACTTAGCAAGTTTTAAACATTTGACAGATCTATATTTAAAATAAATAGAGTGGGTGGGTAAGTACCTAGTTATAGATAGTCAATTGATTTGTCAAATTTTAGAAACATAAGCATTTTGATGCAGTTTCTACGACCTTGAAAGAGAAAATTTTCACTTTTAAAAGTCCCATACGCAATTTTCCTCTTTTTGATTACAATTAAAAAGTATTTGAATATTTGCAACCAATCAACGATGTTTCACAGCCAGAAATCAAGTTAAAAAAAAAATTGACCAATTCCCTGATTTCCCGGTTTGTGGACACCCTGATATAATATAACTATAAGCACTGGAGCGAGGACTCCCTTTGACATGGTTCACACAGATTTTCAAAAGTAAAAATTAAGTAGTTCTTAAGGACTTTTTAAGGACCTCTCGATAATTTTTAAGGACCTCTTATATATGTTGGTGTCGTTGGCGGAGAATCGTAATTTTTTGGTGCAAAATCGTATGTAAATGCGGTTTCGGAGCAAGTTGGCACAGAAATGTTAAAGATGCTACATTCTTGTGAATTTCCCCGATTTTCTAGAATGAGTTTCGATTCTTCACAAAACAGCAAACGAGCTGAGATTTTCTAACGATGACATGTCGTGTATGATAATAAAATACCATTAACTAAAAAATCGGACAAAAGATATAAAAAATATGCACTTTTTTTTCTGTCACTAACTCCGTCTATTGACGCCTTTCTCGCCTTGCCGATTTACACTAATTACGTATAATGGTCAAAAATGCGGACACGATCAAAGTAAAATCCAGAATTCTACTTTCCGATATTTTTAATGCACCCGAATTCTGGAATCCGAAAATTTAAAAAACTTGGAATTTCGGGTTAGAAATGAAAAAATACCACCCATGTGAATTAGTAAAAAAAAATTAATGTTTGACAAAAATTAAGGACCTTAGTTGAAAATTAAGGACTTTAAGGGCCCTTAATTAAGGACCTACCTAAATTAAGTAGTTCTTAAGGACTTTTAAGGACTGTGCGAACCATGTTTGAGCGACAGTATATTTTACTGTGCCACGCGGATGCATACAATTCGGAAGAAAAGTTCACAGAACATTCAACCTTGGCTATGACATCTCACGTGATATCATAGGAATGTTTAAAACTGTTTTTTTCTGAGCTTTTTTGTCTTCTTTTTCTTGCGAGTAAGCATGGAAAAACATTAAATATGTGACATTTATTGTATTTTGTAAGCCAGAAATGTGTTTTTAAATTTAAATCTAAACAAACCTATGTGAAAGGACTGTTTTTTCTACCTTTGCTCAAAAAGGAGTAAAGTGGTCGGTCGCGCTTAGTCTTCACTCCAGTGCTTATAGTTATATTATAACAGTGTTCGCTCTAGAAATAAAAAGGGGCAGGGCGCTGTTGGCATTAAGAAGGCACCCTGTTTCTAAAAAAGGCACTTTCAAAAAAAAGTTTGGCGTAGGCATGGCCACCCATTGACACATCGGACCCGTGCCAAATAAAAAAAAAGTTCCAATTTAATTGGGCTATTGTTGACATTTCGGGGCCTCGAAGGAAAGACCCGTTCAAAATTGATGTCTCTTTATGAAGATATTACTTAAAATCCAAACTTTGACATTTAATAATTAATATTTTCCCTAAAATCCAAATCTGTAAGTATCCCTAATCCGACCCCTTACAAAACTGCTGAAAAGACAACTTAAATTAAAAATTTTTTAATAAAATGCCTAATCTTGCAACTTCGCCCCAAACTATTTTCTCTTTAAAAAAAAAACACAGAAAAAAAACTTTGCATTTCATATACAGGCACAGGAAACCAATAGGTTTCGTGGAATCATCGTGATTGCATAAGTCGCGTAGTTAAAAAGGAGTTTGCTTTTCTACTGTCATAATTCGCTTAATTCCAATTTACACAATTTTTTTTAATCAATGCCTTTTTTAAAGACAGCTAAGGAAGCAAGGATACTTGTGCTTGACTGAAAAGGGCAAGAGGGGAGGAATTTTTTCTAAAGAGGGCGGCAGTTTTGAAAAAAGGGCATGAGGGCGCTATCGAGATGAAAAAAGAGCGGGCAGGGCGGACCACCCTTCAAAAAACACCTAGAATGAACACTGTTATATTCTAGGTCTGTGGTCTCATGCATGAGATATTGCATTTTTTCAATCCTACCATGGAATAGTTGAACTGTCACTTACCTGAAGGAGGTGGTGGAGGAGGAGCCGAAGGTGGAGGAGGTGGCATGGGTGGCCTGGTTGACATGGGAGGTGGTGGAGGCAAAGAGCTTGGTGGCATTGGAGGTGGTGGAGGAAGGGAGTTCCCTGTTGCCATGTTCGGCATACCAGGTGGAGGCATGGGTGGGGGGACCATGTGGGTGGGTATTGGCATGGGTCCGCCTGCTGTGGGCGGAGCATCTGCGAATAGCTGATGAGGTCTGTCTGCATGGGAAAGAGGATTCTGGGCAGCCAGAAGACGCTCTGAAATAATGAGAGGGTACAAGAATATAAAAAATATGCACTGAAATAAAAACAATTAAAAGTTATATAAATTTTGACATAACCATAAGATTCATCTTTTAATTTTATTTAAATAATTATGACTCAAAATTAAAATTGTTCAACTTTCCAATTTCGCAAAAGAAATTTTAAAAAAAATCCCTAATGATTATTCATGAACAACCAGAATGCTTTTAAGAAAAATTTTAATTTGAAAACCAATACTATTAAGTGTTCTTTTTCATTTAACGACATCTAGTGATGTAATTTTTAATTTTCATGGTTTAGTATTGTTACTATGTTTCTATTATTGTTGTTACTGTATTTCTTACTCTAGGCATAGGAAAAACATAATATCATGGAATATTAATACAAAATATCCCATATAGGAAAAAGCTAAAATTATAAGATTTTTTTTTATAAACTGCACAAGGATCTTTTAACCCTTTGAATACTGAATTATTTGAAGATTTTTCGGATTTGGTGAGGTTCAATTGATCCCATTCTTGACTGACCCTTATCACAAATTGTTTGTGATCAACGCTCACTGGCGGGGGTGCCGCAAATATCAACGCCTGCTTCTTAAATTCAGATGACGAGTCAGACTCGTCCACCGTAACTTCGCCCAAGTAAGCAGATGACGAGTCTCACTCGTCAAATGTACCCAAAGGGTTAATTATAACTCAATGCTACTCGATATCGAAAAATAAACTTTTATCTTACCAGCAGCAGATCCGTGCCTTTCTCCCTTGGATTCCTTTTTGAAAGCATAGGAGATGGTGATTGGTCTGTTGCACAAGTACTGCCCATTCATGGCCTCAATGGCAGCATCGGAAGCCTCAAAACTTGCAAAGTTAATGAAGGCATAACCTTTCGAGTTCCCGGTTTCTGGGTCCCTCATAATCTGGGAAAGAAATTCATCACAATTTCAATAAGCAAATATTTAAAAAAATATATACAATTATAAAACAATAATAAAAAATATATAAATATATACAATTAAAAAAAATATATACAATTATAAAACCATTAAAAATATCTAATTTTAAGGGTTACCTTTGGAGTTTGTAATATCACACCAAATGCGCTAAAAGTGTCGTATAAGAGTTTTTCATCCACTTCAGGGTCCAAATTGCCAATGAAAATGTTGGCACCAACATCCAGATTCTTTTGGTGAGCAGAAGCCTGAAATATAAACAGTAATACATTACTCATATTCTACAATATTGTACATATAAGAGTAGCAATATAATTAGAAATTTAAACTACTTATTTCTCTTTCAATAAAACACTAAACTAATTCTTTATTTCTTATCTAATGGACATCCTCAGGCCCATTTTCGACAACTTTTCACTGCCATGTAGATGTACAACAGGAACTGTACACTAAAAGCCTAAACATTCAGAATATTAAATTTGTTACTCTCAGCTACATTATTTCTTTTTCTTCCATCTTTTCATGGCTTAACTAGGCAGTCAAATTAAAAATGGAGAGTGGTAAATCGGAAATGGGCAGTTGTAAAAAATGTCTTGGTTAGGATTTCTAATCATAAGAGGGTAGCTTTTGGCGACTTTTTCGGGCGATATAAGGCGTATTGACTAAATAACTGTTCAAGGATAGAACATAAACATCTTTAATCACATATGCCTAACATACAATAATCTCGGGGAGGAACGAAACCTTAAATACGCATCACCGTAAGAGGCAGTTACATGACTGAAGCTTTCCTGCGCAGCGGGAAAGACATAACATATGTAGAGGGCGTTACAATCGTAATAACGGGAACAATATATAGACACATAACGGGAACATGAAAATATATATACAGGTGACGGGGACATGATAATAGGACAAATATATAAGATAATAACATAAATGAATAACGCTGGTTACATCCTCCCCCTCTGGCTCCGACGTAGTCCCGACGAGGGGCCAGAACCAGTTCTTTTGGGTGAGTTTGGTGGCCGTCCTCGCTTTCGAAACGGATTGCAAGGACGTTCGATGGGGTCCTGGGTGTAGGCCTTCGGGGCAGAAGTGTGGTACACTCCCAGGGGCACTTGGGGATTGTCCAGGCTGGCAATTTCGATTGTGGATGGTGATCTTTGTGTACGGATGACATAGGGTCCATTTCGTCTGGGCATAAACTTTTGGGATTGTCCAGTGGCAGCCTTGCTGACGGGATGCAGGGTCACATACACTTTATCACCTGGAGCATATGGTGGAGTAGCATAGGGCGACTCACATTCTTCGATTTTTTCTTTTTGCAAGAGGTCATCCAGTTCTTTCTTCAATATTTCCTTCTTCACAGGAGAAACTCTGTATGGTGGATAAGCGACTGGAGCATGCGTTCCCGTATTAATGCCATGCTCTATGAAGGAAGTGCTCTCTCCCCCTGGTTTGAAGCTTTCCTCGATATCCTGAAGCAAATTATTGACCTGGAGCCTCTGCTCGATGTTCAAGCTCTCGCCTTCTTCACATTTCGAATGTTTTGTAAACAATTGACGAAACTTTTCTGGAGTGAGCTTATAGCGCTTTAGAAGCAGCTGTTTCACTTTTTCATAATCTTGTGCAAATTCTTCGACTTCTCTTGCAATGATCTGGGCAATATCATATGGCAGCAACCCAATCAGATGAGAGGCCCAGAAAGTCCTTGGAATCTCAGCTCTGTGAGCTTGTCGCTCGAAGAGAACGAGGTATAAGCTGATGTCATTCGTCACTGGATCGAATCTCTGGATCAGCGTCTGCAAGTCAAATCTTGGTTTGGCTGCTTGAAAACCAACGTTCTGGGTAAGAGGAACTTGGGCTCGAGTTGCCTCATTCTGGAGTTTCAGCTTCTGAAGTTGGAATTCGTAATCGTCTTTTCTTTTCCGCTCTTCATACTCCAGTTCCAATCTTCTTTTTCTTTCTTCAGCTTCAAGGTCTTCCTTCCTTTCCTTATCTTTAATTTCAAGGTCTTCCTTCCTTTTCTTATCTTTAATTTCAAGGTCTTCCTTCCTTTTCTTATCTTTAATTTCACGGTCTTCCTCTTTTATTCTTTCAGCGATTATCGCTTCAAACCTTGCTTGGACGAACTCTAAATCGTCCTTAGATGCTTCACTCTCTTGTATTCTCGTCTTCAGTTGAATAACTTTGAAACTATCAATACCATCCAAGTCCAGGTCAATTGCCAACCGGACCAGGTCAATCTTCTTTCCTCGTGCGAGAAAAGCCATCGTGGGATTTCAGTCTAGTTCTTTGTGAGTTCAGAATATGGCAGTAGATAACAGGCACACAAAATAATTACCTCAAAGTCCTAGAGCTATTTCACAGTTCAATGCACTTAAACTCACTACAATTACCCTACCATGAAATATTAGCACTCAAATCGTCTATAATTATTTTTCAGAAAACCAATTAATATCAGTTAAAATAATATTAATTCATTTAAACTATTATAAATTTATTGTAAACCATTATAAAATCATTCCAACTATTCATTTATTCAAGCAAATAACACTATGCAGTATTAAATCTTTTCAAGTGTAGATGACACTGTATAACACCCGATCTCTAGTTAAAATGCACTATTTCTATGGTACCATTTCAATATTAGATTACCAGAATACCAAAATATATTTTAACATGATTGAACAAATTTATAAGAAGAATCACTTTTGTTTAAATTATTTAGAAATCTATGAAGTACTTAAATATAAAATCAAAACAATAGCATTAACAATTTCCATTTAATGAGGAATCAATTCAAGTGTTATTTCAAAATAAATTTTAAAACAACATTAAATTCTATAATATAATCAATTATCTAACTGATCAAAATAACTAGTATCAGTTAATGCCACTAATTAAATCAAATAAGCACTATCACAAATAAAACTTCCTGCCAATATAAAATATCTACTAATCTGAATCACTCTCAAGAACACATTTATTTCTTATTTTTGCATGTAAAACCACATTCTTTTATTTTTCCCGAAAGAGAACAAAATAAAATAAATAAAACCCACAATCAGAATTTTCAAGGCCAGCAATAATTTCAAATAAATGAGAAATAAAACACTCTCAGTTACGTGGAGAGGAGGGGGGAAAATTGCTTTTCTTTTTATCTCCGTGTGTACGAATTTTTAATTCGTAATGCTACCAAATACGATTCGCACAATCAGTATTTACAGAACCAAGGTGGTTCTTAGTTTGAAATTCAGTGCCAAAACACAGCAAACCATTGCGGTTTAATTTCAAAAGACTAGTTAAAATTAAATCATTAGAGATAACACTCCAAACGAGACACAGCATACGTGTTATGCAAAATTGTCTCCTCACAGTAAACAGGATGTATACTGAAAAACGAAACTTTGCGTTTCGAAACTTTAACCTAGCCTACAAATTAAAAAACTTGTAACACTGAAAAGAAAACAAAATAACACTTATCTTAAACATCCGATGACATTCCTTCTTGCCTGAAGAACACAATATCCTTCGTTCTTGCAACGAACTTTAATATGGCGGCTCTAGCCATTTTCATCAATCGGAACGAAGAATCTAAAAAGCGAGCCATGCAATTGCTGTTCCTACGGTGTTGCGCCGCGTTGGGGAGCCATTTATAAGGCGTATTGACTAAATAACTGTTCAAGGATAGAACATAAACATCTTTAATCACATATGCCTAACATACAATAATCTCGGGGAGGAACGAAACCTTAAATACGCATCACCGTAAGAGGCAGTTACATGACTGAAGCTTTCCTGCGCAGCGGGAAAGACATAACATATGTAGAGGGCGTTACAATCGTAATAACGGGAACAATATATAGACACGTAACGGGAACATGAAAATATATATACAGGTGACGGGGACATGATAATAGGACAAATATATAAGATAATAACATAAATGAATAACGCTGGTTACAGCGATACATTTAAACATGCAGTAAATATTGAAATTGCTTGAGTGGGTAAGTACTTAGTTATAGAAAGCCAATAGTTCTGCCAAGTTTGCTAAACATCGACATTTCAGTACGATTTCTACAATCTTGAAAGAAGAAAAAAATTCATTTTAAGTACACATTTTATAATCCAACAAGTTTTTTCTCTCTCTTTTGATTGCATTTTGAAAGTGTTTGAATATAAGCAATCAATCAACAACGTTTCATATCCAGTGATAAAATTTAAAAATAAATTGTAATTTCCATGATTTTTTTTTTTTAAATTAACAAAATCCCTGATAATTTCCAGATATTTCTTGATTAACCAAATTTCCTGTTCTACGGAACCCTGAAATTGTAAATTTACTTACCTTATTGACTCGAATTGGCTTGCCATACAATTTTATCATGTTCATAATCTTAATTGCATAATCTGCATCATCCTCCCCTAAGAATTCTACAAACCCGTAGCCTTGATGTTGGCCAGTCACCCTATCTTTCGGCATGTGCACGTTAACTGAAAAAAAATCATCGTATTTAACACATATTACAATGGTAAATAAATATCAAATTTATCAAAAAAAATTTATTTTTTAAACACATTATTATGAAATATTAAATTTATCTACCTCTAACAAGCAAGATAAATTAGTTTTTTAGACAATCTTGTGAGTATTTTATATGAAAATAAGTAAGAAAATAGTTTAACTATACGTAATTGTCAAAGTAATTGGCATAATTGGTTACAATACAAATGAAAGACCTTACCTACAGGTCCTGCCTGTACAAACAATTCCCACAATATTGTCTCACTAACTTTCTCATCAAGACCTCCAACGTATATCGTGGCATCTGAAAATGATAGATATTAGACATAATAATTGTTAATTACACTATTTTTACAATAAAATCAATTTAAATTAACTTGTGGGAAATATAAATTGTGATAGTCTTACAATGTAAGGACAAAGTATAAAATTGTCAAATACATAAAAACAAATAGTGGTGTGTGCTTGTCTGCACGTTAATTTTTAAAGAGATGCAAGTAAATTTGTATTTTTTTAGACGAATATTCAACCTGGTGATTTATACAAACTATAGTTTGCAATAAAATATTAATTGCTGCAGGAAGAGAATTTTAGGAAAAGCTTTGGTTATTTCCTAGTGTACGGTACGGTCACCAAAGGTAACATTCGGTGAGCAATAGTTTATATTATTTTGGCAACCCTAATTGATGATACACATAGCACAAATGTGATTAATGGCAACCTTAATAGCAGATCCGTTACACACAATAAAAAAATGGGAGGGGGGGGGGATTGAAATAATGAAATAAGAAATTTTCTAACTTATTGATTCGAAATTCCCAACACAACAGTGCTGAAATTTCCAGTTCCAACTTATCGACATTTTTCATCTTTTTTATATATATATTTTAGTAATATTTAACAGTTCTCTCAGAAGTATTGATTTGTTGCACCCACATTCCAACGCAGTGTCCATTCTGAGGTCTAATTTAAATGTAATCAAGTTGGGTAATTTCTAATCTTCACTAGCTTTCATTTGTTAATAATATTAATTTTCTTCAGGCTTAATGGTTAAAATTCATTCCACCATATTACGCACTGTGTTTGAATGCTGTTGTCATGGTTTGTATTCCTGATTTCACTATGGATGTGTATCTTTAAAGTAAGTATTTTTTAGGGATGAGCCGGATAGTGCTTTTGCCGGATACCGGATATCCGGCGCACATTACAAACCGGATATCGGATATCCGAACTGGAATTTGCCGGATATCCGGCAGTTTCTTTTTTATGAAATTATCTTCTCATACACACTAGAAAAAACGGAATTCGGTCAAAAATTAAAAAATATTTTTTTATTCTATAATATTCCTTATCTTTAAAGTGATGCCAAGATTGAATAAACATTAAAAAAAACTTTTTTATTTACAAAGAGTTATTCTAGGGTGCTGCTAGCCAATGGGCGTATGTTTTGTACACTTTAAACTCAATTTCTGAATAATTGTATTTTTACCATATGCCATTCCAAACATGAAAACTCAAGTTTGCTTAAACTTTTGAGAAATTTATTTTTTAATTCAACTTTATATTAATTGTAATATGTTAAGACTCTCCACCATAACGATTCGTTAAAAAAATATAATAGAATTTTAAAGTTCTCTAGACTCTAGAGGTAAAAAAATTATATAAAAAAAAACTTTTCAAGTTATAAACTTTTTAGAGGGTCATAACTTTAAGAAAGATACTTTAAGTATTTACAACAAAAATTATTCTTCTAGCAGATTAGTATTTGACTTAATTCAGTTCTTTTTTATAATGCGTCGTGATTTTTAAAGTGTTTTCATACATGAAAAAACTAGTGTTTTAAATTTATAATTAAAAAAAATTCAAGTATGTACGTACACCTTAACAGTTCTTTAATAAACTGTTCATATTTATACAGATTTTGAAATGGCCAGATTAGTATTGTACAATGCGTTTGAAAATGTAATTTTGAAATATTTCCAAATTGCTGATCTAAATTGCGCCATACTTAAATGCTGAAACTAACTTTTAGACTGGAGAATAAAACAACTAATATACAACGAACAGAGATGTAGCTATGCACTCTACACACCACCACCTATGTGAATTGTTCAAACTCGAAGATACTCCACTATAGTGGCGTACTATAGCGGCGTATTTCGAATGTCTGTAGCATATCTTCCTTGCTATCTATTCTCTGTGACTCACCGCGTCTGAGTCTAAAACGGACTCCTTACCCACCTGAATAGCCCGAGAAAAATTCAGGGGAGAATCTGCACACTGTGAATACATTGGTAGAATTTTCAGGAGAATACTTAAAGCAAAAATAACAATAAATGATCGCCACAAAAAAAAAATCTTCGATGTTTTATTCATCCGGATATCCGGCTTGGTAAATCGGATATCCTGCACTTTACTTCCGGATATCGGATAGTTACCAGATAGTTAAAAATCAGCCGGATAGGCCGGATACAGGATAGTTACCGGATATCCGTTTCATCCCTAGTATTTTTTAAAGATGAAGGCAAACGTGCCTCCATTGGTGTAGGATTCCTGGCATAGAATTTTTGCTGCTCAAAATACAGAGAGTGATTAATTGCATAATTGTTATGTTTTCAGTCATAGTTTTGTCTTGCCTTTTTGTGGTCATTTCATCTTTCATCATAATCAACTGTTTGATTGCCTGTAAGCACCATAATCAAATACTTGAAGGAGGAACCAGCTTTGATTATTTGTAATCGAAAACCATGGGCCGGAGACCACTAATATTTCACGGGGCAGTAAGTTGAGGTAACGAGTCTGTGACAATTTTTAGAATTGTGCAAAGCTGTACCACATACTAGAAATTAACCAAAGACTTTTCTCAAAGCTTACTAAAACGAAGAGGTAAGAATATTTTAATACTGAAGAAAGTTAGCAGAATTGTAGCTTTCGTCAAAAACAAATTATAAACTGTGATTGTTGAAAAGGAAACAGCTGAACAAACAATAAAAGTGTACAAAATTTTATTACTTATTATGATAAACAAAAACTAGCATTCAAAATATCAATACTCAAAAAATACATTTGCAATGAGAACACCTCTAAATCTCTTCTGCATAGTAAAAATCAATACATTAAATAAATTTTAAATTACTTGATTTAATGATACTTTAATTTCTAAAGAGAATAGAATACTAATAACTCATCGGCAGTTTAAAGCAGAGACTAAGAAATTTACAGAACATTTACAAAATACAAATGACACGCTTCGTATTATTTTAAATAATAATACATATATTAGCCGGTTTAAAGAAATGCCGGTAAAGTGGAGCCAACAAATATTGATATTTTAGAAACACGTATAAATAAAAAGAATTTTAAAGGTAGAATGTTTTTCCCATGGAAAACAAAGATTATAGGAATATCCTTTTAAATAAAACTCTTTCTTTTTCTATAAAAATATTATATTTTACCTTGATTTCGCTCCGCAATTGGACCCGCAGCCATGTTTTCAATTTAAACTAAACACAAAACAAACGAGTGAAAATTTAAAACTGCCTTAGCATCCCAACAATTCTTAAATGTATAAATAATTATTTGGATTCTTATTGGTTGTTTCTAAGATGAGTTTTTCTGTTTATAACAACATTATATTACCGGATGTGATGACCTTATATGTTTTTTAATGTTTTCTTTAATAATAATTGAAATACTTCAAAAGTATTATAACATTATGATAATATTTTTACGTCTTATATGTTTAGAACAAAAAAAAATTAAATTCTAATTTTGTAATAATTATATCTGGTCATTGCCAGATTTATTTAGAAATTCATTACAAGACCTTCTGCTACAACTCAACTTGAGCGTCTCCACCGGGATTTTTACGAACCACGTTGTTTATGTTGCTACTTGTTTGAATTTACAACGTGCAATTTTAATTGGAATAGTTAATCAAAATACAGCATCATGTTAGTGCTGTTCGAGACCTCGGGTGGGTTTGCCATATTCAAACTCCTAAAAGAAAAGAAGCTTGCTAAAGCAGAAAACCTCTACAAAGAATTCAAAACGCCCGATAAAGCCAGTAAGCTGTTGGCGTTGCGAGATTTCATCAAGTTCGATGACATGGAAGATGCCCTGGCGACCGCCTCGGCCACCATCAAAGGTAAAATGAGCAAGAAATTAAAGAAATGCCTGAAGCAGATCTCCGTGGACGAAGCGCACGAGGAATTGGCCGTCTCGGATGCCAAGCTCGGCAGCTGCATCACTTCGAAGCTGAACATAAACTGCGTCAGCAACTCGGCCATCCAAGAACTGATGAGATGCATCCGCATGCACCTGGACAGCCTCCTTGAAGGCCTTCCCCAAAGGGAACTGGCCGCCATGTCCCTTGGTGTCGCCCACGGCCTCTCCAGATACAAGTTCAAATTCAGCCCCGACAAGATCGACAAAATGGTCATCGAGGCAGTATCCGCATTGGACGACCTGGATAAGGAACTCAACAACTACGTCATGAGGTGCAAAGAATGGTACGGCTGGCACTTCCCAGAGTTGACCAAAATCATCCCCGACAACAACCTCTACATCAAGATTGTGCTCGCCATGGGGTTCAGGGAGAATGCAGTCAACACCGACTTCTCAGGGATCCTCAGCGAAGAAGACGAGCAGAAGGTCAAAGAGATGGCGGAGATATCGATGGGCACTGAAATCCTTGACGAGGACTTGACCAACATCAAAAACATGTGCGAGGAAGTCCAACACATGCAGGAGTGCCGAGCAGGTTTGTTCGAGTACTTGAAGAACCGCATGGCTGCCGTTGCCCCTAATGTAGCATCCCTCGTCGGAGAAATGGTCGGTGCTCGTCTCATTGCTCACGCCGGGTCTCTTATCAGCCTTGCCAAGCACCCCGCTTCTACCGTTCAGATCCTCGGAGCAGAAAAGGCTCTCTTCAGAGCCCTAAAAGCAAGGCACGATACTCCCAAGTACGGCCTTATCTACCATGCACAGTTGATCGGACAGAGCAACACCAGTCTACGAGGGAAAGTGTCTCGTATGTTGGCCGCAAAGACCTCGTTGGCTGCCAGAGTCGACGCTTTCGGCGAGGAGGACATCGATATTGGAACCGAGCACCGTGCTAAGTTGGAGAGGAACCTCAAGCTGCTTGAAGAGGGTAAGACGACGAGGATAAGTGGCACCGGGAAAGGAAAAGCGAGGCACGAGAAGTATGAGAACAAGAGCAAGGTGTTCCAGTATAAGGCGTCCGACGATTCTTTCTTGAAGTCGGATAAGACGAGTGGCAAGAGGAAGTTTGACGATGATGATGCGGCGCCAAAGTCTAAGCGTGTTAAGGTGGAGGTCAAAGAGGAGGAGGACGATGATGTGGAAGAATAGGTTACGGGAAACGTAGGACATTGACTTGTTAACTATCATTTTCATTAGTTATTTTCACTGGTTAATGATGACAGAGTATGTATATGTTACGTGGAGCTCTTATTGCATTTTATAAACAAATACAATGATTTTCTTCCTGTTTTTATGTCTTGATTTTTGTGTTATGTATTTAAATTCATACATATAGATATGCCTTGTGTGCAAATGTGTTAAATACATTTTTCAGAAACTTATGGTTAGGATTCTAGGCACCTCTGGCAAAAATCTTCATTTAGAAATTTGTGGGTTTTGTCTTTTTCAAAGTTCATGACTCATTTAAATTTAGGTATATTTTAGCTGGTGTGCATGCTTGAAGTTTTAATGTTTGTAACTAATTAAATATTTTGGCTATAACTTTAAACTTTTCATAAAAATGAAATTAATAGCAATTAAATTATTATTAAACACAACACTTAATTACAAAAATTGAGATATTGCAAATGCAAAAAAAAATTGTGTCAAAACACCCTACCAGGGTGTCCACAAACAGGGAATTGGTAAAAAAAAAGTATTTTTAACTTGATTTCTGGCTGTGAAACATCGTTGATTGTTTACAAATATTTAAATAATTTTTAAATGCAATCTAAAAGAGAGAAATTGGGTAAGGGACTTTTAAAAGTGAAAATTTTCTCTTTCAAAAGTCGTAGAAACCGCACCCAAATGCTGATGTTTAAAATTTTACAAACTAATTGGCTATCTATAACTAGGTACTTGCCCGCCCACTCAATTTATTTTAAAAGTAGATCTTTCAAATGTTTAAAATTTGCTAAGTTCCCAGTAAAATTCAAATTTCTTTTGAACGTCCCTAAAATGATTTTTTTTCTGTTAAACTTGACGAAGCTGTTGTGGCCTTTATTATTTTTTGGGTACATTTTAGATCTTAGGAAATATTTTTTGGGTACTAAGCTGTATATCTAAATATACTGGATTAGATTTAATAAATTAGTTTTATTATTAGGGGGGGATGCATTGGATTTCTACTGTTTGAGTATATTGGATTTCTTTTTGAATATTGAGGTTACTTTAGACTTTGATCTTAAAGTACAATCACTAATAATCTAAGAGATATATTGCACTTACTTGGACTTTTATGATTTTTAATTAGCATTTTGAATTTGGGGTACATTAAATTTTTATGCATGGATTTTTGGATGTTAAACTTTAGTTGCACTTTTTTGGGAATTAGAAAATAAAGCGAAATAGTTAGTTAACTTATATATTAAAAATAAATATATTTTTGATAAATAATAAGATAATGTCAAAGCATATCTTGCATAATAAGGAACAATAATACATTTTTAAAATATTGCCGTAAAAAAAAGTACGGCTTGCAGGGAAATTCAAAATGCTTTCCCTGTGGACACCCTGCCTACTGACGGTTAAATTTTCTGTATGGGAAAAGCCTGTACAGTATTTTTGGGGAAATTTCGGAAGTCAACATTTTCTGCTCCCCTGCTTCATATAACATAAATATTAGCCATAGACGCGGTCAGCCACGTGTGGTCGTCAAATTTGTATTTTAATTCATTTTTAAAAACGACAATGAACTATAAAAAAAGACCGACTTAGTCAATTCAATTTGGTGACTGATTTTTAAACAAAATAAAATCAGAAAATGGAGTTCTTTAGACAAACCCTGTGATAAAAAAAAATTGCATCCTACTTTACAATTAACCGACAAATAATTTTAAATTGTTAATCATGTCACACACCATTCACTTTTAATTATAGGTTCACAGCTTTTAGTATTGTCGAACATTGACAAATTCCTGACTGCATAATTTTATCTGGCAATTCTCTGAGCAGCCTCCTTCCATCTGTAATTTTGTAGTAATATATATACTTCAGGATCATGTCAGATTAGTACTATCAAATTGAAAACTAGTAGGGAACAAGATAAATGTGTAATTTCAATTAGCAAACTTTTTACAAATATTGAACTTCTGTAAAAAAAAATTAAAAAATGTAGCTTGCATCCTCCCTGAGCCAGATGCCTCCTGCACTGGCTACAGGAATATCAGGGTCTACGTATATTTCTAGATTGGATTATAGAAAAGATGGCTGACTGTATATAAAACTATTTTCAATACCCTGTTCTATTTAGAACATTCTACAATAGCAACCCTTCCCATGGTCTTGTGACAATTGCACCATATCTTATATTTTGACTATTAATTTACATTCATTGTAAATAAGGTAGTTTCAAAGGAAAATTGCACTGAAATAAATATTTTAGTCTTTTTACATGTAATAAGTAATACAGAACAGATTAACAAGGTTCCCACTCAAAATTCAGATTACAATTCCCTGACTTTTCCAGAAGGTGTTAAAAAAATTCCAGAAGCAAAAATATGAAAAATTACTCATTTTTTTAAAGAGAAATGTTGAGAACCGTAAAAAGGAAGTGCTAACTTATCAAAGTATAAAAAAAAACAGAGAAATTATCATTTTTACAAATTTATATTTTTGTAACGAAAAGAACATTTTATCGATGGTGAGGAAAGGAATTTAGTAAGGCATCTTCATTTTTAAAAAAAAATTAATTCCCTGACTTTTCTAGAAAACTTGAGAAATTGTTCATTTTCCCTGACAATTCCAGGTGCGTGGGAACCCTGGATTAAGTTTAAATAAAAAAAAAAGTCAGCACTAGAAATTGGATATTTCCTATTAGTAGTCACTATCTACAAGATACTTCATGACTACTGTAGTCACTTTTTTTATTTAGGTTTGGGACAGAAATGTTCCATTCTGCTATAGAAAATGTTCACCCACACGCAGCATACTTAACTTTCATCTTTCCACCCCTTTAATTCCATAATGGTACATGCCTTTGTAGAAGTGGCTGCCAAGGTCACATTCTAAAACTGGTTCTTTTTTAGTTTTATATCTTTTCCATGTGGTCTTTTTAGACTACTCACAGCAGATGTGTTATAGTTCCTTTCTAATAAACAGGTTTACCACTCACCTGGAATTGTCAAGGGACCTAAAAAGTCAGAGAAAATGAACTATTTCTCAACTTTTCTGAAAAAGTCGAGGAATGTTTCTAAAATTTTTAGATGAAAGTCATATTTTTTGTCCCTTGCTATCTATTTAATTTTATTTTCTTTATAAAAATATAATTTTTTTTTTTATACTTTGATCAGTTATTATTTGCAGGTACTTTATTTTTATAGATCTGTACCTTTAAAAAAAAGCATTACTTTTCATGTATTTCTCATTCTGAATTTTTTTTAAAAACCCTCTGGAAAGGTCAGGGAATTTTAATCTTGATGTTGAGTAGCAACCATGGATAGAGTCGGGTGACTTAATTTTCGTAGAAAGCCTGCAATGGCATGAAACTTTTCTAAAAATCACCCTGTGTTTCTTTGTGCAAAAAGAAATTGCCAATATTTTTAGCAATTGGTCTGATGTAGAGTATTCAGATACTGAAAATTCTTATATCAAAAGTGACAATGACATTCATTCCGAAATATCTACAGACGAGAATGCAGACGACTGCCAATTTTAATTAACAATAGATGACTAAATCGGAGTTTAATGTATTTGAGGCTTGTTTGTAGTGGCGCCGGAATCGGTATGGCAGGTATGTCTGCTGCCATATCTACTTTCATCCATACAATATGTTTCAAAAAAAAGAATTGGTATGGCAGGTATGTCTGCTGTCATACCTACTTTCATCAAATAATATATTTCAAAAAAAGATTCCACCAACAATTTCAAATGTCGAATAGTAAAAACTTTTTTTTCTCTTGTCATACCTCTTTGAAATAAGCTCTGGCACCACTACTTGTTTGTGGCACTTCGAACACTGTTTGCACAAGTGAAAGTAGAGTAACACTCTCATATGTTCAGATTTCGCATCAATTACAGTTAAATTGGGTTTCAACACCTTGTGTTAGAAAAATTACTTATAACTTAGCAATATTTTAATAATTTTCAAGGAAAATTATAGCAAAATCCTACAATCGGACTACGCCTCCACTGTAGACATGGCCTTTTTAGTTGTCCGTTTAGAAACTTTTAAGTCCAATTCTTATTTTTTTAAATGAATTACATTCCAAGACAAAATAGTAATTTATAAATATAAAATAATTTTATTCTTCATTCCACTATACATATATACACACAGATATCCCTCCGTTTTGTTGGTGTCACCTGTTCTGAGGACATTTTTTCCGGTTATGACCTAGAAAGGAATGTGTTATGTTAACCTATTTACAAATATATCAATTTTCTTGATGTGCAAAGATACAGTAAAAGGTTACTTAGTAAAAATAAGTGATAACTTTTTTGACATATACTATACACATTGCTAGTATTTTTTGTGCTCCTAAAATATTATTAAAAAGTTGAAATAACTATAATTTACAATGTAGGCAGGAATTTAAAAAATACAGTAACAAGTACTAAGTAGCACTGAAGGGATCCACTATATTTAAAAATAATCCTGGATTTTACAAAACATCACACAAAAACTTTCCATAAAATATAAAACAAATTATTATAAGAGTCAGTTAAATTCAATAAAAAAAATATTTTTTATTATGAAGCAGTTTATGAAAAATTAAATAAAAGTTTAATGCTCTGCCTGTGGGTAATGAAAAATCAATGAGTAATGAAAAATCAGAGCACTATATACAAAGGAAACCTGTTCCCCTATATTAAATATTGAGTAGTTAATATTGTAATATTTTTGAATTAGCAATAGCTAGTTAAACTATGCATATTGAGATATATTGCATCTCTCTCCTTAAGAATGAATTTCATTTATGTTACACAATAGTATTGTCGTATTAATTTGTTTTGCTATGTATTGAAAACAACTTTTAATGTTACAGTATGATTTCTATAAAAAAAAATTAAGTAAAATAACTAAAAGAAATCATATTTTGCTAAAATTTTAACATCTATTTTCCTATAAAGCAAAAATCTAGACAAATTTGATTTCATCTAAAACTTTTTGTTAAAGCAATGCGATTATATTATCATTTTTCAATGCTAAAAAACTTTTAAAATATAAAAATTGGAGATATTAAGAACCTTTTTATTTTTTAACATGTTCAGTCTGGTACGGGGTCGGGTGACGAACTTGTGGATAGTTACTGCTGTATTTATCCACAAGTGCAATATGGGGTTAATTGACCCAGTGACACACTCGTGGATAAATACGGATTTGACTGTCCACACTGAACGTGTTTAGTGTGGACTCGATATATCTATTGAGTACGCAGATAATATGATAAGACTAGTCATAAAATATATATGCAGAATAATGCAATTAGATTTAAGTAACTTAATTTTTTTAATCTGCTAAAATAGTTTTTAAATGCCTTAAATTTGTTTTAGCATCTTAGCGAAATTGTTAAAAAGTAAAATCCTATTTATAAACACTGCATGACAAGTACATTAAATTTAAGAAGTCATGTTACCTTTACACTAGCCCCCAAATAGATATTTGAGACATAGGATACATTAGAAAAAGCCTGCAGAAAAATTTATGTTTACCTCTCTCTCCACATTGTCCACACTTTCGTTTGTTCGCTGTCCCTCCAGAGTCAGGGCCAGCTGACCTTTTACTGGACGGGCCAGCTGGTGGTCTGTCATAACCTAAAATATGATACAAATCTTATAACGAGATAAACTTTAACTTCCCTTTTTTTTTATGCATTCATTTTTAATGAAATTGTTCTACATTACAATTATTTAAGCTATTTTAGAAAGATAAAAATCTTAGTTCGAAAAAAATCCCTTTAAAGCTGCATTGTTTATTTTTGAAAGAAAAAATAAATAGCTTCTAAGAATGTGTTAAATTATAAAATAAGCACACATGCACAGCATAAAATGTTAAAATACTTAATATGTAAATAATCAAAAAAATAGTAAAGTGAATGATAAATTAAACTTTTTTTATTCAACTTTTAAAAAGCTAATAATGTATCAAAGAAATAACAAATGCTTTCAAAGAAAATCCTCCAAATGGCAAAAAAATCTAATGAAATTGCAATACATTGCAATTATATAACTTAATATGGAAAGATAAAATCTTAGTCGGAAAAACTTCCCTTTAACACAGTATTACTTATTTTTGAAAGAAAATAGTAAATAGTCAAAAGTAATAACAAATGCCTTCAGAGAAACTTCTGCGAAAGGCAAAAAAAAAATTCAATGGTATTTTAAAATATAAACCTGGAAAACTAAATATTTTTTTACAAAGTATCTTAGTAAATAAATTTGTAAGTGTATGTTTATGTCTGAAGCATGATGTTTGTATGTCCGTTTTTGCAAAAACTTTCGGGAAACGCGAAAAGAAGATTGCGAACTTAGTGGAAACCTATAGGACACTTTTTTAAAACAGGCATCGCACAACTGTTATTTGGAATTAACATATGATGTTTATGCAGAAGGAATTCCAACATTGACACTAATATCTCAATTTGGTCAAAAATTGCACAATTGCAACCATTGCACTTTTAGCCATCAATATAGAGGTTCCAAAACAACAACAAATTAAAATTTATGACAGTAAAGGATGTTTTCAATTAAAGATGCTAATATAAATGCAAATAATTCACTTTGGAATTATTATGTTTAAAAAGTTAGATTCAGCTAGTTGGTTTGGTTTTATTAATAAACGTCGCACTAGAGCTGCACAGTGGGCTATCGGTGACGGTTCGGGGCCTATCTCAAAGGGAAGACCCGGGAATGATGCCTTGTATTTTTTAACCATGGTCAGATGACGAGGACAACACCTGAGCTGGCACCTAATAGACGTCGGGCCTTTGGACCCCGATCAGATTTATCATGCACCAGTTCCGTATACACGACGATAATTTTCTGTGGATGTTCTGGACGACTTTTCTAGTATTTTGTTGCGAAGCGAGCAACCTTTCGATCACAAGATCACTACTTTTTTACTCTTCCTTGTCAAGTCCGTCGCACAGGATCGAACCAGGAATCCTCTGATTCCCAGCGGTAGGGATGTGAAATGTATGTTCTTTTTAAAGAACAGCTGTTCCCTGTTCCTGTACTTTTTTAAAGAACTGTTCTTTAATCTGTTCTTTTCAGAAAACTGTTCTTTTTTTAGAATTTTTTTGTGTAGTATTTTTAAACTTAAAACCATAAAAATTAACAAATGCCGATTAATTTTATTTTATATAGTAAATAATTAAAAATAAACAAAGGATCTATAGTTTTCAAAGTAAGAAAACTATTAATAATTAGTTTAAATTTATATCGACATTTCAGAAAATAATTCCTTACAAAAAAAAAACAGATTTTGACAGGAAAAACAAAAAAATCCTAAAGCTATCTTTCAAAATCAGATGTAATGGTGATAAAAGAATTAATGTATCAAATTCTTAGTTTCAATAACGCTCAATTCTTATAATTTAGAGCAGTAAATATGTATAAATCGTAAATAAAAGTATAATTTCCTTGAAGGGATCTCTAGGACGCAAGCATTTTTCATTTATTTACATGTTAATATATTACATTTTATTCCTAAATCAATAAGCATTGCAAATTTGTAATAATTTGCTTTCTAGTTTGTAGATTGAAAGGAAATGAAGGTCAAATTAAAATAATATTTTAATAGCCATTCATTTGTTAAGATTTTAAAAATGAAATCCGAAAGGAAAACTCATTTCAAGAAACTTCTGGGTGTCTCCAATGTTCACGATATGATAAATATTATAGTAATAAAAAGTTACATTCATCGCTTTCAAGAACGGTAAATAACGTAATACACTAATATTTCTATACAGCATTAAAGTACAAATATACAAAGCAACAGATAATACTTAGCTGTTTCACCCAAATATCCGAACCATTAATATATAAATTTTTTACAAGAACGATTAAACTTACACATAGTAAATACTGCTATAGATTTAATGGAATCGGTTACGTTCAAATAGTTTCATACAGGTGAAGACCTTTTATCTATGTTCAAGATTAATTGAAATCAGAGTTTAAAAATTAACATGGTATTCCTATTTAATTTTAAAATAAATAGTAACTACTTTTGAATGTTTATATCGCATATCTACAGATCAGCAAGTAAGGAACAGAGAAATTGTGTGTCCATGTGAAAAGTTAATTAAAAAAATTAATAAAATTAAAGGATTATATTGAGTTATAAAGTTTTGAAACACGGCATATTTATAACTGCATGATCAATAATCTAGTATATATGCAAATCTAATATGCAGGTCAGCTGAAAATGAATTGCCACTGACTCTCTAAATCCCAACAGATCGCATTCCTTTGCTAACTTCACCCACATCAATGAGACAAAGAACCGAGCCCGAAACCCTCACAAAAAACTCCGACAAGATTGTTATTTACACAATCTCATCAACACCCCTCATCTCCACCTCCCTTTTAGTAATATTAATCACCCTCTCCCCTTCCCGTTCCCAGTTAATCTTCTCATATATTCCGGCATCTTTACGAAGATGTCGGTGAAAAGTGTTTTGAGATTCCGTAACGGAAAAAAAACCATCTTTGTATCCAAATCCCTAATACAAAATCCGGTGGCAAAAACTTATCACGAAGTGGCAAATATGAAAGAGGAAAAAATTACGTTTTTACTATTTAACAATTGAAAGCATTTTTTGAAGCATATTTTTACAACACATTTTTCGGATGATAATGTGTATGCAGCAACCATACCTGCCATACCGGTTCAAGTGCTATACATCCCAAAGTCTTTGTAACTATTCGTAAAAATTAACAAAAAATACCTTCAAAAGATTAAAAATGTCCACGTGAAAAGTTAATTAAAAAAATTAATAAAATTAAAGGATTATATAGAGTTATAAAGTTTTGAAACATGGCATATTTATAACTACATGATCAATAATCTAGTATAATATTTATTAATATATTCTTAATTGTGCTATAAATTTGCAAATCCTTTACTATAACTCTTTAATTTAGTGCATGTTAAAAATACAAATTAAAATATAAAGGTATAAATAGAACATTTCTTACGCGTAGATGTTTTTTTTAAATTTATATAAATTTATAATTTTTTTACTAAACTTTGTATAGGTATATAAAAAAAAATGTGGATCAAAATCATTTGCATATTTTTTTTAGAACACAGACAATTAACAAACACTACAAGAAATATTCAAATTTATAAAATAATTCTAAAATAAATCGAAGAATGTATAATTTCTTATACAAAATATCCTATATGTAATATTGAATAGTCCATTCCAATTTTTTTCATTATATAATATTTATCATCTAGATATACGACTAACAATTAATATAAAGAAATTTATCTTTGAAATGAAATTATATAAAATGTAAAACAATTTTAGATTTGACAAAATTCCCTAAAGTCATAAGAAATCACCACAAACTAACTGACACAAGCAGTTTAGTAGCCAATTAACTTAGAGCAGATAAGTATGTCTTGTAATAACATATTAAACAATTAAAGAACAATGCTGTCCCAAAAAAGAAACACCTTTATTCCGAAAAAGAACGCTTGTTCCAAAAAAAGAACACCCTGTTCACTTAAAGAACACCCTGTTCACTTAAAGAACACCCTGTTCACTTAAAGAACACCCTGTTCATTTAAAGAACACCCTGTTCATTTAAAGAACACCCTGTTCATTTAAAGAACACCCTGTTCATTTAAAGAACACCCTGTTCACTTACTGAACACCCTGTTCATTTAAAGAACACCCTGTTCACTTAATGAACACCCTGTTCATTTAAAGAACACCCTGTTCACTTAAAGAACAGGGGGATTCTTTTAGCTGCATTCTGAGTAGAAAGCATATCAGAGTAAAATATTCTTACAGAACTGTACGAAAGCTCTGGGAAAGGCGGCCCTGAGGCGTGTGCGACGTGTGCTACCGCACATTTCGCCATTCTTTAATTAAGGCCTCGCGACTAGGAAAAAAGTTATAAAATTATTATTATGTTGGAATTAAATGAATTCCTAAACTGCAAATACACTGTTTTTTTTATTATTTGTTTTTATTTATTTAAAGAAAAAAAAAGTCTGAAACTTCTGAAAATTTATTATTCATCAAAATTCAAATTTCTGTTGAAAGTTTGCATTATGTTTATACTTTAAAGAGTCCCCGCGGTGAAGTTCGCATTCGGACCCTCTTTCATAATTAATAGTATTTCTGAAACTTAAATTGTACATTGAATTTCCTACCATGATATGTAAATAAAAATTATCTATGAAAATTATATATCCAAAACATAGCAACTATGTCTTTTCACACCAAAATATACATTTTTATATACATATATTTTTAATGCTGATTTTTTCGGTTGTCGCATTAAAATATACTTTTATGCATTTTATACCACTTTTATTACCTAAATTTCACAAACACCACTATTAAGCAACCCAATCGTCCCGTATAAGTATTAAATAAACTAAGTTTTTTAATTAATTGCAAATATTGCAATAAAAGTGTTCAATCGAGAATAATTATTGAGACCGAGCAATAAACATGAGTTTTATTAAATGTTAAAAGTACATTAAAAAATGAGCGTGACCTTTTAACACTCAATTATTTAAATCACCAAAAGCATTGTCTGTCAATTGAAGTGCTTAAAAAATATATAACTTCCCAGTTTGGACAAAAGATGTTTAGGATTAGAGGGACATCAAGTTAAGAAATAATATATCCGAAAAGAAAGGATCAGAAAAAAGAACAGGGTTTCTTAAAATTTAAGAACATGCTGTTTCTGTTCTTTTTAAAGAACAGGTGAAAAAGAACAGGGTGTTCTTTTTTTTCACATCCCTACCCAGCGGATGCCTTTACCCACTGGGCCACGGAGGGCCTTAGATAAAGAAGATCGAAAATTGGATTTCTCTTTCAAACCTAAATTATTATAAATCCACAACTTGCACATATAGAATTTTTAAAAAAAATACCAATTGTTTTATCTTATATATATGAAAGTGCTCAAAAATATTTACCCGTCATCATGGGTTTTGATTTCTAATATCTGGTAACTTTAGGTTTATATTAAGGGTTTAATAATAATTAAAAACAGTTTAGTTCACATATAAACTGTAATCTTACCTCTAGCAGCAGGACCGGGGAAACGGTCAGCGCTCACGTCTTGCTCATCAGCCCATTGAAAGAAGCCGCACCCGCCGCTCTGTCCTTTAGAGCACACATAAAACTTCCGTCCTTTATTTGGGCCCTCTTTTCTCACAGTCAGCCTTAAATAATTCAATTAGATGAAACATATATTTGATCAAGTGACAGCGAAGTCTCTGTTTTAATTCAACCTTTCATCATTTCTCTGTAAATATGTTCTTTATATGCAGTTACAACCACAGGCAATGTTATTTTTTTTTTCAAATTTGACATGAATGTTCCTTGAAGTATGTTGATTTTTGGTCACGAGGTCTATTGTTCCTAGAATTACTAGTCTAATATAACATGAAGTGGTGTCCCTTTAGATGCCTGCCCATTGCTTAAGCAGGGTTTAATTTTTAAAAAAATTATATTAAATATAAAATAAATAATATTAAATATAAATTAAAAAAATTATATTAAATATAAAATAAATTCTAAAAATAAAATTTATTAATAGTCAGTTTTTTGGAATGGTACTTTTAAAAATAAATGGATTATACACTACCACCAATTATAATTGACCAAAAGACAGGGAGGTCTCTGTATTAATCACTGAGCTAAAATAACATAAACACTGGACCGAGGACTCCCATTGAGGGACAATGTACTTTACTTTTTAAATCATTTACATTAAACAAAAATGTAGTTAAATAAGGCAACCTGACAATTAAGTAACATGTTTTTCAAACAAAAAATGTGCAAAAAACAGCATGTTTTTCAAACATTTCTTGGAACCTTTTGGCAATTTAAAAAGTGCATTTTTGTAAAGATGGGGGTTTGGTTTGTTAATTAACGTCGCACTAGAGCTGCGCAGTGAGCTATTGGCGACGTAAAAATGGGAGAAATAATTTAAATCCACGTATTTGCATAACTAACTAATTGTACTAAATACAAAAATCGTTGCATTATAAGGCAAAGTTGGTAGGTATATATTTTATTTCATTTCATTAGCAGAAAAAATATCATAAAATTTATGATTTGTTTCCTTATGTAGTGTACATTGAAGAAATATTGTTGCTTACCTTTTCCTTACAAATAAATTAAAATGTTAAAGTTAATAATATTTTTTTTTAATTTTGAAATTTCCTGAGTTTTGTAATATATATATATATATATATATATATACTTTATATATATTACATGTTGAGCATTAATTTAAGAGTAAAGGCAAATGAGTTACAAGCAAATTATGATATGGTGTTCCTTTACATGCCTATCCTATGCAAAATCTGAATTGGATAAACATATATATATATATATTCAAATTTAAAGTAAAGAATGTTTTATGTTTTCTAAAGAATGTGTTTAATTAGAATTTTTTCTAAGAAAATCCACAATGTTATTTCAATTAAAATACCATTTTCTGTGATGATACTCGGTTTTAAGTTTGAAAAGTCATTTGTGCATCAAAGTTGCAATTTGAAAGTTGATTTGGTCCATTTAATTGTAATAATTTGTAATTAATAATAAAATTAAATAATATGATAAAAAAGTGTATTCAATTAGTGGAGTTTAACTACACAAAAGTTCTTACAATATAAATACATCTTCTATAAAGAACAATTTATTAATTATCTGGCACCTTAAATTTAAAGTCACTAAAGACAAAAACTTTAGTAAATGTAATAACCATGCAAGCATACTTTTTAATGTAAATTTTAATTAAATTAAATGCAAAATTTATATTAAAACACTGACATCTTTCAATCAAGTCAAAATCTAGCATTTAAAACAGAATAAATAACTTACAGAGGTGCTATTTCCTCACATCTGCACTGGACAGGACCACTAGAATTTTCATTTTGTGCGGAATTAGATTGAAACCTTAAAAAAAAACATTAATTTACATTAATAGTATATTTTAAGGCCTTGTAACAGCATATTTAACGGGGGGGAAATCCACATTTAAGAAGAAAAAAATTATTGTTTAAAATATATGTTACAAAGAAAATTAAATCCTTGATGCTCATGGATTTGATATCACGTCTTGTAATCTCCAATTTTTCCAAAATCCATGGGGAAAATTAATAAGCCTACTTTACAATTAAAAAGCAACTTTAAAAACTTTACAATTGCAAAGGTTGCCTAAGTGTCAGTGGGCAAAAGATAAAGTGATACAACTTATGTGTTATATAAAGAGTTAAAGGTGAGTTAAGTCTAAATAAATAGAATTTTTTAATGATTTTTATGAAAATTTGTTTGAAATGTTTAAAAGAAAATATCAAATATTGTGCTAGTGTGATTAAAATGTTATAAATATTGCTATATTATTAAAGTTACCAGATGAACTACAAAGTACTAAAAAATGTCAATATTAACAACTAATGATGGGACAAATAATTGATATTCGGCCAATCATCAACCGAATAGCTGTCATAGAAGCAACATGCAAAAATCAGATTTGGAACAAAAAAAATCAGATTTGAAAAATTGCTTGCTTGTACAGTAGACTCTCAATAACTCGAATTTTTGGATATCTCGAAAAAAATCTATTTCCCTGCACCTTCATTACTTATTTAATGTAATTTTATCTCTTTAATTCGAAGTTTTTCGTCGTTATTTTCGATAACTCGAAGTTTCCTCGCAACTCAAAATTTTGTTTTTCTCTCAAAACTAAGGATTTTGAAGAACCTTTAGCATATATGTAATTGCAGCGTTCTTCTTTATCAGTTCTCTTTCTTATTGTGCGTTATTGAAAGGGTATACTTACAATGGATTACTATTTGTGCCCCACCCTTTTGTTTGAATGTCGCCATACTGGATTCCCTGGACTGTATCCCCTCCTCTTTAATGCAGAGTCAGTCCAACAAGGAAGATTAATGATTTATCGTCTCTCAAGCCAGCTGGCGTTTTCGGTAATGTGCAAGTCACTTTCTTTAAACGTTACTGACCGTCCAGAAAGCAACTCACTTAAAATATGAAGACGACACTCGACCCCCTTCTCATTTTTGTTTAGGTAATGCACTTTCTATAGCACTTTCTTTCTCTATAGCAGCATTTGATGAGAAATCGCTTTCAGAAGAAGAATGATAATTAAAAATGCTAACCTCCTCCAAATATAACTTTGTAAGAGGCCCTATCTTCGATAAAATCTATGCGTGCATTCATTGAATCGAGGCCGGAAATGTAAACATCAGAGACATTTCAAGCAATCGTGCATTTGGAAAATATAATTGATTTCGAAAAAAATATAAATACTTACCAAACTATTTTGGATAGATATTTTAAATAAAGTCGTGTAAGTATACTTGTATTTATTTTTTACCAAAACAGCTTTTTTAAAGGATTTTCGATAACTCGAATTTTCGATATCTCGAATTTTTATACACTTCCCTTCGAGTTCGAGATAACGAGAGTTGTCTGTAATTAGTAAAAAAATTTAGCTGAATAAAAATAATTTCTGTGAAATTTATTATTTTTTAATCATTTTCAGAAATATGCAGCTTTTTTTAATTAGAGATTGAAACTAAAATTTAAAATATCTTAAAAAATTGTAAAACATTAAATCTAAACAGTATTTTTTATATTTTGATCATGACAAAACAGGTGTTAACAATGATAGGATGACAAACACTTTAATGAATACTTATAAACAATCTAAAATTTCGAAGATTTTTACAGAAAAAGGTTTTGTGCATTTCAACTTAAAATTTAATTGACTATAGATTTAATATTTATTATTAATAATAATTATTATTAGATTTAACAGTATTCGTCATAAATCTTTACCTCAGGTACTTGAGTTGTTTGCCTGTATAAAGAATTTTAAAGGAAGTTGTTATTCGGCCACAAAGTCAATCGAATTTTAATATTCAGCCAAATCCCTATTCATCACATCCCTATCAACCACATGAAATTAAAGATATTGGTGATAAATTTAATAATAGACTTTGTTATATGAAATATACTGTTAACAGTCTACAGGTTTGTGACATCATTGGCATACTGATAAGGTCACTAACATTTTTGAAAAAATTTAGTTATTTCCGAATATATTTTTCACAAATGCGGAAAATCGGAAATTGTGCAACATGGCCTATTTCGTTTTTATTGTGTATTAAAAATTAGTTTACCCCAAACCTAACATTATGCTCAAAATAGTGATTATGTCAGTAGCAATGTTCAAAACAACTTTTTACAGTAAGACTTCGATAACCTTTCCTAACTTGCAGACTCTTCTTTCTATTTAGTACTAGCAGTATGGTAACATACATATAGTTAAATAGGAATGCTATTTGACTACTTTTGAAATTGATTTAATATATTCACCTGGAAGGAAAGTTGTCTTGGGGTCTTGTGTAAGAGTTGTTTTGAGGCTGAATTTGGTTATTACTAGGAGGAGTTTGTTGGTTTTCATCATCTTTCCATAAGAAGAAATTGCATTTGGGATCAGACATCTCTGGGCACTTATAAAATTGTCTTCCTGCAATAAACAGAAAATACAAAAATATATTAGCTTAAAACATATTTTAAAAAAGCATTACAATTCCAATTTTTACAGGGTAGCTGGTCGATATTTCAACCAGAATCCCATGTTAATTTCAAAATCTCACAATGTAAAGGTTAACAAGATTCTTAATCAAAGAACAATCAAATATTATACAACTTTCAAAACTAATGCAATATGGAAAAATACAATTTTACTTTCACCTTTCTCAATTTAATTGTAATAAAACATATTTTTAAAACTTGTACAAAAAAAATATATCAAAATCTTAAAAAAACTTCATAGAAACAGCACAACTTAAAAAAGATATATAGAATTTACTCAAGTACTTAAGATAATATAATTGATAATCTAGGAAAATGAGGTCTTCGATCACAAGTATTAAGCAATTTTCACTGCAAGAGACATTAAACAATATTCTTGCATATTATTCTTTTTTTTTAAATATATATGTGTGTGTTAACAACAAGCTTCAAACATAAAAAAAAAAATACCATAACTTGGAACATAAAACTATTTATAATCTCTTCCAATTTTTCCTACAAAATATTTCCAATATGGAATATACAACTACTGAAATTTCAGCCACATATTGGGCTGTTAAAAACTAAATTTCCACAAAAATCATTCTATTAAATTTTCAGCATTTGCAAAATATTTAATGTCTTATCATCAAGTGAAGTGAGAACATGAACTTGGATAGAGAAACATGTGAATTGACATGTAATGGGGTGTAGAAGACTAGGGTCATTCTGGTTTATTGAGAATTTGATTATACAAAAGAGGTTTAATTTAACATTCTAAATGTACTAAAACTGCTATATTAAAAAAAAATTAATAATGATTAAATAATTATTAATTTAATTGTGATTAAATAGCATTTTCAACTTTCTTAATACCTTTTGTAGGTCCCTCTTTCCTCACAGTCAAAACAATTGCTTTCTTCCCACAGTTACAAACAACATCATCAGATGGCGCTGTCGGTCTATTATTATTATGTGTGGGGACAGGCCTGTAACAAAAGAATAAATAGCATTAATTGTACGAAATGAATATGGTTGACCAAAATGACATGCACAAACAAAAACTATATTTAATATTTGACAAATATTTAGAATATGTGTGTTCAATTTAACACTTTCACAAAGATTTTTTAGGGGTTAGAGGGTATTTTTCGTTTCGGCGTCCACAATTCTCGATAAGCAACTTTAGAGCATTGAGATTGATTGTTTTATCTCTGCGAGGTAGATCTAAAATGTTGATTAGTTGGTTGAACTAATGTCATACTACAGCATTGCTATATAATGGGCTATTGATAATAGGTATCTAAGAAAGAAATATAATGAGTGGTTGATTAATGAACATTGCACTAGAGCTGTATATTTGGCTATTTGTGACATTTCTGTATAAATCCTGACAAAAAGATTTAATTTTTAAACCAGGGTCAGACGACAAAAAACAATCTATGTAATTGAATTAATTGCATTATATAAACCAACCCTTTGGGACCCCGTGATAGCCTGGTTGTGATTTGATCCATATTGAATATACCTTCTTACTTTCAAGATATTTGAGGAATACATGGTGGAAGGTTAACAACTTTGCCTTGTTTTCCCACTGACATTAATTAATCGGAGAAACACCTTTGATTCTAAAACGCAGGAGGTGTTGCTGTGGTAGCGAGTTTTAATAAAAGCTATTCAAAATATTTGAATACTTATTTAATCTACCTCAAACAAATTAAAAATTTATCAATAATTAAATTTTGCATATGAACCACCTATTGGAATAAATGCAATCTAATAAACACTATTGTTGAACTGTTTACACATACTAAGGAAATATCATTATTTAATAGTTTAAGAAACAAGTTTAAATTATCAAGTTACTGATAGCAAAACACCAAAACTGAAACCTGTTAATGGTTCTCTCTCAGTTTATAAGTGCTGATCACAAACATTGCATTTTACAAACAAACAGAGATAATTCAGCCAATAACCGAAAACAAAGCAACTCTTCAAGAAGTGGTTACCGAAATGGATTTCTCGGAAACTGTTGGCTTGATGAAGGGGCCTGTTGAGGTGTTTGCCTGAAATTTGAGGTTGACTGTGACCGCGGTGGAAAAGCTGAAGATGCGGAAGAAATGTTGTTGCTGTTATTGTTGGTTCTTGTGTGGCTTGTTGACTCATACCCACTGTCAGAACTTGCATTCCGAGATGCTGCTGGTCTGGGTATGTTTGTGTTTGAGCCTGTATAAAAATGCACAGATAAACCATTTATAAAATCTAGGTTAAAAATAAACAATTAAGTATTGAAGATTCATATAACAATAAAATTTTGTTTTAATTGATAATAAATGTGACTTATAATTATTTTAACACAAATGCATGGGTTTTTTTACTAAAAATAACATAATTACAAAAATTATTAAAAAAAATAACTCTTATAAGAGTTTTTTTTTTTTTACAAAAAGAAATTAATAATGTGTGATTTTCGTCAAGTAAATTTATTTTAAAGGAAGTAAATTTGATAACTATTTGAAAAAAATTATTGAAAAATTGCCACTAATATTTTGACAGTAATGAATTTTGAAAATCTCTCTGGTCAAAAAAGAAATGACTTTTCAAAGTTTATAGCACTTCTAAGTTTTTTTATTGACTGAATAACCAAAACACTTAAACATGATTGGAATGATCCTGTTACAGAACTATGGCTCGTAATCTTACAATTTTACCTTCAATTCGCTGCTTTACTTAATTAAAATTTATAATCATGCAAGAGATATTTAATTGTAAATATTATAAACCAAAATGAACATTTTAACATGTGTAAAGTATTTTTTAAATTCTGTTGTTATTGCTATTTAAAAAAATAACATACTTGCAACAGAAGTTATAGGACGTGCTCCTAGTGTATCCAATAGTTCCATGTCGCAACCTCCCAGGCAACCTTCAAACCTGCAGCGGGAAATAATTAAGCATTTCAAAATAAGAGAAAATAAAAACTAATAAATGTTATTTATAAATTTATTTTTGAAAATACACTTACTCATCAGGATAAAATGGCCTCAAGGATCCAGGTTTGAACTTAAACTTGAATTTTTTCACAACTCTAGGAAGGCACTAAAAAAGATTGAACAAATAATGCAAGGATTTGATTTGGTATAACAGAATACAAAATGTATTATTAAAAGCCTTAAATACGGTAGGCTTCATGTTTTAGCAGACAATGGTAGAAATATGCAATATTTTCCCTGTGAACCACTGTTAACTATGTGTCCCGTGAGTGCATATGAACATTTTGATACCATCTATCTAATGTTACACTCACCTCTTGACATTGTTCTTCAATCACAGAAATGTGTTCTAAGCTTTCAGGTAACCACAATGCAGCGTTACAAGTTGGGAAAGACAAGCATGCTAAGAAGAACCTACGGGGGAAAAATCCAAAATTATAAATGCTTCAAATGTAATCAAACCATTTCATTTATTACTGGATTACCTTACTTATTCCTTCAAATACTAATTGCTTTTTTATTATTATAACTCATGTGACAAAGCAGTTTTAACACTTGAATAAATGTAGCATGCACTTTAAATAAATTCAAAACAATTACTGATGGAATAAAAATTAAATTTTAGTTAAGAAATTAAAATTCAACAACCTTAAATATAAGATAAAAACACATCTTATAGAACATTGCATTAAGAATACTATAATTAGAACATTGCATCAAGAATATTATGTCAAGAGAGCATTAAGATTTCGTATCAAGGAGCACCAAGCACATACTGTTAAACAAGAAATAAAGAAGTCCTTCATTGCCAAGCACTCTTGGGAACATGATCATATACTTAATTTTTCTAACTCACATTTAATTTGCAAACCTAAATCTCCAGTTGAACTTGACTTCCTGGAGGCATTTCATATTTTTAGCAATATTGACTCGATTGTCAATGAAACGTTTGCGGTCCCAGTATTTCCTGCTTGTTGGCACACAATAGTTAACTCCAACCGATTGAAATAGTTTTTTGTTCTTTGGCAACACTTTAAATTTCTGGGTTTATTTATATTTTATTACACACAGACTTTACATTTTCCGCTGATGAAGGGTGAGGTATCTCCCGAAACATGTCCGGATTAGACGGATTTTTATTGCGTATTTTAACGTTGTATTTGTATTTTAATAACCTTAAATATAACTAATTAATTAAAACATTTGGCAAAACAAAATTGTCTCAGGTTTGATATTGGTTTTATTAAAGAAGTGAGTGCAAGAACCAAGCAGCTCCTCTTTTTTCTGATTTTTCACTTATTCCCATAAAGAAAAGATCCTATATTGATTGTTGCAAGAACCAGACTGCTCTAAGAAATTGCAATAGAGATATATAGGAAAAGGAGTTTACTTTTGTATCATACATGCAAGAAATGAATAGTGTTTTTCGCCTGTCATGCACAATCTTGAAATCTGGAGCTGTCTGGTTCTTACACCAATGTCTTCAATTCATATATGAAAATTATAACAAATGAGAATATATTTTGATTAAAAATTACTAAAACAAATTACTTAAAATTTCTGGTATTTTCTAATTCTAGTACGTGAGAAATCATAACCATAGCCATGTGTAAACTTTACAATAAAAAAAACATATAATAATTTTTTATATTATAATTTCGATATATATATAACGAATTCAATATATTTTTATATCATAAACACACACAATATAATATATATATAATATATATATTTCTGATAATTTCTGTTTTGTCTTTTACAATAACTAATATATTATTTGTTGCTTAAATATTTATTTAAATTAAAATTCAATCATCAAAACTTTAATTGAACGAGTGAGATTAAAAAAGAAAAAAGATTCCTTTTTAATCTTACTCATTCAATTTAATAGTATATATTTTTTTCTTAGGAAAGAACAAAACCCTTAATAACTTAAAATGTAAATATTTTTTAAAGAAATATAATTTTTTTTAACAAAATTATAAAACATCATAAAAATTATTTAATAACCCTTCAGTTATATACAGTGGCGTAGGAACTTCTTTTTTTCAGGGGGGGCTGAATTTTTTTTTCAATCTATTAACAATATAAAATAGTACGGAGTTGCGAGCTATTAAACAATTAAAAAACAATCGATGCTTTAATTTTTTTACAAACAAGTGTTTAACTTGTTAAATGTTTTAACTTGTATCCGTTTTTGTTTCGATAGCTTTAGAACATAAAGTAACCAGGAAAATGTTATTAGTAATTTCAAATGTCCGTTTTGTACGTAAAAATATGAATTTTTTCAGATTTGAGGAATTCGTCTCTATTTAACTTTCTTTAACAAAATCTAATTTTCTAAATGAAGAAATTTCAACTATATAAGCTGTTTAGAAAATAGTGCATGAATCTGATGGCTTATTACTTCAAAGGGAATAAATTATGGGAAATACGATTATAATTTATGAAATGTCCATAATAATATTTTTTTTTATTTAAAAAAGCATTTTTACATTATTCTTAAAATTACTCTTTAAAGCTTTAGCGTTGTAGACATTTATATAAATACTTGAAATTACGTTTATATTTTAGCTGTGTAAATTGATAAATTTATAAGTAGTTTTCAAAATAAACTATCATATTTATGCTTTTCTGACATTTAAGAAAGGACGTAATATAAAAAAAATTAAAATAAGCGAGAGTATACTGAGGAAAAAAAAATTAGATATTATTGTGAAAACATATAAATTTGTCAGTTTAAATATTACTGAAATGAAATAAACCATAACTAGTATTCTATTGATGCAATAAAATAATTAACAATTTAGACTTTATGTAAATACACATTTTCCTTACACTAATTCTACAATGACTTACATACAATACTTATATACAATGAATACAATACTTAATATTATTCACTATATATACTGTATAACATTAAGTATGTTAATTCACTATAATAGTGTATAACAAAACTAAACATCATTATAATTAGAGTTACTGCCAATTTATATAAGCATAATTACATTTATCGTTAGAAAAGATGGTATTACTTTTAATTGACTTTTAGAATGCAGAAAAAATTACTTAACTGACAAAACAGAGGAATATGCTGACAGAAGAAATCTACTACCATTCGTTTGTAAAAAGAAATGCTTCCTAAAATTGCTGTCTTTACACTAAAAAAAGAAACTGTAATGCGGTTGTAAGATCTCACCAGGGATTTCTTTTTAGTTGCTTCCATGACTTCCTGCATGACTTCGGCCCCTAGGGGCAAGTTTCAGAAAAGCCTATATAGAAAACTGTCTACACAAGCATACATTGTCATTCTCAATGGGGAGATCATCAATCAGCTAAAATCGACAATAAGGGTGAGAGCCAGTAAATTACAAACAAATGGGGACGAACTATACAATTCCCAGCTTTGGTGGCCATTCACATGTCTTGAAGATGACCGTGCTACCCAGGGTGCTACCGATATGGCTGGTCGAGTAACCAGATGGCGGTCTGGCGGTAGCATTTTGCAAACGAAGTACAGCTGTTGACGGCAAACAGGTAATTTTCTGGTGTTTCTCACAAAAGGTGACATATGACTAATGACATGTACAAGTCGTCTTCGATTGGAAACAGTTGAGAAAGGAACTCATTGTCCTCGCCTGTACCTTTCAAAGCAAATTCCCCCCACTTTAAAACACGTTTAGAATAAATAAGGGGCGCTTCTTTTCGAATGCCTCTTTGTAGGAATTCTCTATTTCACCGATTGGTTTTTTAAGTATTTTTTTTAAAGTATAATATTAGGGGGGGGGGGGGGGGCTGAGCCCCTTCAAAATAATTCCTGGGGGGGCTCGAGCACCCCCAGCCCCCCTACTTCCTACGCCTATGGTTATATATGAAGAAATGCTTATTTCAATAAAATTTAAAAATTCATATGTCAAAAATACAAAAACATTGAGAAAATGTATCATTTATGCACTGTTATCATTAGAGATTTATAAACATTACTAAGAAGTATTACCCATTGTTATCTCTTTTTCTTTTAATTGTTATATCACCAGATTGGCACTTGGGGCATTTCATTACTGGTACTGTATCAGGAGTAATGGTTTCTACAAGAAAATCCAAAAGAATATATCACGAATATATTTTTACTGTTGGTATGATTAAAGTTGAAAAAAAATACTATTGTTAAGCATATAAACTGGTTAGTTAGCTAAATTAAGGTTCCTACACACTGAAAAAATAGCATACAGATGAAGATTTAGTATCTATTTCAGAGCAAAAAAGAAATATTGTCTTAAAATTTTCAAATATGCTCATTAAATAACAAGGCGACAATAAAATCCCGAAAAAAAAATTCCCTGATTTTGTCACAAAAATTTCCCCGATTTTACAATTATATTAAGAAATGTTTCAATACATGATTTGTATAGAAACTAAGTATCTATGCTACAATAATACAATAAATATATTGCATTATAACTGAAAAATTGAGAGCATCGCATTATTCATTAGTCGTGGACATGTTGTTTACAATCCAAAGTCCAACTGCGCTTGCCACTATGTTTTTTTATTATTCTTTTCAGAACTAAAAGGACATTGATATTGTCAACTGAACTACACAGAATAGACAACAATAATTGTCGTTTTAGTGATCCAAATTCAAAAATTTCCCCGATTTTTAGTGAAATTTTGACATTTTCCTGGACATTTCATTGATATTTCCAGAATTTAAAAATACCATGATAATTCTCTGATTTCTAGGTTATGTTGCCACTCTGAATAAGGATTACAAATGAATCAGAATTTATAAAGAGGATATGTTACAAAACTCAGACTTAACAGGAGAGATTAAAAGTTTACGTTTATCACATGTATTAAAGGTATACCACTTCAATTGTAGTGTTTACAAACTAAAGGGGAAAAAATCAGATGATTTATATTATATAGCTACTTATATTGAACTTTTATTAGCATTGAACAATTGTCAGTTACAGAGCACTAATTATGGAATTATTTTTTCTGTCCTGAACAAAAATTAAAAAGACAGAAATCCATCTTAGGAAGAAAAACTTTCGACCATGTATTTAAGGATAGACAGAAGGATATTAAGAATGTACACTTCAATAATTTTCTGTCTATCAATAAATATTACTGAACTCTTGATATTCGGAGCTGCATTTTACATCTCACAACTTCGTAATATTTAAAGAAGAAGAGGAATATTCACTGAATCGACAGAAAAATAAAAAATTGTTTCCAAGAGTTGAGATTTAAATATTTTACAACTTAAAAAAAATTCACCTACCTTGAACTACTTCTCCAGGCAATACATTGAAATATGTTGACAAGGCTGTATCTAATTTTATTGCCTTAAAAAGCGGAAAAATTCATTAGAACACTTAGAAAATATATATTGGTTTAAAGCATTTGTAATGAAGCATCACTAGGTTAAGGTTAAAAGGTATTAATGCTATGTTACATATCTAAAAATTCAAGCAATAAGTTATAGAACTCCCATTTCTTAATTTATGAATGACAAAGTCATTTATCCATGAAAATATATATAAATATTTTTAGCAAGACAAGATTTTTTAAAACAAATGTATTTAATACATGTAAAACCACTTAAAAGCCCAAATTTAATATTTTATTAGCATCGGTCATTTTAATGACTAATTAAATATTTTTTTTATATTAACAAATTATTGCAAATAAACTGGCTTTAAATATTAATTGTAGAGAAAGTTGTTTATATAAGCAGAAAATTATCAAAAAAGAAATAGGATTTCTACTAAAATTGCTTAATAAATTTTATTCTGTACTACTGATAATCATTAGCAATAAAACAATGACTTACACAAAATTTGAATTTTTTTACTTTTTTAATTTATAAACATATTTTATGTAGTAATGTTTTTATTGTTATGTATTTCCATTTAAATGAAGATAAATGTAGTAAAATTTTAATGAATCAACTCAAATATTCATGTTTAAGATTCCAATAATTTAATTAAAATATAAACACTGACATTTTAAGCAAAAATAAAAATTTCCATATTTCCTGTAGCAGTTTAGACATTTGAAGTTATTAAAACCTTAAAAAATAAAGCAATTAGATTAAACGTACCTGACGGACCACTTCAATAAAATATTCTTTATATTTCCTCACTTGCTCTTCAAGAACAACTAAAAACAGAAAAATAAGATAATCAAACAAATTCTACATAAAATGCAGGAAACAGGATATATTAGATATTTTGCTACTAATTTCACAAATAGGACCCTTTCTTTTTTTAATTATTATTTTATTTTAGAAAATTAAAACGAAGAATTGTTTTGAAGACGAACTTTAAGTCTGTGTGCAAGTAGTTCACAATACATAACTACACTTTCGATTTCTTATATTACTTCATGTAACTACTATATCTCCCTATTTTCTTACCAAATCTTCAAACAGAATTATTAGCAAGCAGCACTTAAATATATTTGTGGCATATTGTGTTACGTAATTTTAATAACAAATTTCTATACTCCCAGTCTCTATTTCTAGTGTGCACAATAAGAATGATTGAACAAGGAAATTTGATACCAAATTCTTACTTGTAACATGCCACATGATTGGTCATGTATGTTACCATAACAGGCCAACATATATGCTATTGGCCAAACAAAAAATTAAGTGACATTTTATTTTCATAGTGAATATGCACATTACTCGGCTGAAACTAACTTAATTTAATAAAATGAAATTTGCATATTTCCACTAATCTGCAATATTTCTAGTGCAGATTTCTGTTAATTTGCGGATTTTTGCTAATTCACAGATTTTTGTTAATTTGTTGGAAAATTGCATGCTTGTTGTAAGCATACAGGTATTTCAATTCACCAACATAGATAAAGCAGATCTCTCGTATTACTTCATGTAAGTTTTTCCTCAATTTTACCCAGATGATATGCGAATGTGTTCATACAAATAATGAAAATACTTAATATTATAAAACTCAACAAGCAATAGAAAAGTTACCTTTGGGATCTCTTGTCCCTTCTGTTATCCTATAAATAAGAAAAGAAATTTAGAATATAACCAAAATATTTACAAGTAAAAGACCATAACAATAACTAAAAATTAACTTAACACTATATTATAAAAAAGACAATATTTTAAAAGTAATTTGAAAATTAATGGTATACAAATTGTTACTTTCAAAGTAATGATACAGGGTAATATTTTGCGATTTTCAACTTACAAATACGAAATTTAAAAAAACTAACCCTTAAAGTTTACAAACTAATAAAAAAACCGGACCTTGTCTATATGGTTATTTCTGCAAGTGAAGGTTATGATCAGTATGTGTACATTGTGACAAACACTATAACATGAAGTAAGACAAAAATAAATGAATTTTATATTTTAAATCTTACATGCCTTTTGAGATCAGCTTCTAATTCCGCTCTTAAGTGTGGTTTAGACATTTGCAAACCCATCGTGTCATACCCTATTAAAGAAATAAATTGTAATGATACCAAATCTAAAGTGTTTTAAAACATTTGAGAAACTTCTAATCAAAATAACCCGCATATATATGTAATGATAGTTTTTAAGTAGGAAGAACCATCGTTAAGGGTTTAGAGGGTGCAGTCATAGAAATACGCAGTTCAGAAACAGGACCGAGACTTCAAATCACAAACATTTATTCTTCTTCAGAGCCGATCGGGTGAAGACATGTTAAGCACACAGTCACAGAACAGAATCCGTCTCCTGGAGGGAGATCTCACTTAAAAACATAGGGATTGTTGACATACACTTAGGGATTTTAGGGAAATTCTGAGTTGAAGACGCCAGCATGAATTAGGAAAACTTATTGGCAAGATTCCAACAGGGTATTTTATGGATTGCGCAAGAGAAATTGTCCCTCACGAGCTTCATGTGGGAATGGAATGTGTATCACCATTGTGTAGTCCTCCATTGTCAAGAACTCTTGGGAACATGGTCATATATTTAATTTTTCTAACCCACATTTAATTTATAAACCTAAATCTCCAGTCGAAGTTGTCTTCTTGGAGGCGTTTCACATTTTTAGCAATATTGATATGATTTTTAATAAAACCTTTGCTGTTCCAAAATTTCCCAATTGTTGGCACATATTAACTCCAACCGATTCAGATAGTTTTGTCCTTTGGCTGGCAACACTTTCAATTCTGGGTTTATATTCATTTTGTTTGCCCACAGACACTTTTTCATTTCTGCTGATGAAGGGAGATGTATATACCGAAACATGTCTAAATTTTACATATTTTTATTGCATAGTTCTAACATTGCATTTGTATTTTAATAAACATAGGAAGGTTTACAGTGTAAACCAGCTATATTTAAAACACAGAAGATTTAGCATTCGAATCAGAATCTGCTTGTTGAAGTGAATCATTTGGATTTATTTGTCAAGCAGTTTCCAATTCAGATGTTAAATAAATATAGCTGGTTTTCATTTTGGGCCGACGTTATATTATTTTATAGTCTACATTCTCTGCAAAGTCTCTGTTGACTTTGTCAGATGATGCATTCACTCTAGGACATTCTATAGCATTTTTGCTAATCACTAATACACCACACACATATATAATAAAGTGACAATAATAAAATAAGGTCAGAAAATAAAGATACCTTCAACCAAACCCATTCCAAGTTCGCCTGGAATAAACCGGCCACCTTCATTTACACCAACATACAAGCGAGATTTGATAGTTTCGATATGCTCTGCATGAGTGGCATCCGTACCTGTTAATATGAAAAATAATAATATGAAATTAATTAAAATATAAGATATCACTAAAATATTACATTTCATTAAATGCATGAATAATTTTGAAACATAATAAAATGAATGTTTACAGCCATAGTTACGCTAAATATATTCAAAAGTTTGAAAATCTAATCTATGCCATTACATGAACAACAAAAAAATCAAATATATATATATATATATATATATATATACACTTATTTCTTATTATGCATTGCATTGATTGTAGTAAAATACACACTTATAAACAATGTTTCTTACGAGTCTCTTTCACATTCAAAAGCAGCTATATCCAAAAATTTGAAAAATTATATTTTGATATTAATAGGTACTTTATAACTTTGGCTTCAATTTTAAAATGGCAATAAAATTAAATACAATAAAAAAAGAAAAATCTGTTTTTTACAAATAAAAACTCAAAAAGTTGGCAGAAACAAAAGTAACTATACATAGCAAAATTGAAAGTCAACAGTAATTTGATTCCTGATTGGCTGGACGTGAATATATCGACTTTTGATTCTTGAACAAAAACAAGATATTGATGCATTCGGTTGCAAACAATAACGAATTAAAAGTCTTCGTACAGTTTTAAAAGAAGTTATGTAAAAATTAAAATTTATTTAGATTATAACTTATGCGAAAATCTGGGAATATACACATTTTTGTGAAAATTGTTGTATTTTTTTTTCTTTCCTTTTCAGAAAAAAAAGGAGAAATTATTATATGAAAACAATATATGTTTCGATAGTTTTTCACGATTTACTCAAAAAAGGGCTTCAAGTGTATAGCCGAATTTGCATCAGGACTAAACTCTTATGTTAAATTCCTAATTCGGCAGAGAAGAAATCCAATTTATCGGGTTAATGGTTCCTATTAACGTATTTTTAAAGTTTTTTTTATTAAAAAAATTATACTTCTTAAACTTATTAAAAATATTAATAACATTTGATTAAGATTTATGGTAGAATACTAAAAACTCTTTATATCAATAGCGATTTGCTAAATTGAAAATATGTAGATACAAGATCTGTAACCTTCCATTGTTGAACACACATATATGTATAAAGTGAAACATTTTTTTTTCATTTCTGATTAATATACTAAAAATATAGAGGGCACAACTTAAATACAGTAAGAATACTCATTAATGTTTTTCTTTGTACTAGGAGGCTCCGCCCCCTGCTCCGCTAACGCTCCGCCAACCCCCGGAGGATTGCTACGCAATCCTCATAGGTTTGCTTCGCAAACCACTTCTCGCTTCGCTCGCTAAAAGGTAGGACACAATAACAATGTGTCCTAGTAACAATACATTTTTAATTATATTACTAAAAACTTTAAAAGTTGAAATTGTAAATTTAAATTAATATTCATCTTGGCAACACTACATTTTTACGACATGTAAGTCAATATAAAATCAATTAAACTAATTTCTTTTTAATTACAAATAAAAACAATGGTACCACTGGCAAGCCACCATTATTTATTTATTTTCCACGTCATTTCCACACCTTTCCCGCGTTTCAGTTACATTTCTAACATTATTAGTAGTTTCTTTGGCCATACATGACGTTAAGCTTACCGTAAATCTTGCCTACCAGAGGTGTGTAATTTACTGATTTTTACGTCATAAAAATGAAGCTCATAGAAATCTAGTTTTCAAAATCGCCAACAGATGGCGCCACCCTTATTTTTCCTTCATTGAAAGTTGGGAAAAGCGTTTTTCAAAACTTCTATTTTTTAATTTATAAGGCTTATATTCTTCCTAATTTAAGCCGACATCATCAAAATAATTATTTACCAATGAATTGAAGTTGTTAATCGTCAAAATGGCTTACCTAATGGCAAAATAAAAATGCGGTCGCAACAGAATTTCGTAAACAAACAAACTGTTGCCACTCAGTATACAAAAAAACTGCGTTTTTCAATCACCGCGTAAGAGAAATATATATAAAGATGTGCCAAACAATATTTACATACTTTGACATAAAAATAAATGGGCTGCAAAGATGTTAAGTTGTATAAATCACAAAAATCCAAAAACTGAACATCATTTCCTATGCCTAAGCAGATAGATCAATCATTCGGCCAGGTGGGGTGGGTTCTAGTTCAATATGTTTCCCAATGAGTTGCTTGTCGTTCTACTCAACATTACAGCCAAGACAAATTGTAACTGCTCTTTTCTCAGAACTCTTGCTTTTGGTCTCTTACTTAAATAGAACATAGAAATCAAATACCTATTCCATGTTTCTCCATTAAACCAATGAGATCTGCTTCAGTAAGTAAGTTCGGAGCACTGGTTTCACTTTCATCCATCTATTTAAAATAAACGCTCAATAAAAACAAGTTTATAAAGTTATTTGGGGTGATAAATTATATTTATAGCATTAAAAAAAAGGACATTTAAACAACATTGCAGATATAAAGTAAACATTTCATACAAAAGAACTTTCTATCAGTGATAATAAAAATATATTAAATAAATTGTTTGTTTAAAAGGATTGTTTATATTTAAGAGAACAGTTGTAATCAGATAATTATAATTTTATAATTTAGAACTTATAAGAAAAAGTATGAAGTTTTAAATATAACTCAATAAAAATTTCTGCTTTAAAATTTAAATTGTATAAATAAATACATATTGAAAATAAAAATCAAACCTCAATTGCAGTAGGTTGAAAAGTTTCGTTTAAAGCATATTCCCCAACGATCTACAAAAAAAATTATACAACTTATTGTCTTTAAACTATGTAAACCAAATAATAAACTATCAAAGATTTTTAACTATCAAACTATATACTAATTTATATTCTGCAATTTATTTTAGTATAGTTTAAGTAGTTTGTAATCACTACAAATTGAATAAATTATCTATAAAAGAAGATATCACAAAATAACATTGAAATTTAATAAATGATACTTTAATAATACCTAATACTTTAATAATTAATGACAGTTATAATTATAAAAAACAAATTTTTTAATCAGCAATGGTCATTAATAACAATTTTAAAAAGAGTTCAATCTCTAAATTTAACAAAATTAAAATATAGTAAAAAATTTAATTTATATCACTTTTCCTCGTGTTTTCAACCAGTAAAAATCAAGACCATATGCAAACTTATTATTTATATTTTTAAACACGAGATATCATTGCATGTTAATAAATTCAACACAAAAACAGTCAAGCACTTTTTAAATGTAAATACATATTGACATAAAATAAAATACAAAATGCCTAAACAAAGGGCAGAACAATAGTCAAGCTCCAATTTATTGGCAGACGGGCAACATCTCGTAAAGGGTAACGCCCCTTTAAGCTGCTTCCATCGAATCAACAAAGGAGTTTGAACGAATTGACCAATGAGCTTATTAAAACCTGTAAACAATGTGACATCAAAGCGGCCATTTAGTCAGAGCCGAACTATACTTAAAGTTACAACATAGTGGAATACTTTTATTGCCAATTGAACAAACAACTTTTTTTGTACTAAATATGAGACTAACTATTAATTAAGAGACTAACCCTTCATTAGGAGACTAACATTTTGATTATTTAGTGATAAAAAAATCCTAGAGGAAGAAAATAACTTATAAAGTTCACATAATTTTAAAGGTGATTCTACAGTCATACAAAATCCTGTTTAAAATTGTATTTGGATTAGTTAAGATATAATAGCCAACAAATGTATAACAAGATAAGTATTGATAAATTATTTAAAAAAAATATTACAATTGCATACTTTAGCATTCCACTTGTCATATGGATATACTTCAAGATAATTTCTTGCAATAATCATCAGCCCATTCACAGCAAACTGAAAAGAACATGAAAAATTATTAAATCTATTTCATTACATGACATTTTTTCAAAATGATGCAATAGTGCAGGTTTGGAAAGTGCACACTTCCTATTAATAAGAAATGTACTATGTTTACACCAAACTACACATAGCATTTGTTAATAAGTTATTATACAAAGGCTTAACAATTAGGGTAAATGGATATTCGACTGGTTTTTATCCAGATGAATAAAATGTCACAGAATTTTTTTTGTTGCAATCGTCTTTTGTTCTTGTTTTAATTATTTTCCTGAAAATACTACCAATGTATTTTGAAACCTGCAAATTCTCCTTTGAATTTTCTTCGTGCTATTCAGGTGGGTAAGGAGTATTAGGTTCAAGAAGGGACTAAACCTCTAGTATTATAAGGTATACCAAGACAGGATCTTTTCAATAAAAAAAAAACTGCCGGATATTTGATCAAATATGCTATGGCAAAATTAAGTTCACATTTTCGGTTTGTAATGCATGCCAAATATCTGATATCCAGCAAAACCAAAATATGGTTTATCCCCAAACTAAACATCTAACTTAGTTACGTACACACTTCTGGTAGGCAAGAGTATGGTAAGCTTAACGTCAATTATGTCAAAACAAACTACCATTAACGTTAAAAATTAAACTAAAACGCAGGAAAGGGGTGAAAAAAATGTGGGAAATATTAAATAATGGTAGAAATAAAATAATAAATAATAGTTTGCCAGTGGTTCCATTGTTTTCATTTGCAGTTTAAAAGAAATTAAATTAAATGATTTTATATTGATTTACATGGTGAATAAATGTATTGATGCTAAGATGAATTATAATTTAAATTTAGTTTCAACGTTTAAAGTTTTTGGTAATATAATTAAAAAAAAGTATTGTTACTAGGACACATTGTTATTTATTTGGCGTTTAAAGTTTTTGGTAATATAATTAAAAAAAGTATTGTTACTAGGACACATTGTTATTGTGTCCTACCTTTTAACGAGCAAAGCGAGAAGTGGTTTGCGGAGCAAACCTATGAGGATTGCGTAGCAATCCTCCGGGGGTTGGCGCACAGTTAGCGAAGCAGGGGGCGGAGCCTCCTAGTATTATTTTTATTTTGGTAAAGAAGATCGATTTGGTACAGATTATTGCAAATTTGAATACTGGATGGCGCAATGGTCACGACAGCAAACAAAAATGTAATTAACACTGCACCACTCGAAAAGTGTCTGAGAGACACAATCCAGGGGAATCGAAGTGGAGGTTGGACGAAATTGGAAAAATAAGCTTTTGTTTGGTTAATTAATGTAGCATTAATGCTGCACATTGGGCTATTGGCAACAGTTCAGGGCCTATCTTGAAGAGAAGTCCCGAGAGTATTAACCTAGATTAAAGAACTGTTAAAAAGAACCCTTTGTAAAAAAAAAATGGTGGATATCCACAAACATACAGTTTGGATATCTGGTATCGGGTTTGTAATGTACGTCGGATATCCATATCTGGCAAAACTACTATCCGATATATCCCTATTAACTACATAATACTAGTTCTATTAACTCTTTTATTCCATAATACAGTTACCTGTATTATGGAATTAAAGTTATTTACATATTCCATAAATATGCAAAGAACTTTTTTTTTAAATGTGTAAGTTTTTTTAAAATTATATTCAATTTCCTCTGAATTAAAAAAGTTATTTATTTTAAGTATTTTTTAATGGTAAATTTTAAGAATATACTGTACAATTTAAAAAAACATAAAACACTTATACAAATTTTTAATAATAGAGCAACAATGAATTTCGATCAGGATATTAGTTGCAGGGATTTAAAAAAATCAAAATATAGACAATCTGAAAGTTTTTAAGGGTAAAAAAACCAGAAAAACAAAATATTTTAAAAGATCATTTATATTTAAAGGAAGTTTTAGTTTCATCTTCAGATAAAGATTCCAATTTTATTTATTTAAATAAATTTTTATTACATTTAGACAAATAAAGGAATGTTAAAACTGAAATTTTAATACACAAATGGGGAAAAAAAAAAATTCTGAAAACCTACTTTATAAATAATATTTATTAATGACATGCAACAATTTTTTTTTAACTTTCTTCCTTGTCTATTTTAATTAATTTAACACATTTAAAAAAAATAAAAGTTGGAAGAAAAAACAAATTTTCTCCCAACACTTTGTAAAAAAAATTTCAAAGAAATTTTAATTCGTATTTCTCCAAACAAATATTAATCCTTCAAACGAGACAAAAAAAATACAATTATGTTTAAATGCTGCACTCACCCTTTCACTATTGACATCAACCTCAATCGTAGTTTCTCGACCTTCAGCATCCCTAGAAACGCATGCTAAGAAATGTCGAACTACAAGGTCGTACACTGCTTTATCATTACCCTATAAAGAAATACGTAAACAAAATTACATATGTTTTTAACCATACAAATAAAAAATAATAAAAGTTAGCAAAATTCAGAGTGATTAAGGTACACAAGAAAGGAGCATAATAATAATAATAATAAAGAAATCTCAGAATTCAACTTGGTTAGCAAAACTATTTTTTTTTATTAAAAATGGCATTTATTGGAAAAGTACGTATTTTCATGTGAAATTATAAAGTCATATATTGAGAACTTTTTTTCCAATCAACTTTTATAGAGAAGAAAGTAGCATTGTACTCTACGCCTTAAATATTAAATAAAATTATCATATTTTTTTTTCAAGAACCAATTAAACATCATAGAAAAAATCCATCATGTAATGTTCACAAGGTTCCATCACAAGGTTTATACTCCCATTGGCTTACCAAGTACAAAAACCAAAACTTTGAATAATTTCTTATATACTAAAAAAAAGGAAATATGATAAAATGTCAAGATTCTTTTGTGTGTTTTGAAATCAAAATGTTACTAAGTCAGGCATATCGATGGCTAAGAGTATAATCATTGTATGTTTATTTTTTGGACCAAATTTGGTATTGGTATCAATGTACCGCACATACATTGTATAAGCCTTGAAAATAACTTTGTGGTGCCAGTTTAAAGCTCGAACCAAGTACGAAAGAGGCACTAGTATCTCGTTTTCCGAAAGTTTACAAAAATTGATATTCAAAAAATATGCTTTCAGCTATCTATATGCACACCACATACCTCTCGAGCACTTGCAAATAATAGTCTATCAAAGTATAAAAAAAATTGAGAAAGCAACTTTTTTACAAATTTAAATTTTGATAACGAAAAGAAAATTTAATCGACAGCAAGGAAAGGAAAATGACCAGGCATTTTCATCTAAAAATATTAGAAGAATTCCTTGCTTTTCCAGAAAAGTTGAGAAATTGTTCATTTTCCCTGACTTTTTAAGTCATTTACCCCGACAATTCAAGATTTTCACTGTTTTTAACACAAGGTACCATTAAATTAATCTAGTGGTCAATTGTTAATTTTTGTGTGACTTATTTATTTTATGTCCAAATTATTTATTATTAATCCAGTCTTTTATGAGTCAATGAAAAAATACTAATAAGCAAATTGAATCAATCCCAATTCTCCCTCTTTAATATTTCATTGTTTTTGTTCGAGCCAATCAAATCACTTTGTCAATTTGGCGCTGTTGCGAAGTAGCCATCTTTGGGATACGCCGCCAAATGACATGATTTCCCGGCAACCCGCCAAGCGGATTGTTTTGTTTTTAAAGATATTCCCTTCAAGCAGGCAATCAATAAGCTCGCTTATTTTTCACGCTCACCAAGTTGAGTAATTTAAGCAATAAAATCTGTAAATATAGTCTTCCAGTAAATACCATTTGTTAATGAACCTAATCAACTGATTCCTGTCATTTAAGAAAAACCAACACATAAAAATATAAGCCGCCGCTATAGTTTAACAACTTATTTATTTAAAAGAAAACTGTTATATATTCTCACCTGTAAAGTATTGATATACTTTGTTGGGTGTATGGGAGGATGAGCGTTATCTGTTTTAGTACCCTGTCTAGGGTTAGGGCCCCATTCCAATACACGTTGGGCAAATTCTAACAAAAAAAATTAGTGTGTTAAAATTGAACAATAGACACAAAAGAAAAGTATTATTGAATTAAAAACAATAATTACAGTTAAATATACTACCATTATATATAATTATATATTTTATTATATCAAAAGCTTAATATGCCCTTCAAATTCATTTGAAAGTACTTTAAATTAAAATTAACATTCACAGTTGTAAGCCATCCACATCACTTGATACAGTTCATGTGTCAAATGACTGAGTTCAAATCCCAGACAAGGCATGGATCTTTGTTTTTGTTCATCCCGGTTAAGAAATTATGTGCACTAGCTTAGAACAGGCCACCATTTTCTCCAAAGAGTTATAGGATAGGCAAATGCTGCCAGATATAAAGCTAAGCAAGAATCAATTGCTATAAAAAAAATACATATGTAAATCAACGAATGAAATATGAAAGTTCCAACATTAAAACATCTAGAATTGTGTACTTATATTTGCTTGAATTCCTAAATTCCATAGCAATAAAAAATATCAATTACATACAGCAAAATATAAAACTACTAATCAAATATAACCAAAGAAATTACAATTTATAATATGCACAATATATAACCTACAATATTCAACACATAATATGCATTATCACGTTTCCATTACACTCAAACCTGTTTTTGTGCGGTATAGGAAAATTTTAATCAAATTGGAACAGAATTAATTATCTGGCTACCGAGACATATAAAAGCGTCTAGTGAAACAACAGTCCTCGCAAAAACTGATCACTGACTACATGGTAACTGAAAAAAAGTCCACTCTAAACGAGTACGAGGTAGTATCTTCAAGTGACGAAAGCGATTTTGAACCAAGTTCGTGTATTGTCAGGATACGAAGGATAATGGTTATACGTTTTGAAAAGTTTTGTATGTGTAAAATAAGTACATATGTAAATAAAATATTTATAAATGTTCGCATGTGTATTTTCTAAATCAGATTCCAAAAGGTTTGGCGAGATTCCAAGTCAAGCCTCATGTCTTGATTTCGGTTAAAAAAGCAATTCCTGGTTATTTCGTAAGATTTTGAGTTATTTTCTATGTGAGACTTTTTTTATGCGGCCCTATCTACCGCATAAAAAAAATATTTAATTGTATTGCAAAAACTATTTTTTATAGCTTGTGAAGCTACTCGTGAAGTTTTGCGGGAATTTTTTTTATGCAGTCAGAGACTGATTTACGGGAGGGCATTCGGGGCACTTGCCCAGGGCCCCCATTTTAAAGGGGCCCCCAAATATGATTTAATGCTAAATATATGTGAAAAAATTAAAAATAAATTTACTAACAAATTTTTTAAAAATCAATTAAATTTATTTTCATCAAATTTTTAAATTTTTTTAAAAAAAATCAATCATTAATTGTTTTGCTAAACTTATATTATTTTACCCAATTAAATCAATTTCACTTTTCAGCACGTTCATGATGTATGTCACGTTTTGCATCGCGTTTTTCAAAGATATGCGCTTTGGATCACTAGTAAAATTAAATTAATGACAAAGGTCCAAGACCATAAACAAGCTGTGTTTACTAATCGCACGTAGATTTGTCGTTTACGGATACTTTTTTCCTATACCAAATTTCCTAATATTGTAATCATTAGGGATTTGCTAGCTATTAAATGGGTAGAACATACTAATCTGACTCAACTAAAAAAAGCTCAAAAGGAAGAAAGAACAGAACTAGAAACATATGAAAAAACTCTGTTGCAGTATTGATCGTTAACGTTAATTCAAATTCTCAAAAGAAGAAAATTAGAGCTAACTGATTACGTACATAAATTTAGCAGTTTTATTTTGAATTACGTCGAGGGGCCCCCTAATGTTCTTTTGCCCTGGGCCCCTAAGCTTGTAAGTCGGTCCCTGTATGCAGTCCCTGTCCACCGCACAAAAACAGGTTTGAGTGTATACACTATTATATCATTAAAAATAATAAATTTAAACATATGTGTAATTTCAAAGCATATAATAAAATTAGTGTATTAAAATTTTAGTTACTTACCTCCCCAATTGCGATCTTGGGATTGCATTTCAACCAAGGAAACAAGATTCAATTCTTTGGGAAATATCGTTGTTTCTGTACGGGGATAACTGATATAACCTTTAGTGTAGAGCTTCTCTGCGATAGTCATGGCTTGTTTAGCATTAATTCGAAGCTTTCTTGATGCTAACTTTTCCAATTCCTGTAATGAAAATAGATGTAGTTAGGTTTCCTAGTACATTAAATTAACACCTGATTATGTAGCAGCATTGCAAACTGGTTTGTAAAAGTTGTAATAAGGTTCTGTTATATTTAAATGTTGGGTAAAGCATCTAACATCAAAATGTTTTCATACTTCTAACAGCTTTTGAAATGTTACATGGGATGCATTTATATATAAATTAATAAATTGCATTGAATTAAAATGAAAAAATTATAATTTTATTGTTAAAACAAATTGATAAATATGGTTGGTTAATTAACAACGTACCCGGCACAACCTCAAAACATGACAATATCAGCAACACTTATGATTAAACCAAAATTATGTTTTTTTTTTAAGTACGAAAATTTCATTAAAAAATTATACTATAAAATGCAGTGGCTCAGTGGTTAAAGGAATTAATTAAAAGTTAACATTTCAGTTCAGTCTTGGTGGACAATAGCCCAACTGAGGTTGGCTACCAAATTTTTCGAAGAAAAGAAAAGAGATGGATTTTTTACTTCCCCTCATACTTATTTGAAAGAAAACTATGTTTAAGGTCGAGAGGCAGCCATTTGTCAAATTAATTAAAAAAATTTTGTTAAGAAATTATTTGCCCTCTTCACGCTGCTCATAAACAACTGGTACCTCCTTGGAAGTCACTTTGGACATATAATCCCAATTAAGTATTCGATTTTTAGACCGGGCAATGACACTTTGCTTTTCAAAAACAGCTGGTACTCAAGCACACATATTAGATAATGCCGTATTATTAATAAAGATAGCAGTGACCAATTTCTTCTATCTTATTGAACACTTTTGATAATAAGATATACAAAAAGAACTATAACTTGTAAGCTACACATAGCCATTTGACTATCACTAATTATGTAGTTTAAAGCCACAAAAGTATACATATGACATAGTTTTTAAATTATCCTAAATTTCTTAAGACATCTTAAATAATTTATGTGTCTCTCTATCCTCAAAATATCACTTGCCACTCCACCACTCCCTTTTTTAAGCAAATATGTCAGGTAAACTGTGATAATTGAAGATTTAAATTTACCATACATTTTTTAACACTAGGTGCACTTACAAGGTACCATTAAATTAATCTAGTGGCCAATTGTTAAATTTTGTGTAATTGATTTCTTTTAATCTTTATTGCATTATTGAAAAAAATAATTATTTGTTATGGATGAAATCAATAGCAGCAATACGTTTAACTCTGGTTGATTAAAACTATATTATAGTTATGGATATTTAAAAAAATTAGATGGCATTTATAAATGCTTAATATTTTAAGGATATAGCAATATCGAACTTGGGAAATTATCAGTTTTATTAACATATGTATTTCAGCTTTGAGATATTATAAAGCAATTATATTTTAAGTGACTTGACATGTATATTACTAATATACATGTCAAGTATATTATAAAGCAATTATATTTTAAGTGACTTGACATGTATATTAGTAATATACATGTCAAGTCAGTGCAACTTGCAACAAGAATTTAAATAATTATTCGATAAAATTTAAAAGGTTAAGATACTTTAACTACAATCAATTATGACAAACACATGAATCAGGTATTACAAATCAGTCTATACCAAAATACTTTACCACTTAACCACATTAAGTAAATCAGTATACAAAACTTCAGCTTACAACTGTGTCTAGAGGCTGTGGTCTCCATTTGCTTTTGTTCCGACTTTTGATGTCGACCACACGTGCTGTAGGAGCCTTTAAAAATTTTAATCTTTAATTATTTACATCAAGCTGCATATTTGAAAGAAATAAAAGCTGGTGGAAACTAAGGTTTGCAATAGTTTCTTTAGTTTGCTTACCTCCAGGCAAACCTGATACAAAACAAGACAAGCTGTGTGATCAAACAATCTACCTCTTTTCCAAGTGAATTCTGTTAGAGTATCTTCTTTTTTATGTGTCACTAAAGAAAATATACAAAACAATTAAAAACCAGAATATTTCACCTGCTTCTGGCCCTGCTGAGCATGGAAGTAAGTTAAGGTAGAGATAAAAATATGGTGCTATAAATGAAAAAATATGTAAATGGAGGTCAATAAAATAAAATACCATTTAACCTTTGAAAACATCAGTCAAAATTTGGAATAAAAAGCATCATATTTATCGCAGTTTTGAAAGAATAGCATGGACAAATGCTCTTAAAAAGTTAATTTTTTATGCAATAATAAAAAAATTTGTTAATAATTTACATGCTTTTTTAAAAACTGGGTCTCTGTGTATTTTTCGGGGGAAAAAATAAAGGGTTTCTAAGACGTTCTTAAGGACATTAAAAGCAATTTATAAGAACTTTTTTTAAATGCAAAAAAAATCATACATTTGTAATGAAAAGTTAGCACTAAATCTGCAAATAGGCTTATTAATTTTTTTTAATTAAAATAAAAGAGAAAAACAGGGGTAGTAATAAGCTACCGGGTACAAAAAAGATGTGGGATCTCTATCTAGTGTTTAAATACATTAAGATTATTTACATTTTTAACTAAAGTTTAGTGAAATGCTTTAAATGATAGTCATTAAGGACTTTTTAAGAGCCTTTGGGAAAATTAAAATTTTTTAAAAGACCCATTGGACAAAAATAAAGAGTTTCCAAGTACTTTGTATGGGACCTTATGAACATGAAACGAAAATAAGAAGTTTATAAGAATTCGGATATCCGGATGAATAAAACGCTGGAGATTTTTTTTGCGATGATCAATTATCTTTTGTTCCCTTGACATTTTCCTCTAATACAGTAAGGGAAAATATAATTGTTTCACTTAAGACTATATAAAAAAAATCAATGAAGAAAAATTTTTTAAAAAATAATCAAATTACACATGAAAGTATTTCTACTATTTAATTTTTCAAAAACAGTCTTGAAAATAAAGTTATTGGAAAAAATAAGTGCACTTATGAACTGCTAACAACAGTTTATATATAATTAATATAAAAAATTAAATGAATTTTGATGCAAAAAAAAAAAAAATTAGTAAAGAAAGGCAATAAAAAAAAATTATATGAAATAATTTTGAATAAACTACACAAAAAATATTAGCACAACAAAAAAAAACTACAAAACCAAATATAAATGGCAGCATGTATACCCTCAATACAGTGCTACGATTTCTTATGGATGCCAACTTTAAATATTAATTAAAAAATAACTAACTAAAGTTTTTAAATTATGTCTATCAGGTACACAATTAGAGATTGAATAGTACTTATGCTGAAAATTTCACACATTTCCAAGCACAGGAAGTAGGAGTTTTGTGTACCACAGACAAACTATTTCTTTTATTATTATACATGTAGAATATACAGAGCATTAGGTGAACAAGATTTCCATTTTGGAAAAAATAAATTATAAATAAAAGGTTCAAATCGAACACATGATGCACTACCTTTTAATTTCCAAAATGCTTCTGGTATGAAAGCTTGGACTTGTTTATATCTCTCAACAACAAAACCCAATGTTGGGAATTGACAACTACCATAACTAATTAGTTGGTTCCCAAGGATTTCGGGGAATACCCTTTTTAACCGTAACGTCTGAAACCTCGTGAAGGCAGCACCTGGAAATAGTAAATAGGATTCAGAAATTGTTTATTTTCTCCTAAACAAATTTCATCATAACAAAATGAGAATTTACTGATATGCCAAATAGGCAAAAGTAAAATTTTTATCAGTGACCTCTTACAACAGTATAACAATGGTTTCATTTTAAGAATTTTATTTTTAAAAAAGTTCTCTGATTTCCACGATGGTATCACAAAAATTTCCTTGATTAAGAAGTGTTGTAATACATGGTTTGTATAGAAAGCATCAACACTACAATAATATATTGCATTAGAAATTAAAAATTTTGAGCAATACTTTATAATCAGTTAAAATAATAATTTATGGATACAACACAAATTTATAACAGTGCGACAGGCATAATAGTAATTGAACATGTTCTCTGGAAGCAGAGAATGCAAAAAGCAGTGAAATATTCATATAATTATTTTTTTAATATATGATTATATATATTAAAGCTTCATATAATTATAGCTTGAAGAGCATTCGTTTTTTCATCTAAAATTGGTGATTTTAAGCAGTTTTTCCAAATTATTTCTTTTGTCATAAAATTTTAAATGTTTTATTTGCTTCTTATTTCCTATTCCACTCTTCAATAAATCGCATATTCATTAGTCCCTCACATGTTGCTTACAATCTAAAGTCCAACGCACTTTGCAAATGATTCAAGATTTTACAAAAGTAAAACTGAAAATGTGCATAACCATACATTTTTTAAAATACTTTTACAGAACTAAAAGAAAATATAGACAACTAAATTACTCTGAATAGAGGGCATAATAGACGATAATTGCCATTCTAATTATCCAAAATGTTTACAATCCAAATGTCCAGCATGTTTTGCTTTCTCCCTCCAGCAGTAGTTCACATTTCTATCAACAACAAAACTGCACTTTTAAAAAAATACTTTTTCAGAACTAAAAGGAAAATAACTAAACTACACAGAATAGACAATAATAATTGCTGTTTTAGTGATCTTAATTTAAAAAAAATCCCTGATTTTTTGTGAAATTTTTAAATTTTCCCGGACATTTCACTGATATTTCCAGAATTAAAATATTTTGTGATAAATCCATGATTTTCCAGGTTATGTTGCCCCTCTGTATTAGCATCAATCACATCTAAAATACACAAACAAATAAAATAATTTTTGAAAAAATTAATTGTTTAAAAAAATTCTTGCCTATCCTGAGATCTAGTTCCCTTCGTACATTTACAGCATCACTTATCCTCTTGTCAGGTGGAGCTAGATTTGCGCAAGCACGAGCAATAGCTTGTGTAGTAATTTCGGAGAATCTTGCTCTCAGTACCGTTACATTTGGTTGAACTAAAAAAAAGGAGAAAAAAAATTAATATTAATATCTTAATTAACAACTTGATTTCAGAAAATAATACTTACATAGCACATGTAGTCAGAAGCATAAAGCAATATGCACAATAACACAGGTTTGGCAACTGCTGTTTTACTGTTCATTCTTCAACATACAATGACACTCATTAAATAGATTATGATTGATTACCGTAATGTTATTGGAATCGTGTAAGTGCTAAGTTTCACGTTGATAAGGCAATAAGAAAAAGGATATATTAAATAGAAAAAGTTTTAATGAAAGAGTAAAATAATAAGGATGAGTTATATATTTTTTAAATAACACACTTTATTATCATATATATCAAACCTAATCATCAACAAAACAAGGGGGGGGGGGGGGAATGCTAGTATAAGAATATGGTACACTAAGTCAAGTGTAGGAGATTATTTTAAAACCTTCTGAAATCTGATTTTTCTTCATTTATTATTCTTATTAACAAGCATTCTGTTAAAAAGAGGGTAAAATGAAACAAAGCCAATAACAGCCAAAGTTGGTTTGCTAACTATCTTGGGAAAGTATATGAAGTTGGCAGTCCTGTGCTTTTTCAGTCTGATGATGATTGATTAAAATTATAATTAGGGATGAAACAGATATCCGGTATCCGGCTGATTTTTAACTATCCGATATTCGGAAGTAAAGTGCCGGATATCCGATTTACCAAGCCGGATATCCGGATGAATAAAACATCGAAGATTTTTTTTGTGACGGTCAATTATCTTTGCTTTAAGAATTTTCCTGAAAATTCTACCAATGTATTAACAGTGTGCAGATTCTCCCTTGAATTTTTCTCGTTTTTAACTTTAAAATTCTATTAATTTATTTTTAACGAATCGTTATGGTGGAGGGTTATAACATCTCACAACTAATATAAAGTTGAAATAAAAATAAATTTCTCACAAGTTTAAGCAAATTTAAGTTTTTATGTTTGGAATGAAAGGGCATATTGTAAAAATACAATTATTCAGAAATTGAGTTTAAAGTGTACAAAATATACGCCCATTACTAGTAGCACTCTAGACTAACCCTTTGTAAATAAAAAAGTTTTTTGAATGTTTATTCAATCTTGGTATCACCTTCAAGGTAAGGAATTGGGGAATATTAAAGAATAAAAAAATATTTTGTAATTTCTGACTGATTTCCGTTTTTTCTAGTGTGTATAAGAAGATATTTTCATAAAAAAGAAACTGCCGGATATCCCCAGCAAAATCCATTTCGGATATCTGATATCCGGCAAAATCACTATCCGGTTCATCCTTAATTATAATTGACAATCAGAATGGACATTGTGAACAAACAATTTAATTATTTCTTTCAAGGTACAATATTTCTGTTCTAAATGTTAACAGAAAAGTTTTGGACTTCAACAATTATGTTATTTTTAAAAATAAAAATATACTAAACTCTAAAGCATAATATTTTCACATAGTATTGCAATGTGAACGTATCAATCAAGTGTAAATTGTTGAAGACGAACTTATCACCAGATAATTTACTTAATTATTTTTTAATTGATGCATTAACTTTACAAATAATTTAATTTCCTAAATTGAGAAATTCCTCTTTCATAAATTATTTATTGTATTGAAACATATTGGCAAACAAAATTTTAATATAAAAAATAATTTGAATAAAAACTGTGTTTTGGTTGTTTTAAATCTTGGGTGAATGCTCAAGTTACCAATCACAGGGTGGCAACAAAATTCTGGAAAAAAAGTTCCCTGATATTTCCCTGACTTCCATGATGGTGTCACAAAATTTCCCTGACTTTAAAATTACATTAAGAAACGTTGAAATATATGCTTTGTATAAAAACAAAGTATCCACGCTCCAATACAATAAATTTACTGCATTATAAATAAAAATTTATAAGCAATACTTATTGTCAGTTAAAATAATAATTTATGGATACACAAATTATACAATTGTGGTAGGCATAATAGTAATTAATCATGTTCTCTGTAAGCAGAGAATGTAAATTTTTCCAACTATTTCTTTTGGAGATAATTTTAAATGTTTTATATGCTTAATATTTCCTATTCCAATCTTCAATAAATCACATTCATTAGCCCCTCACATGTTGCTCACAATTTCAAGGTCCAATGCACTTTGCTTTTGCCTCAGCAGTGGTTCACGTTTTTACAAAAATAAAACTAAAAATATAAAAATGTGCATAACCATACTTTTTTTTTTGAAAAATCTTTTTCAGAACTAAAAGGAAATATTGACAACTAAATTACCCAGAATAGAGTGCATAATGGAGGCTAATTGTCGTTTTAATGATCCAAAATTGAAAATTTCCCTGATTTTTTGTGAAATTTCGAAAATTTTCCTGACTTTTCCCTGATATTTCCAGAATAAAAAATTTCCATGACAATTCCCTGACTTCCCGGTTTTCCAGGTTATGTTACCACCCTGCAATCATGTACCAGTTACTGACCATTTGGGGTAAATATTTAAAACTAAGAACATATAATAGTTTTTAAACGTTCCTTTAATCAATGATACTCAAAGGCTTTTAAAATTTAGGTACCTTTCATTTTACAGTTAAATGCGAGTTCAGTAGTTAAAGGTTCAATGGTCGGAAATCCAATATTCACACCTCCTACAAGTTTAATTTTAAAATACTATACCTGTTTTTAAATTTAAAAGGTTTTTTTAAAAAACATTTTAAGTTTAATTTCATTTTTTAAATCTGATTTGTACATGTACAATTAATATGCAAAGCTATTAGTATTTTTCTTACCCATTTATTCTCTTTCTTATACAGTAAAAGATAATCAATCAAAATTTTTAATAGGCAAAAAAGTCGAGTTGCAACATAACTTACTTTTTTTACACACGTCAATAATTTCAAAGCCAATGTTTTCTCCCTCCCGATCCCCGTCAGTCCATATTATGAGATATTGGCAATTTCTGATTTCCGATTCTAGTGTTTGCTGGAAATGTAAATTAATCATTAAATACAACATTAATAAAAACAAAAAGAAGAAAAATAGGTTAATTCCTAGTGTCCTTACTTAAGAGTGCCATCAAAATGCCTCAAACAACTGCCCGAAGGATCGCCTGTAAGCACCATGATCGACTGCCCGGACCAAAATGTCCGCCATTTTGCGTCATCTGACCATGGTTCAAAAATACGAGGCATCATTCCCGGGTCTTTCCTTCGAGATAGGCCCCGAACCGTCGCCAATAGCCCACTGTGCGGCTCTAGTGCAACGTTAATTAACCAAACCAAACCGCCATTTTGATTTGGCGACAAAAAAAACACATCATTTTTGCCTTGGCGACAACGGGGCACCGTACACTAGTAATTTACCGAAAAATAATCCAATACTAGGTATCTACCCTATATATAAAGTACCAAACCAAAACGATTACTCCTATATTAAGAAGGTAAATTGGTTGAATAAATGTCACAACTACAACTTGTATAACTTAAGGATCCCTTCCTAAGACCTGAGAACATAAACTGCTTTGTAATTATAAATCATGCTTGAAGAAGGTATCTCCATTGATTCTGAGTAGTCGCAAGGTGAAGGACGGAAACCACAATTTTGCACGGAGCCATGGTTAAGAGTGCTTGAAGTATTCACTACAGCCGTTTTTTGAAGGGAGGTCCACCCTGCCTGCCCTTTTTTCATAAAGATAGCGCCCTCATTCCCCTTTTTCAAAAATGCTGCCCTCTTTTGAAAAAATTCCCCTTTACAGTCAAGCACAAGCATCATTCTTTCTCTAATTGTCTTTAAAAGAAAGGCATTGATTAAAAAAAAAATTAATTTTTTATTATCGTCGACAGCTTTTTAACTATGCGTGTTGGGAAATTGCAATGATTCCGTGGTAATTTCAAGCACGAGGCATTCCTAGAATTCTATAGGTCGCCTGTACCCGCATATGAAATGCTAAGTTTTTTTTCTGTATTTTTTTAAAGAGAAGTGGGGCAAAGTTGCAAGACTAGGCATTTTATTACCAAACTTTGGATTAAAGTAGCCTTTTTATCAGTTTTGTATGGGGTCTGATAGGCTACTTACAAATTTGGTTGTTAGGGAAAACATTAATTTTTAAATGTCAAATTTTGGATTTTAAGTAATATAATTCTCAATAAGTAAGTAATATAATAAAGGGACATCAATCTTGTACTTCGAGATAGGCCCCTATGCCGTCAAAAATAGCCCAATATGCAACCAACTTATCAGAACTTTTTTTTGTTGTATTTAATATGATCACCATATTAGAAATATCTTAGTTGAGCCATAAACATTTAGTTTCAACTAATAACTATGATCAATAACTAACAATGAAATTAATTTTTGAACAGGAAGGGTTTGGGTTCAGATGTAAAGTAAAACAACTTTAATCCTATATATTTATTTATTGGTGCCAACCAGTCGCAAAGCTAATCGTATGGCTGCAATTCTTGCAATATTTGTTTTTTAAGATTGTATTCTATTGTTCAATTTTGTCTCAAATTTTTTTAAAATAAACATCAGTTCAATTGCATTGATCAGTCACTCCGATTTTTTTAATCAAATCTCGTTATGCTTTTTGGTAACTCTGCAGGGTGAAAAGAGGGGTTCTTTAACTGGCAACAAAGTTGGTTTTTGTTGCCAACAACGTTCTAGCATTGCGTATATTCCATTGTAATATATAGGCATTGGTAAATTCGTAGTGTACGGTTCCTCCTTGGTGTGATTCTGAAAATTTGCGCTAATGTCTTGGCAAACAACCTGAAGCAGTGCAAGAAAAAATAAATAGGGTTGCCATACATCATGATATTGCTAGGAACGTCATGAAATAGGGTTGATAAAATATAAAATTCATCACCCAACAATTGTCGATAACCATACACTAGGAATTAACCATGGCATTTTTAGAAAGTCGCGTTTTCTCGCAAATTAATTTTTTCTTGTAAAATCAGGTTTTTTTAGAGCTCATTGCCAAAAATATGGTGGCCAATCCATGTTTTTCAGTCTTCCTGAATTTGGTAACTTTTTCCTACTGAGTGTATGCCAACCATGTACAAACCATTGGGACCCTACATACATTTTTTTCTTACTTTTGAACAAAAATTTGTAATGCAGCTTTTTTTTTTGCTTTTCTCCATACTCCATTCTTTTCTTACGATAATTCATGAAAAAATTTGCAAAACAAATTATCTTTATATTTTACTGATATTTAAAACATAATTATCTGTTTATTTCTTTAAATTTTAAAGCCTGCATGCCATTTCAAAAAATACATGTATTTGAAATGTTTATATTTCAAAATCCGTATTAATTGTAGCATTTAAAATAAAATTTGCATATAATTACGTTTAAAATATCAGTTTTTATAATCATACACTTTTAGTGATTGAAATACCAGAACAATGACTTAATACTTTGAATTAATAATACAAAGACAAAACAAAGAGGACTTACTTTAATTCCTTGATAATCTTGTAAACATTGAGTTATAATAGGGGCTTCAAACAACACAACTGGATTACACTGCTGCCTGTAATTGAATAACATGTTTAACTTTTAAAAAAAAGACTTTCAATTAATAAACAGCAAACTCAATTAAGAAAATTAAATACCAATTTTTGTATAAGCCAGTGAATTCAATATTCAATAGATGGCCTGATACAGATGTCATGATCATTTTACAGCGCTGATTCAACAAATTGTAATCAAATTCATAAATTTTATTATAAACGGATCGTCCATCGCGTCTTCGAAACCCTCCTCTTGACATAATTTCTGCAATGCTTTTGGCAGCATCATTTTTTTCAGCTACATTTAATACACGAACCATTTTATTAGAAGTTGAGCAGTGTCTAAAGCAAAAGCAATTACGTTCATAATTTGATTTTGGTTTCAAACAATTTTCAATTACTAATTTCCGCAATGCAGAAAATATCCTCATGTGTTGGGCAATGGAAGTAAACTATTTCTTACTGATGTCTGTTACGAAATTCATTGTTTTATCGAAAACAAAGTTAAACAATTTGTGAAAATTAGAAAAATTAATTCTCAACAAACTATAAGCTACATCTTAAACTAAGAATTACGATAAATATTATAAACAAAAAACCGCGCTGTTTAGAACTAAAATATTGCCATACTAAAATACTAACTATGAAAACTTTATATGAGATTGTTTGTATTCAGAAAAAAAACTATATAAACATTTTTAAATTAAAAATTACAATTCATTTATGTCATTAGTCATTCCTCCATGATCACGGTAGCAGAAAAATAATTTATACATTTTCAGCGAGTCAAAATATTTGTTGCCGGAAACGCAACTATAGTGAGATACAGACATCTGGCATTGGTGTTTAGACAGTGTTTATTTACAAATTTTCTGTGCTACTTTCTGAGACCGCATTTATTCTTTTGCATTATCAACAATGTCCTATCGTCTTTTGTCTGCATTATTCAGAAATAATCGTTATTTTATAGCAAGAATTTCTAGGTATGTTCAATTTTCAGAGATTTAACAAACTTACAATTCTAAATCAAAACCTCTTTTAAATTTTACCAGTTCTTAAGAAAATTAACTTTATAATAACTATATTAACTGTAATGCAGCGGTCGGTTAATCTGTCTTTCACGGTCGCCCTGATTTTTCGCCAAATCTGGCAACCCGGCGCCAAACGCGATGCAGGGGGAAATGGAGGAATTCTTTGATTGGCAACCAAACCGGTTTTTGTCGCCAAACAATGTTTTATCCTTGTGAATATAGGATTTTCCGAAAAGTCGCCAAGGGCGACCGTCTAGTTCTATGCAATTTTTGCCGCCAAGTATATTTTAGCGTTGTAAATATTGCTTTTTCAGAATAGTCAAATGGGACCGTACAATACATTTTAACTGCAATTTGTAACCATCCAATTGCATCATTCTAGAAGAGAGGAAGTACCATCTTAAAAGCTGGTACAGTTAAATTAGAGGATAAAGGGGTGTAAAAATTAGTGAGAAAACAAATATGAATTTTATCGGATTTTGGCAGATTCAAGAGGGTACCGTGTCTCCACTCTCATAGCAGTCCGCTTCTTTTTTCCCTATATAATTATGGAAAACTTAAGTATGTAAAAAATAAACAAATTTGCACAGATATCCTATTGTGCATAAGACTTTTGATTTTGTCGTATTTTTTTTTACTGCCGAATCCGAACCATTGCCAATAACCCAGCTGCAGTGGAACCTTGTTTAATAAACCAGCCATTTCGAATGGGCGACAAACGAAAAACATAATTTTGGCTTTTTTTTTAAACATTATCCACCCACTTATATGCGACATTGATATCTCAGAAATTTTGTTTAGAAAGTGCCTGAAGCCAAGGGCTCTTTAACCTAACTTACTTAAAATTAATTTACATAAGTGTATTCATAATTAAAATTGCATAAGGTAAAAGCTGAAACCCTAGGCCTTCTATGCCAAAGTTGTTGATAAAAATTCTTTTATCGGAGTGCCCTTTATTCCTTACTTTTACCTCTGGTACCAGATGCGTAGTTAAGGCCAGTTCAACCCCCTCCCATTGAAAGTCAAGTAAAAAAAATTAAAAACCGAATTACTGTATAAAGGGGAAATCTATACCTATGTGCCTGGCTGCTACGATATAATTTTATTATAAGGTGAAATACAAAGATTTATGGCAATAGCAACTTTATATTATAAAAATGTATAAATTAATTTAGTTTTGATTGAACTGTTAATACAAAGTCTAATGAAAGTAATCAAATCAGATTAAAAAAATATTAATCATTGCTTACTAATTGCATGCCACTGTTTTATATGGGGATAAAAAAAAGGAGACCAATCCTTTAATTATTATTCTCATTTTGGTCCATATACAATGCTTAATTAGGTAATTATAAATTTACAAGATCAAACATTGATTATTCCAATCAGTGGCGGCCCGTGGTCGAAAATGTTAGTGCAGCCGAAATCATGTGAATCCCCCCCCCCCCCCTATTTTCCAAAAACCATGCAAGAACGGAAATTCTTTATTATTCAGTACTCAAATCAAACTTTCCTTTAAACTTTTACGAAATGATAACATGCGAAAAAAACGGAAAACACTTACTTATTTTTTGAAAATTAAAGTAATCCTGCTTTCTTTTAAACCTGCGAATCGGTCAATTTTAATATTAACTTACATAACGAAACAACAGCAGGACCATGTCCTGAAACAACAGCTCACAGTAAATGTATCACGAAAACCATTTCCGTTGTGAGATATTCTCGTTTCACCAACGAGCCAATCAGCATATCGAACCTCAAGTACAGCTAAAACAAGAATATTCATTTCGGCTGTACCATCTCACACATGCAGTGCATTAGCATGGGGGGAATCTCCATACTACGTAGAGGTTGCCATGAACGATGCAGTCGATTTCGCTTTTTGGCTGCAATTTGATTGAATGGAGTTTTTTCCCTTCATGAATTGTGCATTACGCTAACAGGCTTGCTATTTATCGGAGATTTTGTTTACTACCGTATAATTTTTATTTTCAATTATAATCTTCATTTAAGAAAATTAGAAAAATATATTATTTTAGTTTTAAAATACATTAATAAATCTAGGTGCAGCCCGGCTGTAGTTCCTGTAGTGGGCGAGCCGCCACTGATTCCAATTAAAGAATTGTTTTTAACAGTAGGGTGCAGTGGATTTATTCCCCGTGTCTTAGAAAAAATATCATCCGTAGCCTGCTTTTACACTTCTAGTATTACATTACGTAATTAAAATAAAATCTTATGTGATTAAAAATTAGAACGAATTGACGAAAACGCTTTGGTAGTTGCGCTATGTATGTAAAAGCCACATTGACAAATGCTAAAAAGAAGAAAAAAAATATTTATGAAATATTACCTTCATCAGGGTTTGATAAAAGGGTAATATAATTTACACTTTTTAGATTTCAGGTGCCCAAGCTCATAATTGTCACAATAAAATTAATCTTCGTCATCCAGAGCTGATAAGTTAAATTTGCTGTGATTTGTCCAAATATCCTCATGGTGTGTAAGTTTTGAAAGTGTTTACCAGCTGAGGTGTTGTCCTCGATACCTGACCATGGTTAAAAATTACAAGGCAGCATTTCCAGGTTTTTCCTTCAAGATAGATCCCAAATTATTGTGTAGCTCTAGTGTGATGTTAATTCAACCAATCAGTTAACTGATTATTATTATATTTACCTGATTATCTCCTCATTTTTTTAGAACCCATAAAAGAACTCTCAAAACCGTCAAAGTGAAGGAAGTGAACAATGAGCCAATTAAATACACAACCAGCAAAGCTGGCGAGTGGCAGGCTAAGTATACGACCAGTGGAAAAGACTACTTTGACTACCCTAGAAGCCAGTCAACATTCGTTATGATGAGTTTAACCGCCTTCATGGTTTACTTCTGCATCCTACGAGAAGAAAATGATTTGGACGATTGGCTTAGAGACATAGAAACTCAAGTACCCTTGAAGCTGGAAGAAGGACAATTGAGACAACAAATAGAACATGGGAGGAAGGCAAAAAAAGATGTGAGTACATATGAATTGAGGCTCCAGAAGATCCTAGATATACAAGAGAAGGTGAAGATAAGTTCCGAACCCCGGTAAATATTGCGACTCGTTTACCGCGTTTTCTAGTTGAGCGTCAGAAATGATCCAAGACTTTACTCTTTCTTTGAAGCAAGTGTGTTCCTGTAGAAATTTTCATTATAGATTGCATAACTTTACTATTTTTTTAGAAGACATGTTTTAATAGCTCATCAAGACTTACAATTGCAAAAATTTGAGATAAGATACTATACATTCTCCTTGCAATCATTATAACAGTTGCCGCTTTAAGTCCCAATTAGTTGATTACTTTGTAACGCAATATTGATTTTCGTATTAGCGACCGGATATCCGGCTCACATTACAAACCAGATTTCAGATAACCAAACCGGATATCCGGCTCACATTACAAACCAGATTTCAGATAACCAAACCGGATATCCGGCTCACATTACAAACCAGATTTCAGATATCCGAACCGGATATCCGGCTCACATTACAAACCAGATTTCAGATATCCGAACTGGTTTTTGCCGGATATCCGGCAGGTTTTTTTTTAAGAAAAGATCTTCTCTTAATAGTTCTTTAATAAAATTTTCATATTCATACTGATTTTGAAACGGCTGGAACTGTACTGTACAATGCATTTGAAAATTAATTTTTAAATATTTCCAAATTGCACTATGTTTTAAATGCTAAAACCTAGCTTTTACTAGACTGGAGAATAAAGAAAATTATAATATGTAACAAACAGAGATGTAGCTATGCACCCCACACACAAACCACGCATGTGGATTGTGCAAAGCGAACTGAAATATACTCCAAGGTAGTTTGTCAGTGGCTGGTTCCGAACATCTGCTGCATATCTTCCTAGTACTATCTATTCTGTGATCCACCGTGTCTAAAACCCACTTAGTCAGGTTTTAATGAGAACATTGTGACTTCACTCTTTATCCACTTGAATAGCCCAAAAAAAATTCAAAGGGGATCTGCAGAATACATTGGTAATATTTTCAGGAAAATACTTAAAGCCAGAATAAAAGATATTCGATGGCCACAAAAAAAATCTGCAATGTTTTAGTTATCCGACATGGTAATCGAATATTTGGCACTTAGCTTCTGGATAGTTACAAATCAGTCAGATACCGGATATCCGTTTCATCCCTATAAATCATTAATTGTAATTTTATTAAAATGTGTGTATAATAGATTTCATGTTAATTAAATTACTTACAAAAATATTGTTAATTGTATGCTTTTACATTGTTTACAAAGGTCTATATAAATGGTCTAGGCCTATAATTTGCATGCATTATCTTCATTGTAATTTGCATTATATGTATAAATAATGTACAAGAAACTGACAAGCTAAAAATTATATATGTATATAATTTCATTATAGAGAATAACTTTTTGATAAATTCTAATAAAATAAAGAAGCCTAGATGTTTTATTAGAAATTTGTACACAGTGTTTATAAACTTTCCTGTGAAATATTCAAATTTTTGTTTTACTAATAAAAGAGATATCCCATGAATTCAATTTTTCTAATTTCAAGCATATATTTGACTAATATGTACGTATTGTGTTTCAATACTTATCATTTGTCCTTAGTACTACATTCACAGGATTTAAATGTATTTAGATTTTTGATAATTAAAAACAAAAAATTTCAAATTATCTAACAAGAAATGGTAGCCTACCGACATTTAAGAATGCAACGGGTTGAGAAGCAGTCAACGAGTTATAATATATACAGTGTTCACTCTAGGCGTTTTTTGAAGGCGCAGTCCGCTCTGCCACCCATTTTTCATCAATGGCGCCCTCATTCCTCTTTTTCAAAAATGCCGTCCTCTTTTGAAAAAATTCCGCCCTTCTTGCCCCTTTTCAGTCAAGTACAAGCGTCCTTGATTTCCTAGTTGTCTTTAAAAAAGGCATCGGTTAAAAAACATTCTCCTTTTTAACTACTACGCGTGTTGTGAAATCGCGATGATTCCGCTGTAATTTCAAGCATGGGACATTCCACGAATCCTATTGGTTGTTTGTGCCCGCATATGAAATCCTAAGTTTTTTTTTTTTAAGAGAAGATGGTTTGGGACGAAGTTGCAAGACTAGGCATTTTATTACCAAATTTTGGGTTTAAGTAGCATTTTTATCAGCTTTATAAGTATTATTTTGATAAAAGAGACATCAATTTTGTACGGGTTTTTTGTAGGCCTCGGACAATGAACAATAGCCCAATATTCAGCTCTTGCGCAATGGTCAACCAATAAATCAGAACTTTTTTTTGCTTGGTCTGACCATGCCCACCACATTTTTTTTTTTTTAACAGTGCCCTTTTAAAAACAAGAAGTGCCTTTTCAAAAACGGGGTGCTCTTTTTGCCAACAGCGTCCTGCCCCTTTTTATTTCTAGAGTGAACACTGATATATATGTACTTTGATAGAAAAAGGCTCAATGTCGCTGATTTCGAGTTGACGTTAAAAATTACTTGAAAAAAGTCATTTTAATTATAAGGCCAGTGCCATAAGTTAATAGAGTAAGGGCATTTTCATAAAGACAAACGCCAATAGTGTACTACGAGAATATCGGGTTAGTACTCTTTCCTTGAATTTTCTGTAAAATTTACCATGAATTTAAATTTTCCATGACAGTTATAGTTGTGTGGCAAAACTGTACAATAATTTCATTTAATATTATAAAATTCTTAATACAGGGAAAAAGTTCTTTTGGTACTCAGGGCCTATTTTAACATAGAGTTGGTGGGGATTTTTCCCTACCAGTGTGTAGAAATGCCCCACCAGTCATGCAGATTTGCCCCACCGGAATTTTGTTTTGACAAATCAATTTTCCATAGTAAAAACATAAACTTGAATCTGTGTCATAAGAAAGAATGACGTTAGACAGAGACAGATCCCCAATCCTGTGAAAAGGCACGATTTCGACACTCAATCTCCTCAGATCCCCCTTTACTTAATGGGAGAATTACGGGGACGACTATTGTATCTTTAACGAGGGAAAAAAGCTTTCACACCCCTCCCCCGTCCAGCTATTTCCCATTCACAAAATCCTTTTGTTCAGAACTGTGTGACAATATATTTCGGATTGTCTACTATTCAAAATCATTTTATTGCACCCTTCCTTATCTACGCAGGATCTCTTAAGTGGGCACCAGCTGTTTTTTTTATAGTCGGGAAAACTCTTGGCATGTATTTGAAGGGATTAGGGCAGAAATATATGGCCTGAAAGTGTGGGGGGTGTTATAAGGGGTAAAATTATTTTGGGGGGGAGGGGGGGGGGATAGCCTCGAGCCCAATACAAACTTACGCTTATGCGTAGGTTACATGAAATATATGAGTAATTTTAATAAAGGTTGGTAGAAATGAAAGTGTCTGAAAGTTTGATTAAAAAAAATTACTTCAAAACAATGCAAAAAAAATAGTCAAAACTTTTGTAAATGTCATTTAATACTAGTTTTTTTATTCAACTACTTATTTTAGATTTTTATTTTAAATATGCATGCTTCGATGAAAACGGCAATGCTTCCAATACTTTTCTTTTTAATAATATTATTATAAATCTGAAATAACTGATTCACAATAAACTTCTGTTTCCCCACCAGAATAATTTATTTGTTTTAATCTTGAAAAAGAATAAGTTAATATTTTCAAAAAATGTGGGCTTTAAGGAAAGTGGAGTTTGAAAGAGGAGTTCCATTCATGTAATTTTAACTTTTGGTCGCACCACATTCCATGCAAGTGGAAAGGGTAATTTCCATAGAGTAATGATACAAATAGAGGAATAAAAATGCTGATTTCCGTGTGTCCATCATTGAAACCACGTGATTTGTGGAAATGCCAATTCATTCATGTGCCAATATTATTTGGCAGGCCTTGGCGACTTTCAGAACTAAACGTGATCGAAGTACTGTAATATGGTTTTGTGTTTAATTTTGTATTTAAATATAGTTTTTTTTTTTGAACGAGAGGCACAATTTAAGGGAGTTTAACAGATATATTAAGGATATTTTTCTTGTAGTTTATGTAAAAAATTTACCATAAGCGAAGTTCTTTCAATTGTTATTTTGTATACTTCAATAAGAAAATAAGAACAATAAAACCTGAGAAATATAAAGAGTTTCGCTTCTTCGAGTATGGAACACAAATAAAATATTTTCGTTTCGTTAATGAAGAGGAAATATTTAGCGCATATTGTTTGAAAATAAGTAAATACGTACATATATGTTAAAAAGTTTAATACGGACAGAACGCCTTATCACCAAAAGAGAAGAAAGTACGCCAAATTTGAAACTCCTGCAGATGTCTGAACGCCAAATGTGGCAGCGCTATAACCACGTCATGTGAGTTTTTCTTTTCAATGTTGACACCGCGGCCTTACGAGAGTCTGGTATTGAAGGCGCTCTCTATTTAATATTACAACTCTCTGGTAATTTCCTGCTACATGTTGATGTCAGATCATAGGCAGTCAGATAATCTCGAAACAATTAATAAGAGACTCATCATAGTCTTAAATGGAGAAGGGACAGCATTTTTCAATTACCGCCCTTCAGTGCTAAAATTTCGGCAGCTGAAGGAACGGCGACAAAAGTTGTCGGAGCAGCAATTTACAAAAGCAGAGATTATATAAAAAGATTTTTCAGAAATGATAACAAGTTTTAAGAAAATATTATGTTTTTTTAAAATTTAAAACTACTTATTTTTCACATTTTTGTGCTGTAAAATAAAATATTTTTCGAATACAAATAAATAATATATTATCGTTCAAATGCTACTTATTAATGAAATGTTATTAATGCACATTTTGTGACAAAAATGTAGGAAATATATATTTTTAAAAACAAAACATTAGTTTTTTTTTTTTTTAAATATATAATTTTTTTTTAATTACATTTTGCATTATGAAAACAAATAAAACCTACTTTTATGAATCGTTAGAAAATTTCGTAAATTCGATAATTTCTTTTAAATAAACTTTTTAATCAACTTCTTATAGAACATATAATTTAAACTAAGTTTATTAAATTAGTTTAATATTTGCTATTGTAAGTACAAAGTTTTCATTAACTTCTGGGGTTCTGCTTTTAGCAGAATTTAATTTGCTGCACCAGTTAAAATTCCTTAAAATATGCTCTGTTGGTACTGGAAAAAAAAATTGCAAATTTTATTAAGAGCGAAAATATTTGATTGTTTTTATTTATTTTAAATGCAAATTTTTTCTTTTTATACGAATGAATTAATATTTGACTATATCATGGAAAAGGAATTATGAGTTTTTTACATTGTTTTCACCTTTATAATGCTGAACTGTTGTAAAATCACACTTCCAGTGGCGTAGCCAGCATTGGGTTACTTTGGGTACAATAGCGCCCCTAATTGTGATCCTCTTCGCTCCTTCACATGCCGGTGGAATTTTTCCTTCTCAAAAATCAGTTTTTTGAGAGGTTGTATGTCTCTCATTTACGATTTCAATTTGAAAATCCCTCCATTACTGCATATGCTTGCTAAGCTTATCTGAATTACCATTTTCACGGTATGCCGTCATCAAAACATAAACTATTGGAAAATTCAAGACAAAAGAAAGGAGCATCGTGCAAAAAAATTGCTGATATGTTTAAAGTATGTACTCCTTTTCTTATTCAAATATTTTTTGTTTATTGAGCTTATCGTGGAAAATACCCAAAACTAACTAATTTTTTATTCAATTACATTTACAAATTAGTTTTCTATCACTCAGACATGTTACTTTTCACGCGGAAACGCTGTTTTCCGTTGTTTTTTTTAATTTGGGTTTTGATCATTCCCAAGATTGATGCACATTCGCTTGAAAAATTTTATGGGGGATTATTAAAAAGTTATATTTAACTATTATAAATACGAAGGGCACATAATGGAAATGTTGGCTCTATTTAAGAAGAGTGGGGTCAACAGATGCTCGTTTAAATCTGTGTTCATAACCTTTTTCTGGATTTTTTTTCTTCGGCGCTGCATTTCGTGCTGATGATTAGGCAAGCATTTTTCCTTTGTCTAGCTTCACAGATTCTACAAATCAATAATTTTTTTTACGAGCTACGCTATTTTTTGTTAAGATTTTGCCGCAATGTGCCGTTTTGCTGCGTCACGCAACCAATGAAACCTCCCCCCCCCCCCCCCGTCACACCAGTCATGTTTGATAAAATTAAGCGGAAAATAAAGATTATTATTCTGTTATTTTTAATTATATAATAAAGAATTATTTACAAATTATTATTGTTAGTTAAAATTACTAATTTTAAATTGCTTCAATCCGGACCCCCCCCCCCCCCCCCCCATCAGTAAAATTAAAAATTATTTTTTACTTTTTAGCGCATTTTCTTTAAGTCTGTTTTCATTTTTTTTAAAAAGATTATGTTATATACTTTGACTACAAGGGTTACATTACATTTTAGATCTTTGATGAGTTAAACTATATTTCTTAAGATACTGGATTTTAGACTATTGAATAAGAGTTTTATTTTTAGGGATACATTGGGTTTTCACTTTTTGGATGTATTGGACTTATTTTTTAATATTATAATGCTATTTTAGTCTTTGATCTAAATTTTGATTTAAAAAATAACAATGCGACACAGTAAAATGTTGATATTCTGGAAGCATCTACTTCTGAGGTATGACCAACATCTTCATAAGCAGTATTTTCACCTTGAAGCTTTAAACAATGTAATTAGGATTTTTTTATTATATTTAACTTTTGATCTTCAATTTTCCTTTTATTTGTAAGCATATTTTCAAATGATGGCTAACTTTGTTTGTAGATGGTTACAAATTTCTGTCAAGAATTAAAATCAATTCAAACCACAACAGATTAATATATCAGGCAAAGACAGCAGTTTCGTTTTGGACACATTTATTTAATATATCGACAATACAGAGAATTTCGAATATAAAAACCACCGAACTAAAAACACAGAATATACAATGAGAAAGTTAAGAACATATATAATGAGAAAAATTGTGCTTTCATGAGGGTATAAACCTGGTATGGAGAACTAAAAACACTAAGCCCGTTCACCCCGAATACGACGGGCGAGCTGAATATCCTTCGGCATGATGGTCACTCGCTTGGCGTGAATGGCGCACAAGTTGGTGTCTTCAAAAAGACCAACAAGGTAGGATTCACTTGCCTCCTGCAATACACATCAAAACAAATATTGTTCATTAAAAATACAAAACTTCAAATAGCTTTATAATGCTAATTTTAAGTTAAAATAATGGGTTGTAACTGATTTTATATTAGGGATTAAACGGATATCCGGCTGTTTTTTAACTATCCGGAAGTAAAGTGCCGGATATCCGGATGAATAAAATTGCCAGATATCCCTCAAATCACTAGTTTTAACATATCCTGAATAAATATTAAGAGGAAGTTTATAACATACATCCCAGAATAAAAAAATTGCAAAGCAATTTTTTAATAACTCTCAAAAACTTACAAATAAGCAACCTTGAACATAAGACTTGTTATTTACTTAATTAAAAAAGTTATCAAGTACATAAATATATTAGACATAATTCTCAATTAATCTTAGTTAAATGATAAACCAATAAATGTGTGTTTGTAATAAATTTATATTTTAGTTGCTATCATAAAGAGCTAGTGTTTAAGCTGAATTTTGCATACATTTTAGCAATATAAGATAAAATAGCAAAACGAATTTTAGCTTTATAAAGGAAGAAAGCAACATTCTTCAAAAATAAAGAATGTTTTAAAAATTAATTTTAAACTGTCCTTTTTTTTTCCCCATACTTTGAACTGTAATTCTATAATTCATACTGTATAAACAACTCTTGAATGAATAATAATAAAAGGTTGGACATAGATGAATATTATAGAATTCCTTTGGGTTCAAAATTTCGACAATGAATGCTATCTTCCATTAGTCATTTTGATCAAAATAAATTAGCACAAGTTCGCTCCATTCGAAGGAGGAAGTTTTTTAAATCCAGTCTAGACAAGTGACATTCCTCCATTCGATAGTTCAAGGATATAAGAAACCGGTTTTACTTGCAGAAGGATGTTTTTCAAAAAGAAGTAGAGCATGGAAATAGTTGACTGATTGAATCCATAGTTGTTTTTGCTTAAAAAAAAACCTGAATAACTACCTAAAAATAAACTACAATAGTTTAAAAGAAGAGTCTATAAGTGATATATAAATAAGGCAGAAATAACCACAAATAGATTTTTTTTTGGCCAAGTGTGATGATAAATTTTAAATAAATTTTGTTTGTTTAAATGTTAGATAACATTAAAGTTATTTAAAGCAGGGTGTAATTTTTTTTTTAATAAAACTTATTTTAAAAAAAAAGGAAAACCGACTTTAAGCAAAACACACTAAAAAGTAAAAAATAATTTTACAAACAAGTTGAAAAAATGTATTTAACATCAATTTGATACCTATTAAAACTTTTTGAAATCGGCGCCAAAATTTATGCACGTTATTTGTAAATTAATATAAAATTGAGCCAACTAGTTTCAAAATCAGATAGATCCACATTTGTTTGCGAAAAATCATTTTATTATATTTTTTACAAGTTCACAATGCCCTAGATCAGATTGCAAAGCGGTATTAACCAAAAGTGTCTGAATATCCAGTCTTAAAATGCATTCAAAGTCATGAGTTTAAATCCATTTAGTACATGACTGTCAATCGATTTTGTCGTCTCTTGTAAAAAATATGGCCAAGCTTCGCCAAACACTAGATCGTAAAACTTATGCAAATGGATCTATCTGGTTTCGAAACCAGACGGTTCATTTAATAGTACCAATATAATGTTTGACACATGATTGTTATTCAGTACTTTTAGAAAGTAGTGTTCTGCAGTTTGTCTAATTTTTAAGTTGGTGGTCTCTGTAGCTATGTAAAGAATAGGAACCACTGCATTCAGTGTTCACTCTAGGCGTTTTTTGAAGGGCGGTCTGCCCCTCATGCCCTTTTTAAAAAATGCTGCCATCTTTTGAAAAAATTATGCCCCTGTCGCCCTTTTCAGTCAAGAACAAGCGTCCTTGCTACCCTAGCTGTCTTTAAAAAAAAAAGACATTATTTTTTTTTTGTGTGTAAATTGGAATCGAGTGAATTATGACAGTAGAAAAACAAACTCCTTTTTAACTGTGTGTGTTGTGCAATAGCGATGATTCCAAGGTAATTTCGAGCAAAGGGTATTCCACGAATCCTATTGGTTGCCTGTGCCCGCATATGAAATGCTAAGTTTTTTCTGTGCTTTTTAAAAGAGAATATGGTTTAATGAGGTTACAAGATTAGGTATTTTATTACCAAATTTTGCATTTAAGTAGTCTTTTTTTTTTGTAAGGGATCTGATTAGGGCAACTTACAGATTTGGTTTTTAGGGAAAAAATTCATTTATAAATGTGAAATGTTTTATTTTAAGTAGGGATGAAACGGATATCCGGTAACTATCCGGTATCCGGCTGATTTTTAACTATCCGATATCCGGAAGTAAAGTGCCGGATATCCGATTTATCAAGCCGGATATACGGATGAATAAAACATCGAAGATTTTTTTTTGGCGGTCAATTATCTTTGCTAAGAATATGGTATTTAAGTATTTTCCTGAAAATTCTACCAATGTATTAACAGTGTGCAGATTTTCCCTTGAATTTTTCTCGTTTTTAACTTTAAAATTCTATTTTTTTTTTAATAAATCGTTATGGTGGAGGGTCATAACATCTCACAACTAATATAAAGTTAAAATAAAAATAAATTTCTCAAAAGTTTAAGCAAACTTGAGTTTTTATGTTTGGAATGAAAGGGCATATGGTAAAAATACAATTATTCAAAAATCGAGTTTAAAGTGTACAAAACATACGCCCATTGCTAGCAGCACCCTAGGCTAACCCTTTGTAAATAAAAAAAGTTTTTTGAATGTTTATTCAATCTTGGTATCACCTTAAGGATAAGTAATTGGGGAATATTATAAAATAAAAAAATATTTTGTAATTTTTGACCGATTTCCGTATTTTCTAGTGTGTATGAGAAGATATTTTCATAAAAAAGAAACTGCCGGATATCCGACAAAATCCAGTTTCGGATATCCGATTTGTAATGTGCGCCGGATATCCGATATCCGGCAAAACCACTATCCGGTTCATCCCTAATTTTAAGTAGTATCTTCATAAAAAAACATCAATTTTGTAATGGTCCGTTCTTCGAGATAGGCTCCGAACCGTCAACAATAGCCCAAAATGCAGGTGTAGCCCAACGTCAGCCAACAAATCGGAATTTTTTTGTGTTTGGTCATGTGTCAACGGGTGGGCACGCCCTTCCCCAATTTTTTTTTTATTAAAAAAGTGCCCTTTTAAAAACAAGAAGTGCTTTTCCAAAAACGGGGTTCCCTTTTACTGCCAACAGCGCTCTGCCCCTTTTTATTTCTAATTTGAACACCTACTGTTTTAAATGGTTATGGTGGAGCCGGAATCACAATTTTCAAGTAAAAGGAGCAGGCAGGGTAGGATGTCCTTTAAAAACAGCTAGAATGAATTCCTTTTCCTGATAAAATTATTACAATGAATTATAATCACCTGCAATGCCCCAATGGCAGCACTCTGGAAACGCAGATCGGTCTTGAAATCTTGCGCAATCTCTCTCACAAGGCGCTGGAAGGGAAGCTTGCGGATCAGCAGTTCAGTGGACTTCTGGTAACGCCTGATCTCACGAAGAGCAACAGTGCCGGGCCTGTAACGGTGAGGCTTCTTCACGCCACCAGTCGACGGTGCACTCTTCCTGGCTGCTTTAGTGGCCAGTTGCTTCCTGGGCGCTTTTCCACCAGTCGATTTTCTTGCGGTTTGCTTGGTACGAGCCATTACTTACGATACTGAAAATTAGTTGTATACGATTCATGAGTATTCATTGAAACTAAATAATATAAAGCAACTTTAAAAGTTTCAATTTAATGACTTAGAACAACTCCCCCTTCAAAAATTATTTTCATACAAAATTTTTTGTTTTAAAAGTCAATTTTAACAGAACTTGGTCAATTGTATTTTATTACTTATTGTTGCATTGTTCGGGATGCTTTTTATTAGGATGCAATGGATATCCGACCAACATATTGCATCTGGTTAAATGGCAGTAACCGTATATTACAATTATCAGGCTATACATCTCCTGAAATTATATACTACTGAGAAATTATATAAATATACCTTATCTTATAAATAATTATAAAAATTAAAGTTTGTCCATTTGTGCACTTGCTTCCAGTAATCTCAAAATTGACCAAAAGAATTTGCATGTGCCAAATTTAACTATGTAGTGAAATTTGGCACATGCAAAATTTGGTACAGATGTAGTACAGGACATTTGGCGTGTTTTATAGGGGTGATAAATTTATAGTATGGCAACTCCACCTGAAATTGTTAGTATTTTTCGATTCTTGTGGCGATTTTCAATCTGGCAACCCTATGACGTCATTGTGCCGCATAATCGTTTTTGTGAGTTGCCGGAACTATTTACTACTAAAAAAATCAGTTTTTTTTATATCCTTTAAAATAATCTTCATTTTGTAATTTTTATGAAGGTTTTATGCTGACTTTTTTGCTGGGTATAAGAAATAAAAATATTTGTCATTGGATAATTTAGCTAATTCATGACTTTGCCACATATGTGAATGTCAAACCTCTTAAAGACATTGTTCTATTATTTTACAGATAACTAAATCAGAGCTGGCAAAGTTTGGTTTTAGGAAAAAACAACAAAGAAAAAATTCCCTCCCCAAATTTGGGTTTTTAGGGAAACCAACACTACAAATTTTTCCTCAAATTTTGATACACGATTAATTTTTTTTTTTTTGCATTTGCAATATCATAATTGTTTTAATTTAAATGTTATGTTTAAAAGTAATTTAATTGCTATTAATTTAATCTCCAGCTCTGAACTAAATACATAACAAAATATTACTATTTTGAAATGTTTAGAACATTAATAAGGTGTGTTGAAAGTTATATTATTTCCGAAATTAATTTGGTTAAGAAAAACAAACAAGTAAAATGGAAATCATTAAATCAATTTTAAAAAAAGGAATAATTAAAAAAAATTCTTTAATTCAGATAACTTATAGAAAAGAATCGACCGCAATGGATTCTTCAATTACGCAAGATTTTCATTGATATCGCGTTTCTAAGGATTGCGCGCGAAAAGATTTATTTAAAAAATTTCGAGTCCACTTTGAACTAAAAACTTTTTTAAATTTCAGCAAAGTGATGAATACAAGTTTTCAGTAATTCAAAAGATCTCCAACTCAAACGATCTAACCTCAATTTCAGAAATAAACAAATGAAAAACGAAACTGAAAATGACATCATCAAAAAAATATATATACAAAATAATTTAAATTGTTTTAATTTTCTTTTAGAATATCTTAGGCAATAAATACTGTTTAGTAAATCAATATTTATATTATTAACGGCCAAAATCAATAGAAAATTGGGAAATCAAATAAGCCTAACAAAAAAAAAAAGGCGCCAAACTACTTTAATGGATTCTTAAGCCTAATTCTTGAGTAGTCAAAAATAATTTCTTTAATATCTTTTTATAAAAACCAATTCTACTGAAAAATATACTACATTAGTTCACTTTAAAATTAAATACAATGTTTTCTGACAATAACTTACCAAAATTTGATCTCGGGAAGGCTTTGTTTTCAAGGAAACGCAGTTAAATTACACTCAACAATGCAACAGAAAAGAGACGCTTCGCTGGGAATGAGAAGAACGAGAAATAATTTTCGGGAGAAGCAGAAAACATACACAAATGCATTTGCAAGGTTCGCGGAAAAAAAAAAAGTAAATTCAAAAGTGATGCCAGATTGATTTAACTATATAAGTTCTTTGAAGTTGGTTGGTTAAATACACAGTGATTAAACAACATCTTACTAGAGCTGGGAAGTAGGCTGTGGGCGACGGTTTAGTGTATCTCGTAGGAAAGACCCGGGAACACTTCCTCGTATTTTTAAACTGTGGTCAGAAGACGAAGACAACACTTGAGATTGCACCCGACGCAACCTTAAAAAGCGTAAAGACAGTAGACCCCGATCGGATTTAACAATCCAGTATACACTCCGGTATATATTGTTATATATTTGCTATGTCTGTAAAATCACTCTCTATTTGAACACAAACATTGATTTTAATTCTGACACACTCCAAGTTATAGTCGCTGAGCTAAACTAATGATAAACGCTGGAGCGAGTATTCCCTATGAGCGACAATGTGATTAACAGGGCCGTGCGGATGCATACAATGCGGAAGAAAGGTTAAAATATTGGGAGTCTCACGTAATGTCATAGAAAGATTCAAAACTGTTTTTTTTCCTTTTGTCTTCCTTTTTTTAAAATAAGAATGGACTAAAAGTCGTAACAAAATTAAAGTACTCCCTACCCCACAATTTTTTTTTTTTTAAATACCAGTTTTCATCTAAAGTTTCAAATGAATAATGTTTTATTAAGTGGTTAACCTGAAATTTACATGGCTGTTTTCTAAGTAGTACAAAAGAGCATGCAAAGAGATCGCTATGTGAGGTGTTCCTATGGGCTGAACAGTTTGCGATTTTCTAACATTTGGAATTTATAATGCTTTTATCACTTTTTGTCCTCAATTTACTTATTATCCGAAATATACATAAAAGTATAATGGAAATTCACGATTAAAAAATATTTTTAAAGATAACATATATTAGTTGAAACTTAAGTGTGTTTTAAATCCCAAATAGTGAAGGGTCTAAAAGAAAACCATAGTGATTTTTAAAAAATGATGCAAAGCAGAAGTTCATTACTTAATAGATTTTAACAGCATTCTGGTCTTTTTAATTTTGTTCACCGATTGACATCATTCTTATTGTTTCTTATTTGTGGAACGATGAAAGTATTGTTCTGTATCGAACACTATAGTCACTGAGTACTTGATTTCAGCAAAGCAAAGATGGACCTTATTATCATTTTTTACCAGGACCTGAAAATTGTACTGAGCTTGAAAATGTATTTAAAAAAGAAATTGCATTTTCAGCCATAATAAAAAAATTTTACGGCATTTGCAAAAATTTGAATTTGAAATATTAAGTTTCCGGAATTCTCAATTAACCGGACAGTTTGAAAAAAATATTGTCCGATTTTGATAATTCTTCTTTTGTTGGATTAAGAAAAATCTACTTTGGCAAAAACTGCAAAAAATAATCGGATATCCGGCTGTTATATATCGGAACTATCGGTTAATCGGACTTTTCTTTAACAGTTTCTCCAATTTCAAAATGTTTTTATCGTTTGGTAGAGAACAATAAAGACATTTCGTTTACCCAGCATTTATTAGCATGGATAGAGATTGTTTTACAATATGCCAAGGATAGTGAGGACCATATATATATATATATAAGGTGTGCTCGTACTCGCCCTGCCTGACGGAAGGCGGAGATAGCAACTATTTGACGTCATAGTAACGCCTACTACGCCTTCTGTGGGCGTGTCTAATGATCTCATTTGAACCAATGGCAAGGCTGAACTAGATGAGGGCGCGTTGTTTGATAGTGCTGCCATCTATTCGTTTTTTTGTGAACTATTAAAAAGTGATAAGCTAACTTTATTTAGTTACTTTTACTGCATTTTATGAGTTTAAATTATATTTTAAGGATTGCATTTAGTATGGAAAAATTGCAAAAGAGTTGCTTAATAATTTAAGCGTATTAAAATAATATTAGCTGCCACGAGATCATCTCCATGAATTTTGAAAGAGTAAAATAGTGGTCTGAACTATCCGGTCAATCCATTTGTATTGGACATATTAAATGAATTACAATTTCAATCAAGTAAAATACGGGGAAATAACAAAACAAGGACGGATTAGTAGTGAAGTTACCTGAACACAATTATTTACAGATATTTACATTATTTTTCTAATTAAAAATTAAATCACCAGTTGTTATCCAACCGGGATCGAACCTAAGTAGCAATGCTTGAAACACACAGCCAATGAGAATGATCAAACACCGATAGTAAGGCGGAGCTAAAATGATGTCAAAAGTAAGGCGGAGCTAAAAAGACGTCATTTAGTTGCCTTTCCTTGCCCACTTTCAAAAAGCGAAAAACGAGCGCACCTTCTATATATAGTCTTTACTATCCTTGACAATATGCGTTGTTGAGACAAAATGGAAAACCCAAGTTGTTACTTCAATTTCTCGGTGAATATAATAGCAAGGGGTTGAAGTCTCTTGATAAATTAAAAACTAAAAAAACAAAAATAAAATAATCTTTTTTTAAAAAGAGAAAACCTACTTTAAGAAAAATGCTCAAACAAATTAAAAAATAACTTTTAATTTTATAAATCAGTTGAAAAAATTGAATTATTTAGTATCAATTTTATACTTATTACAACTTTTTGAAGTTGGTGTCAATTTACAAAAATCATATATACATTTTGGTGCCGATTTCAAAAAGTTTTAATAAGTATAAAATTGATATTAAGTAATTAAACTTTTTCAACTCGTTTGTAAAATTAAAAGTTATTTTTTACTTTTTAGCGCATTTTTATAAAAATCGCTTATTTTTTAAGATTATTTTATATCCTCAACATAGGACATCAATATTATTGAATTCAAATTCAACAGTTTTGAATCGACACAACCTACAAATTTATTTCTTGTTTAACTAGTATACACAGCGGAACTTAATTTTTAAGGTACTTATTAATTTTTTGATTTTTTTTTTAAATACTTTGGTTGTGCCATACAATATAAATGAAATATATAAATTTTTGTTTTGATTTCTGTGACCAACCAGGTAACAATAGGTTCGGACAGCTGCTTAATATGAATTCTAAACTACGATTAACATTCAAGCTTTCTTAGAATTGTAGGAACATAGAGAAAGTTCCAATTGCATTGCAGAAAAAAAAATCTAGGAAGTTTGAAATGAAAAAAAATAAAATAATAATAATCTGTTTAAGGCATGCAATATAAATTGAAAAAGATTCTTTTTAAAAGAAAACGAAAACCGACTTTAAGAAAATGCGCTAAAAAGTAAAAAATGTTTAATTTTATGAACGAGTTGAAAAAATTGAATTATTTAATATCAATTTTAAAATTATTAAAACTTTTTGAAATCGGCGCCAAAATTTCGGTATGATTTTTGTAAATTGGCACCAACTTCAAAAAGTTGTAATAAGTATAAAATTGATATTAAATAATTCAATTTGTTCAACTCGTTCGTAAAATCAAAAATATTTTTTACCTCTTAGTCTTACTGCATTTTTCTTAAAGTTGGTTTTCCTTTTTTTGAAAGATTATTTTATTTTCCCCTTTTTAGTTTTTAATTTAGTAGAGGGCTTCGCCCCCTCCTATTATTCACTAAGAAATTTAAGTAAAGAGTTGCGCTTATATTTTGTCTCAACCATGTATATTGTAAAACAATCCCTAACCATGCCAATAAATGCTGGGTAAACGAAGTGTCATTGTTGTACAACTTTTGTTAACCAATGAAAACATTTTGAAATTGGAGAAACTGTTAAAAAAAAAGTCCGGTTAACCGATATTTCCGTATATATAACAGCCGTAAAACAGATTTTTAAAAAAAAAAATTGCCAAAGTGGATTTTTCTCTATCCAACAAAAAAAAAAAAAAGAGAAGAATTTTCGAAATAGGACAATATTTTTTTCAAACGGTCCAGTGAATTGAGAATTTCGGTTAGTTAAATGCCGGATAACCGGTTATTTTTTCAAATGCGCCCAAGTGAGACATCTCCTATCCAACAAAAAAAGAATTTTCCAATCTGAAGGAATCCCCAGCAAAAGGAAGACAAACTATTCCGCCTGATGCAGCGTGCTCCATCCACGCCCCGTTTGTGCTTTGCTTTTACCAAATTTGCTTCTAATTTATATCAAACGAGAGAAAAATTATGTAAATAGTGTTGTATTTTTGCTGTAAATTTTTTAGTGATAAATGCCGATGTGAATAAATGTATTAAAAATTTTACGTTTTTTAATATTGTTATCGAAATCGAATAGTAGTAGTGCTTTGATGGAAAAAAAATCTTTCAAGCAAACGAACATTCTTTTTGCATAAATGGATGAAATCGCAATAATTTCGTGTGTAGAGGTATTCAGTAAACAATCCGTAATGTATTATGCTTTCTTTTCGTTTCTAATTAAAAAAAAATATCGCATTCCATTCAAAATGTAAAATGTACTCAACTGATCGCTTTGCTAAAAAGACACAAACTCTATACCAAACGAGAGAAAAATTATGTAAATAGTAATGTATTTTTGCTGTAAATTTTTTAGTGATAAATGCCGATGTGAATAAATGCATTTAAAATTTTACGTTTTTTAATATTATTATTATTATATTTCGAAATCGAATAGTAGTAGTGCTTTGATGGAAAAAAAATCTTTCAAGCAAACGAACATTCTTTTTGCATAAATGGATGAAATCGCAATAATTTCGTGTGTAGAGGTATTCAGTAAACAATCCGTAATGTATTATGCTTTCTTTTCGTTTCTAATTAAAAAAAAAATATCGCATTCCATTCAAAATGTAAAATGTACTCAACTGATCGCTTTGCTAAAAAGACATCAAACTCTATACCAAAAGCAGTTTATGAGAGACATTGCTCCCCCTTCCCCTCCATCTATCTGTCGCCACTGTCAATAATCTTTGTCCAAAACAAGAAAACGACATCTCCGAAGCACGAATAGATAAGGAGTCGCATTGTGAAGACATTTACCGAAGCGAGCCCCTGGAGTTTTTTTGGAGAGCTTCAGAGTACCCACAAAGGGGAATGTTCACGACCCTGTACTTCTGTGAAAATAACGCTGTTAATCAACGCATCGGACGAATCACGACCTCTAGGTGTTTCCTGTGAACACGTTTTCGGTGATGCTGTTGTTCAACACAGTCGTCAATAAATTATCCTTTGTGTAACTCTAATTCAACCAAACATTCAACAATAGATGGCAGCACTATGCCATTATAACATGAAGATAGGAGATTCAAAAATCTGACCGAAAATGGATACGAAAATTGAACCGCTAGTTATTCTACTTCACATATACTCAGGAAGATGAAATTTGGCGCAGTAGGATCCTAATACCTAAATAGGGGGAAAAGCTATTTGCGAACTTCTAATAGTACAGTCGGGGGGAAAAAAACGAACCACCCCTTATTTTTAGGCCAGTTTTTATTGTAGGGCTAAACTTAATATACCATTTTATAGGGAATAAAGTCTATTATACATTGGTGTACAAAAAATTGCGATAGGGGATTATCTTTATACTAAAATCCGGACCAATTTTAAAATGTCTAATAGCAACCAGTGGCGTAGCCAGGATTGTCCGAAGGGGGGGGTCCATAAATTATTTTTGGTCCGACCAAAACCAAATATTTTTTTTTATTATTAATAACTGATTTGAAATTTTTTAACTAATAATTTTAATTAAATTTAATTAATAATTTGAATAAAATTTAGTTAATAATTTGAATAAAAGTTAATTAATAATTTTAAATTATTAATTTTAATTAATCATTTTAAATTAGCAATTTTAATTAATAATTTTTAATTAATAATTTTTAATTAATAATTTTTAATTAATAATTTTTAATTAATAATTTTTAATTAATAATTTTTAATTAATAATTTTTAATTAATAATTTTTAATTAATAATTTTTAATTAATAATTTTTAATTAATAATTTTAAATTAGCAATTTTAATTAATAATATTAAATTAGTAATTTTAATTAATCATAATTTTTAAGTAGTAATTTTAAATTAGTAAATTTAAATTATGATATTTTTTAATTTAAGCAGTAGTTTTAAATTAAAATTATAATAAATAATTTTAATTGATTACATATTATTTATAAATTTTAATTAAGAAGTAAATTAAAAGCTTAAAACACGTAGGCAGTGCCGTCACACAAAATTTTTTTTTGGAGGAGGGGGGGGGGGGGGGGTTGAGAAAAGAAATTTCCCAACTAAACGATTCGAAATTCCCAACTTAACGATCCAAAATTCCCAACTTAACGGCGTCGGGTACGGATACCAGCTCGGGTGTTATTCTCGTTATCTGACCATGATTAAAAAATACGAGGCATTATTCCCAGGTCTTTTCTTCGAGATAGACCCGAACCCGAACCAACGTTGTGGCACGCAACATTTGTTGCACGCATGTTCCAGTGCAGTGTCCGTTCTCAGTGCGATGTTAATTAACCAAACTTAACGATTGGAATTTTTGAAAACAACAGTGCTAAAAATTCCTAGTTCCAACTTATCAACTTTTTATATTATAATTTAATTGTGGAATTCATAAGGGGGGGGGGGGGGGGAAGGGATAACAAATACAGCCATGTTCTGAAAATGTAACATGATCTGTAAATAGTGGCAGTGAAAGGGACTCGGCAGTTGTGACAACCCAACAGCCATTGCTAATCTTAACATAAAACATAAATAAAATAATATTCAAAAATAAAAAGTATCTACATACCAATATGACCACATTTATCAAGTAGTAATTAAATTATAAATTTTTTAAATTAATAACCATTTTAATTCTAAATTAATCTATGCAAGAAAACAGGAATTTAAATTATTATAAATAAATTCAATAAACTTAGAAGTATTCAAAGAGAGAATCCTCCAAAGTTAATGTTAAAACGAAACACATATCACATAAAATTATGTAAAGAAAATAGGTACTGAAAGATGCGTACTCCGCGCATAAGATTTGTCGTAGCAATCGTATCGAAGTCCGAGAAATTTTTTTAACCGAGGGGTGATTTAAATAAAAGAACCCATCGAAAGTTCTGGAAGTTTTTATTTGAAACTGGTAAAAACTAAAAAAAAAATATTTATAGAAAAACACACAGGAAACGCACAGCGTCAACATTACACAATTTTGTGATTGCTTAATCACAAAACAAAAAAAAAAATAAAAAAAAAAAAAAAATCCTAGACACGAGACTATAAATTTAAATGGAACTGGCGCGCCAGTCCCATATATTCGAAGCGCCATGGCGCTTCGAATATTAGCTGAAAGAAATTTTACATTGTGGAAGGAAAAACCAATAGGGTTATATGAAACAAAAGTGATTTTCGAATAAAAAGGAGAGGATTTTGATTTAGACAATCGCACCTAACACAATTAAAAGAGAAGTTATTTTAATAAAAAGAACACTGTGTGACGTTTGCGTTAAGTGCAACGCCATATATTATAAAATTCTTTAAATGATAATCTGAACGTTAAAACATATAATACAACTTTGACAATAACGAACAACAGAATGAGCAGATGGGCCCATTTTTTTAGTCGCCTGCTGGAAATCTGAAAACATTGTTCCTTAATTTAAACAATTTATTATATATTTAAAATGTGGGATTTTTTTTAGGAAACGATGCCATGGTTAAAATTTTTTTTCGCTTGACGCAATAAAAAATACAATGAAATTTATAAAACAGTTCCGCCACTGGCGTTGTGTCGGCTACAGACTACATTAGTCAACTCCATCTGGAGCCTTAGCGTCGTATCGGTCGAAAGTGTGCAGTGAACTCTGAAACCAAACACACGAATTCAAGTTTAATTTTACAAGTTGGACAATTTCTAATTTTCCCTTAATATAACCTTGGTGTTTTTGCTTTCATTTGTTAAAAATATTAATTTTATTCAGACATAAATTTTCCCAACTCGGGTATTTTTAAACCTTGAAATTCCCAACTTTTAGGGTTTCCAAATTATTGGGGGGGGGGGGGGTCGGTCTCCCTCCCCAAACCTCCACGGCGCGACGTGCCTGCACGTAGGGGATGAATGGGTCAGGGAAAATACCTTAATTCAAAGCAATCAATTTCTGGATTGATGCACTGTGAATTCCGGCTCAACTACCGCCCCATTTCAAGTGTTAAGAAAAGTATCCTTTTACATGTACAAACAAGCAAGACAATCATACAGACCTACTACCCCATCGTCCCCCCACAAAAAGTCGAATTTTCTGTCTTCAAGGTTGTTTCACCATTGTTCTCCTTAAAATCATCCCTTCAGGGGACAGAAGGGAAAGGAGCAGGAGATACATGTGGGGTACACCAGGAAATGCGACGTGTGTTTTCTCTATAGAAATCAGAGAAAAAATCTTCGTGTTTTTTTTGTATTTGTTATTTAAAAAAAAAATTAAACTGGCTATGGGGGGGGGGGGGGGTTCTAACCCAAAGTAAACCAATGCTGGCTACGCCACTGATAGCAACACCCAAGTTTGACTCTATATTTAAAATTGAAAGTTTAAAACTCGTACTGTTTAAGGAATTTCTTAAACTTTTCATGGATGGATTTAGAAAATGTGATGGATGTGATGGATTCAGAAAAACTTTTTACATGCATATATAAAATTTCGTTATTTTCCTCTTTGTAGTTTTTTTTGCTATATTAAAACGTGCATCAACTTGATGAAATGTTAAATTCTTATATACCGGCGAGGGGTATACGGGAGTGACGCACGTTAAATCTGATCCAAGTCCAATCGCCTATTGAAGCTGCGTCGGGTGCCAAATCATATGTTGTTTTCGTCAACTGACCATGGTTCAAAAATACGAGCTTGGTTTGCTTGATTAACGTCACACCAGAACTGCACAGTGGGTTATTGACGACGGTTCCGGGCCTATCTCGAAGAAAAGACTCGGGAAAGATGCTTCGTATTTTTGAATCATGGCTAGATGACGAGGACAACACCTGGGGTGGCACCCGACGAAACCGCAATAGACGTCAGGACATTAGACCCCGATCAGCTTTATCGTGCACCAGTCCCGTATACACGTCACGGGCCTCCGTGGCCGAGTGGTTAAAGGCGTCAGCTGGGAATACGAGGATTCCTGGTTCGATCCTGGCGATGGACTTGACAAAGAAAAGTAAAAATGTAGGGATCGGAGGGTTGCCAGCTTCGCTACAAAATACTAGAAAAGTCGTCCAGAACATCCCCAAAAATTAACGGCGTGTATACGGGACTGGTGGACGATAAATCTGATCGGGGTCCAAAGTCCCGACGTCTATTGAAGGCGTTGGGTGCCAGTTCAGGTGTTTCCTCGTCATTTGACCATGGTTCTAAAATAACGAGGTGCATGTATGAATGTGTATGTGTTTCCGGGTCTTTCCTTCGAGATAGACCCAGACCGTCGCCAATATTGACTTGTTATTGACTTGATATAGAATTTTTAAAGAAAAAAAATTAAGCATTTTCTACAACAGCATACAAACAATTTATTCATTCACGATAGTTTTTTAAAGGATTCTGTTGTTTTTAGAGTTTTCGAGGATCCTTTGATTAATTTTGTAAAATAATTTTTTTAATCAAATTTTCTTATAATTTTGTTTAATGAATCATACAAACGTATAAAATGCTTAAAATTCGTACATATAACGTTGGCATGTGGTTCGTGTATAATACAAAAAAATATGATATGAAAAATTGATTTAGAGTTAAAACAACAGTATATCCTTTCATGGTGAAACATTTGAAAAAAGTACGTAAAATTAAACTACTAAATTTTTAAGGAATTAAGTAACAAGTTAACCCCCCCCCCCCCCCCCCTCACCTCTTTACCTACCTGAACTAGAGTTTGCTCTTCCTGAATATATTGTCTGGCTACAGGCCTGGCTCGGGTGTTGTACTCGTTAACTGACCATTGTTCAAAGATAAGAGGCATTGTTCCTTCAAAATAGACCTCGAACCGTTGCCAATGACACACACAGATTCTTGTAATTAAATTTCTTTTCACCAAACACATTGTTACAATAATGTATTTGCATTGTAAACTAGATTATATTGTTGAAGTACGGCTTACAGATACGATTTGTAAATACTCATATTGTTGCAACAATATTATCTTATAACAATGAATTTTAATTAGACTGCACAGTGTTGAAAATTAGTTCATTTCGTCGCCATTTTTATGAACTTCAGGACGTAACTTAGAAGGCTTAGCTGAATCGTTTTTTGCAAATGTGTATTAGAAATAATGAATGAAACTACTGATTGTAAATTGTTATACAACAAACATATGCAGCATTAAAACAAAATATAAGCTTTCAATGCCAATTGGCATCCAAGCAATATCGCCACAGGCAGCCAGACAATATATTCAGCGAGGGCAGACACTACTCCAAGGTAGGTCAATATGAAAATGACGGGGTGAAAAGGAGGGGAGGGGGGGGGGGGGGGGGAACTACAAAATCTTTTACTATCCACATACCTATCAACTTTTACGGTTTGTCCATACCAGGTACGGATTTTAGATATTAAGATAAGCTATTAAAAAGTTACTTAAAATGCTTTACTTTTTCCTGCAAAACTGCTGTGTGTCTAGTAAATCATTCCATCAGTGTGATAGTATATATGAAACAAACTGAGTGATTAAACATTCTGGAAAAAATAAAAGGTTACAATAATTATTTTTTAATAGTTAAAAAACCTCTTTTGTAATGTTACATAAAACAATTTATGCAAAATTTTTGAGAAAATAAATAGTATGTATTTGATTTTCGAAATGTTCGCAAGTAAGTATGTAATGCATGTTTATTGATATATTCTCAGATATAACCTACATATTAAAATACTGATTATTTAGCAGTAACATATTAATCGCTTTAGAATATTTTTCCCCAAATGCCATAGCCAGCATAATTATAGTATAATACTCTTTTAATATTTATCAAAATACATGTTATAAGATACATATTTGTAAAAATCTCATACGCTTTTGAAATCGAAATAGTAAATAACATTTTAATGCAGTTAGCAGCATTAAATAACATGAACAATAATTACAAACCCCAATAGAAATTCCCCCAAATATCAATTAAAATTCAAGCACTTAAAAATTATTTTATGCTAGCTCAAATTAACGTCAAAAAAGAAAGATCGAAATATGTATTTTTATTGGTATATACACTGGTGGACAATTGCTAAGGAAGGATGACAATAGCAACGATAGCAACCACAAAATGGAAATCAGGAAAATATGGAAATTAGCATAAGTGCGGGATACAGTAAGACGTGTTGTGCGTATGCAAATTAAGGATTGCAGAGCTTGTTCGTCATGTGATAGCGCTGACAAGAAATATAAAGGACTAGCTGAAATAACCGTTCTACGCATGGGAAGGAAATAAGTTACAAAATAGATACAAATAAAATATTTATAAGCGAATTAAGAAATATTCTTAATTTGTCACCCATCAGAGGGAACCACAGTATTAAAAGTTACAATTTGTAACGAAATTTTATTAGCAAGGTCCCGCAAGATTGATAATATGGAGAAGTTGGATGTACAATAATGTGGATATACATACGATACTCCCGCTGATTAACATCCATATTTTTTTCAACCAAGGAACTTCTGCTTGCTACGCCGATACTCTGCCAGTCAGGCTAAAGTGATCACACCAGCCTAAGCGGCAGTATCGGGTATATGAAGTGAACGCCACACTACTAACATCAAAAAAGGGGTTTTACACCCCCTTAAATACGTTCGATCGGAACAAAAATAGCTTACTTTTCCTAGTTAAGGTATAAGTAACAAATTTGGCAAATTTCTTCTTCATAGCTATACGGGAAGTTGGAGAATTAGTGATGAGTGAATGAATGGGGTTTTTCGCATTTATATATATAGATTTGACTAGGGTTGACCGTTGTTGTTCAAAAGCAAAGTTGAATGGGATAGAATCAATTGACGAATGTTTAAATTTTCGGTATGTCTTCCCGACATCATATAGATGATGGTTTGCCATTTGATTTTACGCGTGCCGTATTATTGGCCAGATTGAAGAAGGGCGAAAAAATAACAGGTGTTGCCAGGGAGTTCGACGTCAATCAGAGTGTTGTTTCAAGGCTTTGGAAATCATTTCAAATGACTGGAAAGTGTTACAAACATCAAGAGGGAAGTCGTATTCGCAGTACGACGCCTTCAGAAGATAGGAACATAGTGCTATCGACAAAAAGGAACCGGCGCAGCACAGCTCGTGAGGTAGCAAATCAGTTTCTTGCTGCTAATGGCAAGCGGATCTCCCGAAAATCTAAAGCCAGACGTTGTCACCGTACCGCACATTTGCAATGGTGTCGTCAGCATCGCAATTGGAGGCATACTATTTTCAGATGAAAGTATGTTCAGTCTCTCGTATGATTGTCGAAGACAAAAAGACTGAATGTTTATTGCTCATTTTGCTTTTTACTTACTACCACCCTGATGAAGTTATTGACTAGATAAAGAATTAAAAAAAAAAAATAAGCATTTTCAACAACAGCATACAAAAAATTCATTCATTCACCATAGTTTTTTTAAAGAAGTCTGTTGTTTTTAGAGTTTTTGAGGATTCTTTGATTAATTTTGTAAAATATTTTTTTTATCGAATTTCCTTATAATTTTTTTAATGAATCATACAAACGTATAAAATGCCTAAAATTCGTACATACAACGTTGACATGTGGTTCGTGTATAATACAAGAAAATATAGATATTTGATTTAGAGTTAAAACAACAGTATATCCTTTAATGGTGCAAGCTTTGAAAAAGTACGTAAAATTAAATTTCTAAATTTTTAAGGAATTAAGTAGCAAGTTACCCCCCCCCCCCCAAAGCGCGGATCCAGGTGGGGGGTAAAGGGGAAATTACCCCCCCTAACATCTAAGATTATATTTTCAAAAGTCACCCTGGCAATGAAAAATTTCAAACTAAGAATTTTTTTTTGCGAATCGTGATATATATGCATTGCTTAACGCTCTTTAAAACTTCCCAATACTATCCCCCCCCCTCCCGTAGACAGAGTTACTCAAAGTATGCTTGTTTTAATTTCTATAGAGAAAATATAATGAAAAAAAGTTAAAGTAATTCAAAAATGTTAAATTTCAATTTTTCCAGCACCGGAAATTTTTTCGATTATCAAGTAGCTTGGATGGCGTTGGGGGAGTGGGGACGGCGTCAAATTTGGTGTTCATGATAACAATATACTGTATTACCCCCCCTAACAATAATCTCTGGATCCGCCCTTGCCCCCCCCCCACCTCTTTCCCTACGTGAACTAGTGTTTGCTCTTCCTGAATATATTGTCTGGCTACAGACCTGGCTCGGGTGTTGTACTCTTTATTTGATCATTGTTCAAAAAGAAGAGGAATTGTTCCCGGGCCTTTCCTTCAAAATAGACCTCGAACCGTTGCCAATGACACACACAGATTCTTGTAATTAAATTTCTTTTCACCAAACACATTGTTACATTTGCATTGTAAACTAGATTATATTGTTGAAGTACGGCTTACAGATACGATTTGTAAATACTCATATTGTTGCAACAATATTATCTTATATCAATGAATTTTAATTAGACATGCACAGTGTTGAAAATTTGTTCATTTCGTCGCCATTTTTATGAACTTCAGGATCTAACTTTGAAGGCTTAGCTGAATCGTTTTTTTAAAGCGTATTAAAGTATCTGCAAATGTGTATTAAAACTAATGAATGAAGTTAATGATTGTAAATTGTTATACAACAAAAATATGCAACGTTAAAACAAAATATAAGCTTTCATTGCCAATTGGCATCCAAGCAATATCGCCACAGGCCTGTAGCTAGACAATATATTCAGGGAAGGCAGACACTACTTCAGGTAGAGCAATATGAAAAGGACGCGAAAGAAAGGGAGGGGGAAGCTAAAAATTTGCATTTTTTACTGTATACATACCTATCACCTTTTACGGTTTGTCCATACCAGGTACGAATTTTAGACATTTTCTACGATTAACTTGAAGAAAGTTGTAAGGGATTTTGTCCTTTTACTAGAACCATATTAAAGTTACTTCAAATGCTTTACTTTTTCCTGCAAAACTGCTGTGTGTCTAGTAAATCATTTCATCAGTGGGATAGTATATAAGAAGCAAACTGAGTGATTAAACAATCCGGGAAAAAAATTAAAAGTTACAATAATTATTTGACAATAGTTAAACAACCGACTTTTGTAATCTTATATAAAACAATTTATGTAAAATTTTTGAGAAAATAAATTGTACGTATTTGATTTTCGAAATGTTTGCAAGTAAGTATGTAATGCATCAGATGTTCTAGTAAATAACATTTTAATGCAGTTAGCAGCATTATATAATATGAACAATAATTCCAAAGCCCCAATAAAATTTCCCCCTAATATCAATTAAAATTCAAGCACTTAAAAAAAATTTATGCTAGCTCAAATTAACGTCAAAAATGAAAGATCAAAATATGTATTTTGATTGGTATATACACTGGTGGACAATTGCTAAGGAAGGATGACAATAGCGACGATAGCAACCACAAAATGGAAATCAGGAAAATATGGAAATTAGCATAAGTGCGGGATACAGTAAGACGTGTTGTGCGTATGCAAATTAAGGATTGCAGAACTTGTTCGTCATGTGATAGCGCTGACAAGAAATATAAAGGACTAGCTGAAATAACCGTTCTACGCATGGGAAGGAAATAAGTTACAAAATAGATACAAATACAATATTTATAAGCGAATTAAGAAATATTCTTAATTTGTCACCCATCATAGGGAACCACAGTATTAAAAGTTACAATTTGTAACGAAATTTTATTAGCAAGGTCCCGCAAGATTGATAATATGGAGAAGTTGGATGTATAACAATGTAGATATACATACGATATTCCCGTTGATTAACATCCATATTTTTTTCAACCAAAGAACTTCTGCTTGCTACGCCGATACTCTGCCAGTCAGGCTAAAGTGATCACACCAGCCTAAGCGGGAGTATCGGGTATAAGAAGTGAACCCCAAACTACTAACATCAAAAAAGGGGTTTTACACCCTCTAAAATAAGTTCGATCGGAACAAAAATAGCTTAATTTTCCTAGTTAAGGTATAAGTAACAAATTTGGCAAATTTCTTCTTCATAGGTATACGGGAAGTTGGATAAATAGTGATGAGTGAATGAATGGGGTTTTTCGCATTTATATATATACTAGCTGAAATACCCGTTCTACGCACGGGAAAGAAATAAGTCACAAAATATATACAAATACAATATTTATAAGCAAAATAAATAATATTCTTAATTTGTCACCCATCAGAAGGATACACAGTATTAAAAGTTACAATTTGTAACGAAATTTTATTAGCAAGGTCCCGCAAGATTGATAATATGGATAAGTTGGATGTATAACAATGTAGATATACATACGATATTCCCGTTTATTAACATCCATATTTTAATAGATTCTCAAACTAACGTTGCTACCTTTTAAAACTATTTGGCTACACTCAGTATCGAACCAAGGAACTTCTGTTTGCTACGCCGATACTCTGCCAGTCAGGCTAAAGTGATCACACCAGCCTAAGCGGGAGTATCGGGTATATGAAGTGAACCCCACACTACTAACATCGAAAAAGGGGTTTTACACACCCTTAAATACGTTCGACCGGAACAAAAATAGCTTACTTTTCCTATTCAAAGTATAAGTAAAAAATTTGCCAAATTTCTTCTTCATAGGTATACGGGAAGTTGGAGAATTAGTGATGAGTGAATGAATGGGGTTTTTCGCATTTATATATATATATAGATTTGACTAGTGTTGACCGTTGTTCAAAAGTAAAGTTGAATGGGAAAGAATCAATTGACGAACTTTTTCCAATTTTCGGAATGTCTTCCCGACATCACTTAGATGATGGTTTGCCATTTGATTTTACGCGTGACCGTATTATTGGCAAAATTGAAGAAGAGTGAAAAAATAACAGATGTTGCCAGGGAGTTCGACGTCAACCATAGTGTTGTTTCAAGGCTTTGGAAATCATTTCAAATGACTGGAACGTGTTACAAACATCAAGAGGGAGGCCGTGTTCGCAGTACGACGCCTTCAGAATATAGGAACATAGAGTTATCGACAAAAAGGAACCGGAGGTAGCAAATGAGTTTCTTGCTGCTACTGGCAAGCGGATCTCCCGAAAAACTGTAGCTTGCATACTGTTCTCAGATGAAAGTAGGTTTATTCTCTTGTCTGATTGTCGACGCAAAAAGACTGAATGTTTATTGCTCATTTTGCTTTTTACTGACTACTACCCTGATGAAATTATTAATTAGATATAGCATTTTTTAAGAAAAAAAATTAAGCATTTTCAACAACAGTATACAAAAAATTCATTCATTCACAGTAGTTTTTTAAAGGACTTTATAGGATTTTTAAAGAATGGAGAACCGACTTTAAGAAAAATATGCGATAAAAGTAAAAAATATATTATTACGAACAAGTTGAAAAAAGTGATTTCATATCAATTTTATACTTATTACAACTTTTTGAATTTGGTGCCAATTTTCAAAAACATACTTAAATTTTGGCGGCTATTAAATTTTTTTTGTAATAAGTATAAAATTGATATTAAATAATTCAATTTCTTTAACTTGTTCGTAAAATTAAAATTATTTGCCCCCCCCCCCCCCCTCTGTACGTTTTAGCGCATTTTTCTTAAAAGTCGGTTTTATTTTATCTTTTATAAATTACTAGCTGAAATACCCGTTCTACGCACGGGAAGGAGATAAGTTACAAAATTGATACAAACACAATATTTATAGCGAAATAAACGATATTCTGAATTTGTCACCCGTCAGGGGGAACCACAGTATTAAAGGAACTAATTTGTAACGAAATTTCATTGCAAGGTCCCGTAAGAACTGGAAAGATTGATAATATGGAGAAGTTGTCTATACAATAACGTGGATATATAAACGTTACTCCCGTTGATTACCATCCATATTTTAACCTATAGTAACAACTCAAAGATTTAAAGAGGAAGAACTCATATAATTGTTAATAATAATTATTTGAAACACTTTTATTGGACACCTATGTCAACATTTGTCGTTAAGTTTCACAAATTGGTAAGAATATAAGACGAAAAAAAAAAAAAAACGAAAACGAATTTTAAAAGGTTTATTTGCCAAATTCAATATTTTCATATTTTTTCTTTTGTACGGTAAACCCTATCAATATGCGAGGAGGGACGGTTCCCCAGCACTTTTTTTGGATTTTGCCCCCGCACTTTTTTAATATTTAACCTAAATAAAAATAAGTCATATTTTTTACTTCATTGCTAAATCATTTTTTTAAATCGTACGCTATCCCCTAACCACTACTACAGCCCTTAATTGCAGACGATTTCGTTCACATTACTCCCCGTGGAATCGTGGTATAGGCGATAAATGACCTACGGTGGTATAGGAACGTGAGTCGCGTCGATCAGGTCGTTTGTTAACCCATTTTACCCTCTGATCTTCATACCGCATGAAGGAAAATGTCACCCTTGATGACAGGCAGTATACACATCCACTCCAATAATTCTATGGGAAATCCGCTTTCGTGGATAAATGACATAACATGGAGTAGAGGAAGGTAAGCCGCGTCAACCAGATTGACAATTTATACACTCTTCCCCTGACCTTACTACGTGGGGTCCAAAGTATTCATGAACCAATTATTACGGTACAGAATGGCTATACGGGAAGTTGGAGAATTAGTGATGAGTGAATGAGTGGGGTTTTCGCATTTATATATATATATATATATGTTTTCGAAACGCTTTAATAGTCAATGTATTTTACTTCAATTTTCTATTTAAATTGTCAATCACGTTTATGAACAGTGTAACCAAATACTTCATCACTTGTAACGTTTCACAAAACTGTTTTTTCATATACATTAATTTAATAATCTGATTTCTTCATAGGTTTTTACTTTTCGAATAAATTAAAATATTTAATTAATGTATTACAACTCATAAGGATGAACTATATGGTCATATCAAGCGATTAGAAATGTATATTTAGTGATATGTTTAGTTTAATTCAAAATCATTTTTTGCTATTTTAATGACTAATATTTAATTTTTTTTAATCAGAGAGGGAAAATTTCTTTAGCCCATTTAACCAAATGACTGAATTAGTCCGTTTTCAATGCAAGCGAAGACTCTTAGTGAAGAAGCACCTCATAAGAGGACCACCATCGCTCTCACATGTTTTGAATGAAATGGTACTCAGGTTATAAAAGAATAGTTTGCGATTGTTCAACTATACTTCCGAATGAGCTGCAGGTAAGTGGCAATTTCACAATTTATCTAAGATCTAATTATGCATCTTGTTGACCGAACTTAAGTTAGAAAATTAATTTTTAAAAATAAATTGAATTCTTCACTAGAATACTTTTTTTTGTTTGACAAGATCGAAAACATTTCTACTTCTATATAATGACTTTATAACTAATCAAGCGACCCGGTCGGACTTTAATAATGTTAAAACGCGTCCACGTAAACGTAAAACATATTCCAGAAGCCGAACTGTATTTCGTAAAAAAAAAATAACACCAGTATTGGTGGAACCGTATTTGTGAAACCTTTAATTTAATACAAGACATTTTTTTTAATTGAAAATTAACGGTGATATGTAGTTTTTTTAATTTGCGTAAAGTTAGTCGATTTGTCAAATTTTGAAGCCCAAATTTGTCAAACGCACTAGACACTACGTTATTCAACTGATTCTTCTGATTAATAGCTTATATGATAGCTTTATGGCATCACTAAGGTCACATGTTACTTTTAGTTTATAATATCCCCCAAAAAAACTTTAGAAAAGTAAAAAACGCTAAGCCCCCCCCCCCCCAAAAAAAAAAATCTTCGAAACTGTGGCTAAAAAAGTTGTGATATGAAAAACAAACAAGCCAAGAGCTCAACGTGCACACCCACTCACTAGCCTTTTCCCGGAAAAAAGCTGCGCTTTCTTTTCTTAGCTCGATTAAAATTTTATACACACATAAATTTAATTTTTAATCGAGCTAAGAAAAGAAAGCGCAGTTTTTTTCCGGGAAAAGGCTAGTGAGTGGGTGTGCACGTTGAGCTCTTGGCTTGTTTGTTTTTCATATCACAACTTTTTTAGCCACAGTTTCGAAGATTTTTTTTGGGGGGGGGGGGCTTAGCGTTTTTTACTGTTCTAAAGTTTTTTTGGGGGATATCAGTCCTTTTTTTCAACCCACCATTTGGAGGATGTCAGACCAATCACCATTTAAACTTTTTAAAAATTACTATTTGTTTTCCCATGTCATTAGTAAAATCCGATTATTCAAGGAATAATTAATCACACGCGAAGTATTAAAAGATAAATATGACCTCGCTTCCTCCTCCCCGAGCCCCACATGCACACTACTTCTTTCAGCTTGAAATGGTTACTGTTGAGATGTTTCACCCTTCTCCCGCGGAAGAACGATAGGGGAAATTTTTCAATGTTCTTATTTATTTCAAATGCTTCCATCTTCATTAATAATTGTCCAAGTTACATGACAATTGATCCATCGATTAAAAGGATTTTTAATCTATCGGGTGGTATAATTTTTATTTTGTAGAGCGTATTATTTAACGATAATTTTAACTTTTATTAAGCCGCTCTAAAACATAATCTTCTTTGGCGCCCGCCTAGTAAAGGGATTTCATATTTAAATAAAAATCGCCTGACGGCTTAAATATTTGGCTTATATTATTTAATAACTTTTTTAGCTAATTAAACATATTAATAATTAATATTATAAAATAAAAGTAACACGTGACCTTAGTGATGCCATAAAGCTATCATATAAGCTATTAATCAGAAAAATCGGTTGAAAATTGTAGTGTCTAGGGCGTTTGACAAATTTGGGCTTCATAATTTGAAAAAGTGACAAATCGACTAACTTTACGCAAATTAAAAAACTCCGTATCTCCGTTAATTTACAATTAAAAAAAATATTATTGTATTAAATTAAAGGTTTTACAGATACGGTTTCACCAATACTGGTTTTATTTTTTTACGAAATGTAGTGTGGCTTCTGGAATATATTTTACGGACGCACTTTAACATTACAAGTTGTGCGGAGTAGAGATAAGCTCTACCGGTCGGGCGTTCGTTTCTTGTTGGCTGCTTTGACAAGTTGGCGTTATTTCTTCTTTTTTTGGCTTAGCTTTGCGAACCCGACCGGGTCGCTTGATAATTTATTTATATGTTTAATTAGCTGAAAAAGGAATTAAATAATACAAGCCAAATTTTTCGCCCTTAGACATATTACCAAAATATGAAGTCCTTCCATTTTCCAGTCGCCAAAGAAAATTATATTTTAGATCGGCTTAATAAAAGTTAAAATTTTCGTTAAATAATACACTCTACAAAATAATAATTATACCCCCCGATAGATGAAAAATCCTTTTAATCGATGGGTCAATTTTCATTTAACTTGGACAATTATTAATGGAGATAGAAGCATTTGAAATAATTAACAATATTGAATATTTTCACCTATCGCACCTTCGCGGAAGAAACACCTCTACTAGCAACTATTTGCCATATCAACAAAGTGAAAGAAGGTGTGTGTGTGTGGGGGGGGGGGGGGGGGTTAGACATGTATCGATAGTAAAGTAAAACTAGCGGCGTGCCCGTGCGCAAATTATTGCATGAACAACCCCTGTAAATACGGACCAATCCTTCAAATAAAGTGTATTTTAAAACATAAAAATATTATTCTTTCGGATTTTTTTTTTGCTGCTTCTATCGGATAATATTTTAAGTAATATAGAACACGATATGTAAATGAGTAAATTTGAAGAGCCTCCTCTACTGGAATCAGAGGCCACCAAGTTATTTTAACATGGTTTTTAATAGAGAAACAGAAAACCCTTATTCTTTGATTTCGCATTAACCAAACAGTTACAACAATGGATTTAACTCATAAAGTATAAAAAATTCATTATTAAAGTATTGTTTATATGCCAATGACACACACAGATTCTTGTAATAAAATTCTTTTCTACAAACACGTTGTTACAATAATGTATCTGCCTTGTAAACTAGAGTATATTGTTGAAGTATGGTTACAGATACGATTTGAAAATACTCATATTGTTGTAACAATAGAATCTTATAACAATGAATTTTAATTAGAATGTACTGTGTTGAAAATTAGTTCATTTCGTCGCCATTTTTATTAATTTCTGGACGTAACTTAGAAAGCTTAGCTGAATCGTTTTTTAAAGCGTAATAAAGTATCTGCAAATGTGTATTAAAACTAATGAATGAAGTTAATGATTATAAATTGTTATGCAACAAAAATATGCATCTTTAAAACAAAATATAAGCCTTCAATGCCAATTGGCATCCAAGCAATATCGCCACAGGCAGCCAGACAATATATTCAGGGAAGGCAGACACTACTTCAGGTAGGGCAATATGAAAAGGACGGGAAAGTTGGCTGGGGGAGCTAAAAATTTGCATCTTTTACTATACACATACCTATCAACTTTTACGGTTTGTCCATACCAGGTACGAATTTTAGACATTTTCTATGATGGCCTTGAAGAAAGTTGTAAGGGATTTTATCCTTTTACTAGAACCATATTAAAGTTATATTAAAGTTACTTCAAATGCTTTACTTTTTCCTGCAAAACTGCTGTGTGTCTAATAAATCATTTAATCAGTATGATAGTACATAAGAAGCAAATTGAGTATTTAAACATTCTTCGAAAAAAAATTAAAGGTTACAATAATTATTTGACAATAGTTAAACAACCGACTTTTGTAATGTTATACAAAACAATTTATGTAAAAATTTTGAGAAAATAAATTGCACGTATTTGATTTTCGAAATGTTTGCAAGTAAGTATGTAATGCATGTTTATTGATATATTCTCAGATAGAACCTAAATATTAAAATACCGATTATTTATCAGTAACATATTAATCGCTTTCGAATTTTTTTCATAAATGACATAGCCAGAATAATTATAGTATAATCCTCTTTTAATATTTATCAAAATATATATTATATAATACATATTTGTAAAAATCTCACACGCTTTTGAAATTAAAATAGTAAATAACATTTTAATGCAGTAAGCCGCATTAAATGACATGAACAATAATTCAAAAGCCCCAATAAAATTCTCCCAAATACCAATTAAAATTCAAGCACCTAAAAATTATATTATGCTAGCTCAAATTAACGTCAAAAATGAAAGATCAAAATATATATTTTGATTGGTATATACACTGGTGGACAATTGATAAGGAAGAATGACAATAGCAACGATAGCAACCACAAAATGGAAATCAGGAAAATAATTATTTTATTTTATCTTTTATAAATTATTTTTTCGAAACACTTTAATAGTCAATGTATTTTACTTTAATTTTCTATTTAAATTGTCACTCACGATTGTGAACAATGTAATCAAGTACTTCATCACTTGTAACGTTTAACAAAACTGTTTTTACATATACATTAATTTAAAAATCTGATTTCTTCATAGGTTTTTATTTTTGAATAAATTAAAATATTTAATTAATGTATTACAACTCATAAGGATGAACTATATGGTCATATCAAGCGATTAGAAATGTATATTTAGTGATATGTTTAGTTTAATTCAAAATCATTTTTTGCTATTTTAACTACTAATATTTAATTATTTTTAATCAGAGAGGGAAAATTTCTTTAGCGCATTTAACCAAATGACTGAATTAGTCCGTTTGCAATGCAAGCGAAGACTTTTGAAGCGAAGACTTGAAAAAGAGCACATTCTATTCTTAAATAAAAGCGTGGGTCAAATGCAATTTTTCTAATGTATATTTGTTCATTACCAAAAATAACGGTAACGAAATTGCTTTCCGATGAAATTCATTTAAACTTTCAAGTTAAATTAGTCGTAATAGTTTAAATTATTATAAAATGGTATTTAAATTGGCATGGTATTTAAATTTTTAAAACAGTGTACCGAAATAAGATGGTTGAAAGTTTGCAACTCTATTTGGCTGTAATATTAAGAGGAATGGCAATCAATTCTTTTTTGAGCAACCTATTGAATTAGGACCCACACAACCAAATGAATCAAATAGCAACTAAATTACGTAAGTTGATTTTTTAATTTTTGTGCCTTGTACCACTGAGGAATAAGCTCACTCAAATATGGGAATACATACAGTAACTACCTATTTAATTTGTTCGACGTAGAAATGACAGATGAAAATTTTTGAAGCGAACTAGGTAATTTATAAGAAAATTATTTTCAGAAAATTAAATAAAAAAAATATATATATATAAAAAAAAACTTTTTAAAGCACATGCTTTTATCAAATGTACTAAAATGCAAAAAATAACCATTCTATACTTCTTGAAAACTGACTTTTGTAACATTACCTTTTCCTCCACTTGCCCCTTGAATTCTTTTCTCTTCAACTACTTTGAAATATGTTGAATATACTTTTGTTGGAACTGACTAAAAATAAAAGCGTGGGGCATTTATTATTGATATTATATTTAAGATTTATTAAGAATTATTTAACATTTCAAGATGATAAAAGAAGACATTAAGGTTTTAGATATCATGTGTGAGCGCCCCACGCTTTTATTTTTAGTCAGTTCTAACAAAAGTATATTCAACATATTTCAAAGTAGTTGAAGAGAAAAGAATTCAAGGGGCAAGTGGAGGAAAAGGTAATGTTACAAAAGTCAGTTTTCAAGAAGTATAGAATGGTTATTTTTTGCATTTTAGTACATTTGATAAAAGCATGTGCTTTAAAAAGTTTTTTTTTATATATATATATATTTTATTTTCTGCTTTTTGGTTATATAAACATGTATATTACCATTGCTGTGTATAATTAAACAAACCTCTTTAAATTATTTCAAGGCTATAGCATATATTTATTCAAACATTAATTACACTTACTAACATACTACATAAATTATTTAACAGTTTACCTTTATTTGCTCATAACGTTAAATTACAAAAATAGAACGTAGTCATTTTTTTAAACGAGATATTTAATAACAATATTACTATTTTAATACCTTTTTAATTATTTTGATAGATCAGAAAGAGTTACCAAACTTGATAAATGAAGTTATAGAAATATATGCCAATCTTGATGGATGTATCAACCTTGACAAAAAAAGAGTTAAGGCTAGTTGGCTTGATTAGGGTGGTAATTTCTCATTCTCTCCATTTCTATTACTGCCTCAGTGTTACAAGGTTTCTTTCCTGTTAACTTTACGTTGTCTATTTCTTCAATTTGCAAGCCGTCTAATGATCCTACACGACTCAAAGCAACATATGCCTGTCCATCAGCAAAGAGTGCAGGTCCTAGATTAACTACCGCATAGTCTACAGTACTACCCTGCATTTTGTGCACTGTTGAGGCCCAGCTCAAAATCAACGGTAACATTCTCCTTTCAGCCGTACCATATTAGTATTTGGCAGGGAACTGAATGGATATCGGTCAATTTTATGTATTCCGTCTCTACCGAAATTCACATGGACTGTTGGCAAGTCAGTTTCATACATTTGTGTACGACGAAAGTGCGGTCATGTTATTTCGGTAATGAAACCAATATTACCATTGACCAATCCTTTGGATACATTTATATTGGATCCCAGCATTACCTTAGCTCCTACGAATATGTCCAGTTCTTTTGGAAGCCCGCCAGTTTTGTTGACATCATTAGGGATGACATTATCTATACTAACGTCCTCAGTTTTGTGTGGCGCATCTATCAAACGATCTTGAGCCTTGATTTTATATATTTTATGATTATGTTTTTGGAAATGCTGCAGTACTAACTGGTTATGATCGCGAACTTGCTGATTAGTTGGATATATTCGAAGTGCCTTTTCAATTGCAAATTCTCCAGTCGCTTTTCCGCCGACTTTCTGCAGGAGCACGGCAAAGTGTTCTGGTTTTAGTTCGCCGACTCTCAATACATTCAAGATATTAACGAAGTTCATATCACCTTGTTGTCTCATATTTTCATTTAATTCTATTAAGGTAAATAGGCGCCACAAGTGAATTGATGGTATCATATGTTGGGGCTGATAGAATACTTGATGTCCTCTTACTGGTGGAAGCTGCATCAAATCTCCAAATACTAAAATATTAAGGCCTCCGAACACATGATCACATTTCTTCAATTGTCTAAGTCGCGAGTCGACCATGCAAAGCATTTCATAGGGGACCATCGAGATCTTATCTATAAATAAGAATTCGATGTATTTCCATTGCTGTCGCATAACTTTTAGAAAAATACCCGTTAAAAAAGGCATGTTGACTATTCTTCCATCTTTTTGTACAGGTAATTTCAACATACTATGCAATGTTGAACCTCCAACTAGTCGTGCAGCGACTCCCGTTAATGCACATACCTTGACTGCTGGCTTAGCGAAGCTGGCAACCCTCCGATCGCAAGATCACTACTTTTTTAAATTAGGAGTATGAAATATGCAATGCAGTTGGGTGGAAGGTTTTTCATCATCTTACTGGTGATTCCCCCTTTTCCTGGGGCATTTTTTATTTTGAGATTGCGAATTGCATCAGTGATTTCTATGGTTTGGACGGTTTCATGGCTAATGTTTGGAGGAATGAGCAGGAACACTTGTCATTCGAGTTACCAAAAACGCCCTCCAATCATGTCCGGGGAAGCCCAAGGCTTGCCGCGCATCTTTTAAGCGCGCGGAACGCGTGAGCACTTAAAAGTGCCATCGAAATGCCCCAAACAACTGTCCGAAGGATCGCCTGTAAGCACCATGATCGACTTCTCAGATCAACGTAATGTCCGCCATTTTGCGTCAACTGTCCATGGTTCAAAAATACGAGGCATTCGTTCCCGATATTGATTTCCTTCGGGTTTGGGTTTGTTAATTAACGTCGCACTAGAGCTGCACAGTGGGCTATTGGCGACGGTTCGGGGACAATCTCGAAGGAAAGACCCGGGAACACACACACATTCATACATGCACCTCGTTATTTTAGAACCATGGTCAGATGACGAGGAAACACCTGAACTGGCACCCAACGCCTTCAATAGACGTCGGGACTTTGGACCCCGATCAGATTTATCGTGCACCAGTCCCGTATACACGCCAGTATAATTTGTTGGATATTCTGGACGACTTTCTAGTATTTTTGTAGCGAAGCTTGTAACCCTCCGATCGCAAGATCACTACTTTTTTACTTTTCTATGTCAAGTCCATTTCCCGGATTCGAACCACCAATCCTCTGATTAGTAGCTGAACGCCTTACCAACTGAGCAACTGGGGCTCCTTGATTTCCTTCGAGATAGGCACCGAACCGTCGCCAATAGCCCACTGTGCAGCTCTAGTGAGACGTTAATTAACCAAACCAAACCGCCATTTTGATTTGGCGCCAAGAAAAAAACGTCATTTTTACCTTGGCGCCAATTTTTGAACTTGGCGACAACGGAGCACCGTACTCTAGGAATTTACTATAATTTTTTTAAACATATTAAAAACTTATTGTCGTTTTCTCAACGAATAAAATTATTTCATCTATATATATCATAAAAATTAAACTAATGCAATAAACATCGCTATATGCAAATTAAATGAATAGGTAACTCACTTGTTTGTTGTTACACAAATTAATTTGTTTCCTATAAATCCTTCTACTTTTAACTCCTCCGAAGTTATAACCTATCAGAGTTTAGTAATGTGCTTTACAAAACCAAAATTGTTTAATAGCGGACAGTTCTGTCAATAATAAAAGTGAAGAAGAAACTATTACCATAAATATCTATCATTCGGTTTAAAAATATTCAAAATGGCGACGGAAAGCTTTTCTGTTGAAGCAAAACCAGATCATTGCGCATAATTTTTCGCGCATTCATCTGACGTCATTTTTGTACATGATGGGTTCGAATCTGGCTTTCGCCAGATTTGTCGATTTTAAAGAAAATTCATTAGTAATAGAATTAATTAGTAATTAACAATTTTATGGCTAATTATTGTGTTGTCACAGGGATTACGTATGTATGCCAAGTTTCAAATTTTTATGACAATTAGAAGTGGGTTTAAATTGAGTTACAAGATTTGAGGACACATCACACCAGACAGTGTGAGTTAAATAAAAGCATGTAATAAAAAACATTAGAGGCTTCATAGCGCCTTACGATAAACATCATCCGTCAATATATCACTTTTATAAGATGAACATAATTATACTTTTACAGAGTTAAAAATATATTTATAAATTAACATTCCGAATAAGCTGCAGGTAAGTGACAATGTTAAAATTTATCTAAGATCTAACTATGCATCTTGTTAAAAAAACTTAAGTTTGAAAATTAATTTTAAAAAGTAAATTGAATTCTTCACTAGAATAATTTGTTCGTTTGACAAGATTGGAAACACATTTACTTGTATATAATGACTTTATAACTAATTAGACATGTATCGATAGAAAAGTAGAACTAGCGGCCTACGGTGTGTGTGGCAGGCAACGGGCGTTCCGCTCCCGGATCTCGGTTCCGGGTGAAACACCCCGGAGTCTTGTGACGGGAGGCCTCCGGGTGGGTGGCCAAGGCCTACGGTGTGTGTGGCAGGCAACGGGCGTTCCGCTCCCGGATCTCGGTTCCGGGTGAAACACCCCGGAGTCTTGTGACGGGAGGCCTCCGGGTGGGTGGCCAAGGCCTACGGTGTGTGTGGCAGGCAACGGGCGTTCCGCTCCCGGATCTCGGTTCCGGGTGAAACACCCCGGAGTCTTGTGACGGGAGGCCTCCGGGTGGGTGGCCAAGGCCTATGGTGTGTGTGGCAGGCAACGGGCGTTCCGCTCCCGGATCTCGGTTCCGGGTGAAACACCCCGGAGTCTTGTGACGGGAGGCCTCCGGGTGGGTGGCCAAGGCCTACGGTGTGTGTGGCAGGCAACGGGCGTTCCGCTCCCGGATCTCGGCTCCGGGTGAAACACCCCGGAGTCTTGTGACGGGAGGCCTCCGGGTGGGTGGCCAAGGCCTACGGTGTGTGTGGCAGGCAACGGGCGTTCCGCTCCCGGATCTCGGCTCCGGGTGAAACACCCCGGAGTCTTGTGACGGGAGGCCTCCGGGTGGGTGGCCAAGGCCTACTGTGTGTGTGTGTGCTGCCGTGTGGGATCGTCGTGTGCTTTGTTTTCCCGGAGGGGCCGGTGGTCGGTTGGACGGCCGGCGTGTTGGGTTTTTTTTATCCCGGCTAGGATCATCAAACACTCATGGGCCTCGTTGTCTGAGCTCCCTCCGCGGCTTCGGTCGTGGCGGGGGCAAAGTGGATCCGAGTCTGGGCGTGGAAGGCCTACTGTGTGTGTGACAGGCAACGGGCGTTCCGCTCCCGGATCTCGGTTCCGGGTGAAACACCCCGGAGTCTTGTGACAGGAGGCCTCCGGGTGGGTGGCCAAGGCCTACGGTGTGTGTGGCAGGCAACGGGCGTTCCGCTCCCGGATCTCGGTTCCGGGTGAAACACCCCGGAGTCTTGTGACGGGAGGCCTACGGTGTGTGTGGCAGGCAACGGGCGTTCCGCTCCCGGATCTCGGTTCCGGGTGAAACACCCCGGAGTCTTGTGACGGGAGGCCTCCGGGTGGGTGGCCAAGGCCTACGGTGTGTGTGGCAGGCAACGGGCGTTCCGCTCCCGGATCTCGGCTCCGGGTGAAACACCCCGGAGTCTTGTGACGGGAGGCCTCCGGGTGGGTGACCAAGGCCTACGGTGTGTGTGGCAGGCAACGGGTGTTCCGCTCCCGGATCTCGGTTCCGGGTGAAACACCCCGGAGTCTTGTGACGGGAGGCCTACGGTGTGTGTGGCAGGCAACGGGCGTTCCGCTCCCGGATCTCGGTTCCGGGTGAAACACCCCGGAGTCTTGTGACGGGAGGCCTCCGGGTGGGTGGCCAAGGCCTACGGTGTGTGTGGCAGGCAACGGGCGTTCCGCTCCCGGATCTCGGTTCCGTGTGAAACACCCCGGAGTCTTGTGACGGGAGGCCTACGGTGTGTGTGGCAGGCAACGGGCGTTCCGCTCCCGGATCTCGATTCCGGGTGAAACACCCCGGAGTCTTGTGACGGGAGGCCTCCGGGTGGGTGGCCAAGGCCTACGGTGTGTGTGGCAGGCGACGGGCGTTCCGCTCTCGGATCTCGGTTCCGGGTGAAACACCCCGGAGTCTTGTGACGGGAGGCCTCCGGGTGGGTGGCCAAGGCCTACGGTGTGTGTGGCAGGCAACGGGCGTTCCGCTCCCGGATCTCGGTTCCGGGTGAAACACCCCGGAGTCTTGTGACGGGAGGCCTCCGGGTGGGTGGCCAAGGCCTACGGTGTGTGTGGCAGGCAACGGGCGTTCCGCTCCAGGATCTCGGTTCCGGGTGAAACACCCCGGAGTCTTGTGACGGGAGGCCTCCGGGTGGGTGGCCAAGGCCTACGGTGTGTGTGGCAGGCAACGGGCGTTCCGCTCCCGGATCTCGGTTCCGGGTGAAACACCCCGGAGTCTTGTGACGGGAGGCCTCCGGGTGGGTGGCCAAGGCCTACGGTGTGTGTGGCAGGCAACGGGCGTTCCGCTCCCGGATCTCGGTTCCGGGTGAAACACCCCGGAGTCTTGTGACGGGAGGCCTCCGGATTGGTGGCCAAGGCCTACGGTGTGTGTGGCAGGCAACGGGCGTTCCGCTCTCGGATCTCGGTTCCGGGTGAAACACCCCGGAGTCTTGTGACGGGAGGCCTGCGGGTGGGTGGCCAAGGCCTACAATATGGGGGGGCACGTGATTTCGGCTAAACTAACATTTTTTTCGACTACGGTCCGCCACTGTCCCCAACTGATTATTTTTAAAGGTTCCACGTGCAAAATTCTAGATTTTCAGATTTTTCTTTTTTTGGTATGTTAAATCTTATCTGTATGTAGGATTTCACGAGTCGAGAATAATTAGAAATGCCCCAAAACAAATGTTCCGTAAAAAAATAGCAAACGATTTTTAGATATTCTATGTGCCAAATTCTAGATTTTATAATTTTTTTCTTTGTTTGTACTTTGTATGATAAAACCCTATCTGTATGCAAACTTTCACGATTCTAAGGCAATCTTAGTGTCTTAAAAAGAAATGTTCCGTAAAGAAAATCGTAATAAATTTTTAAAGGTTCCACGCCCTTAATTCTGGGATTTCAGATATTTTCCTTTGTATGTATAGTAAACTCAATCGGTATTCAATGTTTCAGGTATTTAGGACAATCAAGAAGCGTCCTAAAAAAGCGTTCTATATAAAATATCAAACCGATTTTCTGATGTTTCAATCCAAAATTCTAGATATTTGAATTGGAACATCAGAAAATCGGTTTAATATTTTCAGATTCTAGATTTCTGAATTTTGTACTTTGTTTGTATAATAGCACTCCATATGCCAACTTCTTTACCTCACTGTAGCATTCTGGAAGACTATTCCATGCGCCGAATATGAGGGCCTCAACTCGCGGAATTTCTTTTAGAGCTGTCCACTTGTGCTGCGCGATATTCATACATTTCTGGACCTCCAACTCTTCCAACTTGCTCTTGAATTCTGTGAACTTGCCACTCCACAAGTCTTTGGTTTTCAAATCTAGCAAGTGCATTTGGAGCGTTTCAGCATCAATTCCAAATGGCTCAATGTTGATCTCATTTGTATTTGTGTTGAGAGGATTTACTATGAATGCGAAAGTACTTTTGTTTGTTTTGAATTGCTCGAATCTCTCAGCGAATCCATCCTTCATGTTTTTTAAAGCTACGCTGAAGTAATTCGTGTCAATAGATGCATTGGTCTCATCGCGATATTGCTTGAGATTTTTAAAATGAAGTAATTTACCGCTCTCCATGTCTTCAACAAAAAGAAATAATTTTTTTTCGAAACAAACTACTTCTTCAAGCAAGGCGTAAGCTAGGTTGCCCTTTCCTTGCAGTTTTATATTTAGTTCATTTAGTTTCATTGTGGTATCTACTGATACCACAATGAAACTAATTGTGGCGATTTGTAATTAACGATTATGTAAATAGAAGCTATTGAGAAATTAGATACTTAAAAATATATGTTCTTATTTTTTAAGGATTTTGATAATAAATTATTAATTTTTTCGTATGGAACTGGAGAGCCGCAACTTTACATCAAAAGAGCCGCATGCGGCTCGCGAGCCGCAGGTTGCCGACCCCTGCCCTAGTGCAATTGTCTTGTTTGTTTTTTATTGGTATATCTGGTGAAAAATTGCTAAGGACGGATTACTATAGCACCCACAAAATGGAAATTAGGAAAATGTGGAAATTTTAGCATAAGTGCGGGATACAGTAAGACTTGTTGTGCGTATGGAAAATTTTGGATTGCCGAACTTGTTCGTCACGTGATAGCGCTGTTAAGAAATATAAATGGATTTGACGCGTGTTGACCGTTGTTGTTTAAAAGCGAAGTTGAATGGAAAAGAATCAATTGACAAATTTGCAATTTTCGGTATGTCTTTCCGACATCACTTAGATGATATTTTGTTAATTAACGTCGCAGTAGAGCTGAACAGTGGGCTATTGGCAACGGTTCGGGCTATTGGCAACGGTAGGAAAGACCAGGGAACGTTGCCTCGTATTTTTGAACCATGGTCAGATGACGAGGAAACATCTTAACTGGCACTCAACGCCTTCAATAGTCCTGATCATATTTATCGTGCACCAGTCCCGTATACATGCCGATAATTTTTGTGGATGTTCTGGACGACTTTTCAAGTATTTTGTAGCGAAGTTGGCAACCCTCCGATCACAAGATCCCTACTTTTTCTTTGTCAAGTCCGTCGCCAAGCGCGGATCCAGGTGGGGGTAAAGGAGAATTCCCCCCCCCCCCCTAACATCTAAGAGTATATTTTCAAAAGTCACCTTAGGCAATGAAAAATTTCAAACTAAGGGGGCAAATTTTATGTTCATGATAACAATATACTGTATTACCCCCCCTAACAATAATCTCTAGATCCGCCCTTGTCCGTCGCACAGGATCGAACCAGGAACACTCTGATTCCCAGATCCCTTTATCCCCTCGGTCATGGAGGCTCTGATAAAACAGTTGTTTAAAATGTTTATAAACCTCGGAATTAAATAAAAATTGAGTATTATATGTTCCCAATGAATGAGTTAACATTTTTATAAAACATTTGTGATTTTACATTTAAAAAAAAATTGACTTGGAACTTAAAAATATCGAAAATGTGCTGACTTGTAAGTCAACTTCCTTGAAGTATTCTTCTGTCCACATTTAAAAGTGAATCACTCAAATGTCGTCGCCAAGCTGCTTTGGCTACGAATGCGGACTTGGGCGTACGTGGTAACACGGCTTAAGCAACAATATCTATATATATATAAATGCGAAAAACCCCACTCATTCACTCGTCTCACTAATTCTCCAACTTCCAATATACCTATGAAGAAGAAATTTTGAAAAGTTGTTCCTCGTATTTTAAATAGGAAAAGTAAGCTATTTTTGTTCGAACGTATTTGAGGGGTTGCAAAACCCCTTTTCGATGTTAATAGCGACGTTAGTTTCGGTATCTACATATCCAAATGACATAGAGTGCTGACATTTTGAATACATATTCATCTTCGGCCCTAGGGGTGCACTAAGAAAGGATTTTTAAAAATTCGAACTCAAACTGACAATATAACGATTTTTTTTATAAACCTTTCCATAGGATTAACATGGAGAACATGTAACAATACAATATTTCAAGAATCAAACATTGGAAAATTTAAATAGTAAACTATGACGAGCATTCTGATTGGCTGATGACTAAATATCGCCAAAATGACCTCAAATAAATAAGAATTGTCGCTAAATAAATTAAAATTTCGCCTTTCTTATAAAAGTTATTATTAACAATTATAAGAATTGTTCATCTTTAAATTTTTGAGATCTTACTAAAAGGTTAAAATATGGATGTTAATCCCCAGGAGTAGCGTATATATATCCATATTATTGTACAGCCAACTTCTCAATAATATCAATCTTTCCGGTTCTTGCGGAACCTTGCTAATATAATTTCGTTACAAATTGGAGTTTTTAATACTTTATTTGGTTCCCATTGATGGGTGACAAGTTATGAATCTTTTTATATATTTCTCTTACGCGGTGATTGAAAAACGCTATTTTTCTGTACGCGGAGTGACAAGAGTTAGTTTGTTTACGAAATTCTGTTGCGCCCGCATTTTTATTTTGTCATTATGTAAGCCAATTTGACGATTAGCCCCTTTAATTCATTAGGAAGAACATAAACCCTATTACATTAAAAATAAAAGTTTTGAAAAACGCTTTTCTAAACTTTACATGAGCTGAACATTGATGTTGGCAATTTTGTTAACTAGATTTCTATGAACTTCATTTTTATGACGTATTAACTTAGTAACGTACACACTTCTGGTAGGCAAGAGTATGGTAAGCTTAAAGTCAATTATGCCAAAACAAACTACCAATAATGTTATAAATTAAACTAAAACGCAGGAAAGGTGTGAAAATAACGTGGGAAATAATAAATAATAGTAGAAATAATATAATAAAAAATGGCTTGCCAGTGGTTCCATTATTTTCATTTGTAGTTTAAAAGAAATTAAATTAAATGATTTTATATTGATTTATATGGCGAAAAAATGTATTGATGCCAAGATGAATTATAATTTAAATTTACAGTTTCAACGTTTAAAGTTTTTGGTAATATAATTAAAAAAAGTATTGTTACTAGGGCACATTGTTATTGTGTCCTACCTTTTAGCGAGCAAAGCGAGAAGTGGTTTGGGGAGCAAACCTATGAGGATTGCGTAGCAATTCTCCGGGGGTTGGCGGAGCGTTAGCGGAGCAGGGGGAGGAGCCTCCTAGTATTATTTTTTCGCTTATAATTCTTGTATTTGTATCTATTTTGTAACTTATTTCCTTCCCGTGCGTAGAACGGGTATTTCAGCTAGTGTTTAAATAAAAGCAAGACACGATAACTTTACTTTTCAGATCTTTATTAAGATAACATGGAATACCAGACATCATATTTATAATACGATATAGTTAGATTGACTATATGTGCAGAATTGGCGCTTGTATTTACATCTATATATAACGACGTGTACGTTACAAAACCTCTTGTACTTGAAATATATATCTTGGAATTAAAACCATGTATTGGGAGCATAATCTATTATTTAAACTTGACAGGTGCGCTGTTTTGGTTGGAACATCATGAAAAAGTTTGCGTAGAAGTCTGGGTTATTATTCATAAGCTTGATATCATTTTCTATTTTCTGACACTCTCTAGTAGCCACTTCATTATCAACATATCAATGAAAATACAATTAGTTGAAATTGAATAATAGGATCTTTTACCTTTTGGAATTAATTTCTACTTTTACTAGATTAAATTTTTCCGCCAAGAAGACTCTGAATAAATATTCTTCGGAAAAAGAAACACTTTAAGTGTGCAAAGTAAACTCGTAAAAGTACGAAATTACGATAGAGTATAACACGAAATATTCAATATATTCAAATAGACAAATATTCTTCGGGAACAGAAAAACTTTAACTGTACAAAATCAACTCGTAAAAGTACGAAATTAAGATCGAGTATAACAAAAAATACTCAATATTCAGAACTGATATTCCCCGGAAAAAGAAACACTTTAAGTGCACAAAGTAAACTCGTAAAAGTATAAAATTATGATAAAGTATAACACGAAACATTCAATTTTCAGAACAAATATTCTTTGGGAAATAAACTTTAACTGATATGAAATAAACTCGTAAAAGTTCAAAATTATGATAGGGTATAACACGAAATATCCAATATTCCGAACAAATATTCTGCGAGAAGATAAACTTTAACTGATACGAAATCAACTCGTAAAATTACGATAAAGTATAACACGAAACATTCAATATTCATAACAAATATTCTTTGGGAAATAAATTTTAACTGATATGAAATAAACTCGTAAAAGTTCAAAACTATGATAGAGTATAACACGAAATATCCAATATTCAGGACAAATATTCTGCGAGAAGAGAAACTTTAACTGATATGAAAACAATTCGTAAAATTAAGATAAAGTATAACGAAACATTCAATATTCAGAACAAATATTCTTTGGGAAATAAACTTTAACTGATATGAAATAAACTCGTAAAAGTTCAAAATTAAGATAGAGTATAACACGAAATATCCAATATTCAGAACAAATATTCTGAAAGAAGAGAAACTTTAACTGATACGAAATCAACTCGTAAAATTACGATAAAGTATAACACGAAACATTCAATATTCATAACAAATATTCTTTGGGAAATAAACTTTAACTGATATGAAATAAACTCGTAAAAGTTCAAAATTACGATAGAGTATAACACGAAATATCCAATATACAGAACAAATATTCTGCGAGAAGAGAAACTTTAACTGATACGAAATCAACTCGTAAAATTACGATAAAGTATAACGAAACATTCAATATTCAGAACAAATATTCTTTGGGAAATAAACTTTAACTGATATGAAATAAACTCGTAAAAGTTCAAAATTACGATTGAGTATAACACGAAATCAAGCGACCCGGTCGGGCTCGCAAACGCTAAGCCAAAAAAGAAGAAATAACGCCAACTCGTCAAAGCAGCCAACAAGAAACGAACGCCCGACAAGACTTAAGCTTATATACTCTGCACAACTTGTAATGTTAAACCGCGTTCGTAAAACAGAGCCCAGAAGCCGAACTACACTTCGTAAAAAAATAAAACCAGTATTGATGGAACCGTATCTGTAAAACCTTTAATTTAATACAAGAATATTTTGTTTTAATTGAAAATTAACGGAGATACGAAGTTTTTTAATTTGCGTAAAGTTAGTTGATTTGTCACTTTTTCAAATTATGAAGCCCAAATTTGTAAGTCAAGCTAGATACTACATTTTTCAACCGATTCTTTTGATTAATAGCTTATATGATAGCTTTATGGCATCAGAAGTGCCTTTTTTTTTTTTTTTTTATAATATAATTTATTTATATGTTTAATTAGCTAAAAAAGTTATTAAATAATTTAAGCCAAATTTTTACGCCGACAGGCGATTTTTACCTAAATATGGAATCCTTTCACTAATCACGCCAAAGAAAATTATGTTTTAGAGCGGCTTAATAAAAGTGAAAATTATCTTTAAATAATACGTTCTACAAAATAAAAATTATACCACCCGATAGATTAAAAATCATTTTAATCGATGGATCAATTTTCATTTAACTTGAACAATTATTAATGAAGATAGAAGCATTTGAAATAACTAATAACATTGAATATTTTCCCCTATCGTTCATCGTTCATTCGCGGGAGAAGGAAGAAACAACTCAACTAGCAACCATTTTCCAACAGGGTGAAAGCAATGAAAGAAAGAGTGTGAGGGGGGGGGGGGGGTAGAGTTTATATTTATTCTCAGCAGTCTTTTAATACAGTGAGTGAGATTAATTTTTCCTTGAAATATCGGATTTAACTAATGACATGGGAAAACAAATAGTAATTTTTAAAAAGATTAATGGTGATTGGTCTGACATCCTTCAAAAGGTGGGTGAAAAAAAGGACTGATATCCCCCAAAAAAACTTTAGAAAAGTAAAAAACGCTAAGCGCCCCCCCCCCCTAAAAAAATCTTCGAAACTGTGGCTAAAAAAGCTGTGATATAAAAAACAAACAAGCCAAGAGCTCAACCGTGCACACCCACTCACTAGTCTTTTCCCGGAAAAAAGCTGCGCTTTCTTTTCTTAGCTCGATTAAAAATTTATGTGTGTATAAATTTTTAATCGAGCTAAGAAAAGAAAGAGCAGCTTTTTTCCGGGAAAAGACTAGTGAGTGGGTGTGCACGGTTGAGCTCTTGGCTTGTTTGTTTTTTATATCACAGCTTTTTTAGCCACAGTTTCGAAGATTTTTTTAGGGGGGGGGGGGGGGGCGCTTAACGTTTTTTACTTTTCTAAAGTTTTTTTGGGGGATATCCAATATACAGAACAAATATTCGGCGAGAAGAGAAACTTTAACTGATACGAAATCAACTCGTAAAATTACGATAAAGTATATCACGAAATGTTCAATATTCAGAACAAATATTCACTTGGGAAAGAATCTTTAACTGACAGGAAATCAAGTACTAAAATTACGAAATTACGATAAAGTATAACACGAAATATTCAATATTCAGAACAAATATTCTTCGAGAAAAAAAACTTTAAATGATACGAAATCAACTAGTAAAATTACGAAATTACGATAAAATATAACACGAAATATTCAATATTCAGAACAAATATTCTTCGAGAAAAGAAACTTTAACTGATACGAAATCAACTCGTAAAATTACGAAATTACGATAAAGTATAACACGAAATATTCAATATTCAGAACAAATATTTTTCTGAAAAAGAAACACTTAAAGTAAACCCGTAAAATTGTTTGGATAATAGAGTGTAACACGAAATTTAAATTCTGGTGTAGAAATATAATTATATATCAATAATAACGTTAAATTTTTTTTAGTGATGGATTGAATGTCGACATTCCATATTGAATGTTGAAAGCGCACTGTTCAAGAGCTGAATATGGCTAAAATTTATTCTGATAAATTATAATGTTCAATAGTATTTGGCGCGTAGAGGTACATAAAACATTGATACAAACCCAGACTTCTACACAGTGTAAGGGAAGTATGGACAAACATATATATAACAATACAATTTACATTGGTATCTTCTAACTTCTGATTATGCACAGAGATGATTTGTTAAAATCGAGCAGTTCATAGAGGTCCATGCTTGTGACAAAGAGCACAATGACAATTGTGGAATTCGCTAAATAAACCCACATCTGTACTCGAAAGTATATAATCACTTTTTACACACTGCAGAGTAGGTCTCTAAAGTACAGCTTGCGTCATTGGTCGTATTCAAAAATATCAAGCTAGGTATTACCCCTAACCGCCAATTAAAATTATTATAGCAATTTATGATGGAGATTTTCATAAAAAGGCCAACGCGAAAATTATATATCAAGGTATTACATTTCCCCCTGAACACAATATTAGACATAGACATGCTATCACACTGCTTAAACATCGGCAATTTATAATTGTTAATAAAAAAAGACGAAACAAATGGGTTATATAAGGTTTTATCTTAAATTGAAATAAAATCTTTAAACGTTCTATTGAATTTTTTATCCTTCAATTTAAGACCTTTCGGCTATGTTGGTGATAAACAAAGATTTTTTTTTAAAGTGAAAACCATAAAAAAAAATCGATTTCGGTTAGAACTATCTCAAAATCTAATATACCTGTTTAGTTACTACAATTTCAACTGACTCAAATGATTTGTTTTTAATTTCCAAATAAATAAACAAAGCCCGATTTTGAACAGGATTCAACAAACAGTTCCATTGACTTTTGGAATAAAAATCAATTTTTCCTTTCTTCCTTAGTTCGTGCTAAAACTTTTTTAAATTGATTTTACACGATCAATGTCCTACTCTGGCACACGCCCAATTGTTTTTTTAGTAGATGTAAGGGCTTTTCTTACAAATGGCCTTTCAATTTTTATCGCCAAATCTTTTCCAATATTTCAACGTATGTTTATTCAACAGTCGTAATAAAGTCATGATTTTAAAGACTAAACATTTTCTTCGAAACTAAGAACATTATTTTTTTAAAAAAATCACCTCTAATGTTGTTTTTTCGCACTGTATTCTTTTTATATGTCATTTTATTTGAAATTCTTGTTATTTAAATGAAGCCAAATATTTTCGCCATCGCATAATTCAGTGAAGAGCCATAGTTCTTAACCAAATGAACATTCTCGTTGACAGTACTTTCAAAATTTCTCTGAAGTACTTTACAAAAAGTGATATTGTCAATATTCAGTACTTTTATTACTTTTTATTATTTTTATTGTAATATTATTAAAATGATTTATTAACATAAAAATTAATTTATCAAAAAAATATATTTCCAATTGCTTCAGTATTGGCGTATTTTTATATTGAAGGATTTTTTATTCGTAATTTTTTTCCCTATTGATTACACGCCAATTATAAGACAATTATAAAGAGTTGAAGCTTAACTAAATATGAGGGAACAAGTAGACCAATTTTTATGTACAGGGAATTTCTAATCGAATTGTCTTTTAGACACTTTTTAAACAAAAAAATTGATTTTGTCTACAAAAAAATTTAATGAATTTGTGTGTTTTATATATTATTGAATTGTATTTAGCTTTTATCTATTGCACAAAAGGGCTACCAATTCAATTTCATATAACCCTGTTCCAGAATATTTGGAAACATAAAGGTACGGCTTGACGCTTTATTCGCAGTTTCAGGGGCCATAAAAATAACGATTGGCAAAGAAATCAACACATAAATGACACTAATTGACGAAATATTTGTTTCTTCAATTAAAGCATATGAAAAGTTAAATTGGGCGACAAGTGATATTAATTTGATTATAATTATTAGATTTCCAGGATTATTTAAAAAATAGTAAAAATCAAGTTTTCAGGATGTCTTGAGCATCTCCAATTCTTTTACTGCCTCATCCCAGCTTGTTGTATTTCATTGTAGAAATTGGTTTTATATGATGCGAAGCACAGAAAATTGATAACCATTTCAGGTTAAGGTATTTCAGACAGTTCCGATGGCGGATGACGTTAGCAAAATACGATGGATGATAGAAATGATTTGGGGAAATGTATAGCTTCAATCTTTTTATGCATGTTTCCTACGCCCACAGCGATATTGTTGGTTCGCCCAAAGGCCCGATCTTGGGAACAGGATTGCCAGGTGTCTTCTTCACTCGATGACCAGACACATGGGCAAGTGTTCCCTCAAGTACTCGAAGAGTTCTTCGGAAGCTCCTGGACAGTTGGTGAGTTCGAGCTCGCCCAGATCCCTCAGTTGTACGAGGGAGGACAGGCCGCTGGAGGTCAGTAGGGGACAGCCTGTGGAAGAGAAGAGAAACACGCTATTTTAGTAGTGATTTTACTTTTTATTATTAAGAGGACACAGAAAACTTCATATAGCTAATAGAATGTTAGGGTACATCAGAAAGAGTGTTTCATCAAAATCTAATGATATTATCTTGCCATTGTACAGAGGTTTAGTAAGGCCACATCTTGAGTATGCTGTACAGTTCTGATCACCATATCTTAAAAAAGACATTGAATTGTTAGAGAAAATTCAGCACAGGGCTACTAAAATGGTCCAAGGGTTTTCAGGCATGAATTATGAAGATATATTAAGAAATTTGAATATGTATACTCTGGAAGAGAGAAAGGTTAGGGGAGATTTGATTCAGCTGTTCGAATTTATTAAACAAGGGGATGTGGACGGTTTACATTTTAATATGAGTGATAGAACGAGAGGTCATGGGTTTAAGTTAAACAAATCCCATTTTAATCGGGAAGGGATAAAACACTATTTCTATTATAGGGTAATAGACAAATGGAACAACTTGCCAGTGAATATTGTTAATTGAAAGGAGTAATGGATTTTAAGAAGAAGTTAGATATGCATTGGGGGATGGTTAGGAGGTACTAGATGGACCAACCTTGTTGGGCCGTGAGCCTGTTGTTGGTCGTCAATATTAGTATTTGTATTTGTTAACCAAATCCTAATGAAAATAGTATTTTACAACATTTCTTAATGGATTTGTACAATGCAAATATAACACAACACTTTCGTGTTCTTTTAAAATATAATTTGTGCGTGTTTAATTTGTGATAATTCGCAATGCCATTGTGTTATTTTTTTGGAAATCAGTTGTTTTTATTCTACACCGTTATTCTGTTCATGGCGATTTGAGAGTGATTCAGAGACGAGTGCAATATTTTATCGTAATTTTCATAGATTCCAATATTCCATTGCACATTGAAATTCCTTGATAATGTTAAATTGTTAAACATAGAATTGGAAATTTACAAAAAAAAAAAAAAAAAAAAAAAAAAAGTGCACCCCAATTTTATTAAAAATGAAAAATTATTTAATTTGCAAATTGCAGTTCTGGAATATATATTTCAAACAATTTCCGACCCCGGACCCCTCTTTTCGGTTTACTAGAGGGGTATTCCATACCACCCAGTAGTTGAGGGCCCGCAACACATAAAGGCCCCACTAAAGTTAAATTCGGCTCTGAGTATATTACTGAACTCTAACTGTAACTGCTGGAAGGCTCAAACCTTGTTTCCTCTATGGTCGCGTTGAAGCCAATTGAAAGCAGCCAGCCATGCTGAACCCCAATATTATTTTTAGGTGATTTATAGGTGTTTTTATTACCATAGCATTATAAAAATATTAAATATATATAAATAATATATTTTCTTCTTATAGAATTAATTTTTATATTGCCAAAGAAATAGTTCTTGCTCTTGCTTTTCATCTACTTTGACTTGCAAATGACTTTCTATTTTAATAGCAGATTGCATTTAAAATGGGTTTAAAAAGGAAATAGAAAAAAACTCAGCCAAAAAGCAGTACACGTTAATTATTTTAACATGGAAAAATATAAGAAATATTCCGGTAGCAAAGAAAGTGGGAAACATCATGGCTGTCTCTACATCGGCTTCAAGTTAACAAAATGTCTTGCCCATTCCAGAAGTTACAGTTAGAAATCAGTGGAGTATATCGAGTACGCGTGCTAAGTCTCAATTTTCCGTCGAAAACTTTGTGTTCATTTCTTTCAGATCATACTTCATTTGAATCGTTACGCACCTGACATTATATCAACTGCTTCATTCAGGTTCTATTTTCGGAAACCTTATTTGATATCGATTAGGATCGCTTTCATTGATTACTATAAAGGGCTGGCAGTTGATTATGCCGTGCTCAGCGAATCATCAAAGAGATATTAATAGAAAATGTCGGCATTAAATGTGTGTGATGTATTTTACGTAATGGAAGAAAAAGGCTTTGCTGATGGAAAGTGGAAGTGTATATGGTTGGAGCTTCTTCGTTATCGTATGGTTTTATATCTAGTTAAAAATGATTTTTTTTTTAAATATTTCTAGAAAAAAAGAAAAAAAACGACTTTAAGGAAAATGAGCTAAAAAGTAAAAACTAATTTTTAATATTACGAATTAGTTGAAACAATTGAATTGTTGAATATCAATTTTGTACTTAGTACAACTTTTTGAAATCGGCGCCGAAATGTAGGTATGATTTTTGTAAATTGGCACCAACTTCAAAAAGTTGTAATAAGTATAAAACTGATGTTCAATAATTAATTTTTTTTTTCAACTAATTCGTAAAATTAAAAATTATTTTTTACTTTTTAGCTCATTTTCCTTAAAGTCGGTTTTCCTTTTTCCTAGAAAGAGTATTTTATTTTTCCCTTTTTAGTTTTTAATTTAGCAAGGAGCTTCGCCCCCTATTATTATTCACCAAGAAATTCAAGTAGCAACTTGTGCTCAACAAAGTATATTGTAAAACAATCCCTATCAATGGCAATGGTTAAACGAAATGTCATTGTTGTACAACTTCTATTAAACAATGACAATATTATGAAATTGGACAAATTGTTTAAAAAAGAACTCCGGTTAATCGACCTTTCCGGATATATATCAGCCGGATAACCTATTTTGTTTGTAGATTTTGAATAAGTGGATTTTTCTCTACCCAACCTAAAAAAATTCGAAATCGGACAATATTTTTTTTAAACGGTCCGGTTAATTGAGAATTCCGGATAGTTAAATGCCTGTTAACCAGATATTTTTTTCAAATTACTCTCAAGTGAAACATCCCCTATCCAAAAAAAAAATAAAAAATATTGGGAACATATCTGAATTAGAACCGAAATCATATGTAAATATACATACAAAAAAAAAATATATATATATAAAGGTTGAATTGATAACCTCTCGACTTGGTGCGCGATTTGGCGGTTTTAATTTATAATTTATGGCGGTTTTATTTTAGAGTTTTGTTTGGCCTCCCTGTTTAGCCGGTTAAAAAAGAAAACTGTATTTCAGAAAGATACGTTAAAACCTACAAAAAAAAGAAGAAGAAATTACGAAAAAGTCGAAAAAATTTAATAATTTAATATTAATTTTATACTTATTTACAACGATTTGAAATCAGCGCCAAAATTTAGGTATGGTTTTTGTGAATTGGTACCAACTTAAAAAAGTTGTAATAAGTATAAAATTAATATTAAATAATTAAATGTTTTTAGAGTAAATTACTTTCATTAAAAATTTGAAGATTCGTTGTTTTGTCAAGAGTCAAGAGATTCAGTGACGAAACGATTGTCAAAATTGACGAAACCATTGTCAAAATTGACGAAACCATTGTTAAAATTGACGAAACGATTGTCAAAATTGACGAAAAGTTGCCAAAATTAACAAAACGATTGTCAAAATTGTCGAAACGATTGTCAAAATTATCGAAACGATTGTCAAAATTGAAGAAACGATTGTCAAAATTGACGAAAAGTTTGTCAAAATTAACAAAACGATTTTCAAAATGGGAGAAACGATTGTTAAAATTGACGAAAGTAGCCTTAAATGTTCAAAAATAATAATGTTATTTCTGAAAGTGTTTCTCTAATTATTGAATGGAAATTTTAAAAAACGATACAAAACGAAATCAAGTTTAAAATACAAGAAAGGAATTGTTTTTTAAATATAATTATTAATTAAATTTAATATTCCAAATTTTTTTAAAAAATCTAAAAGGTAATTTGGAGATGAAGTTCGATTGATGATAACATTCGTTACATTGTTCAGCATTTGAATATAACCCAATGTATAAGTACCGTTTACACTGATTTAGTTCATAATATTCAGCTAACTAAATCCTAAACCAATATGCCAATGCCTATACGAGCATTCAATCTCATTTATATGCGAAAAAACTAAAGTTATCGCACTCGTAAAATCTAATGAATGCGAACAGTAGCCGGATTATCTGTGCGTCAATGATATCTGACTAAAATTAGCTCATCTTTTCAGGCTTTTATGATAGAATATGGTTAATCCGAAACTCACGAAAAAGCTCGAAATTGAAGTTAGATAGCGACAGGTGCACTTTGCTGCGTTTTTATCGAGGAAATTGTACCGAGTGTAAGAATTGTAGTAAAAAGCTTGTAAACGATGGAACTATCTTGAATATCTCTTAGCCGTTAATTTAGAAATGATAATTCATCAACACGACAGTTTCGAAATTCGAGTCAAGTGAAAGTCGGAACTCTCAAGTCGAGTTGTCTTCTCTTTCTATAAGCAGTTCACACTGTTAAAAAAAAGGTACTTAAAAATGAGTACCTGCACATACTCGTGTTTCTTTAAGTACAATTGTATCGGAAATGAGCGATGACGTACTCAAGTTTAGTTCATCGCACTTCCTCAAATATGAGCAGTGGGATTTAATATCGCTAATCTCAGCTTCTGTTCAAGCCAACTTAACAAAGCGACCTGGCACACTTAAAACAGTTGTTCAGAAGATGTTTTTCCATAATACATTCGATATATATATATATATATATATATATATATATATATATATATATATATATATATATATATATATATATATATATATATATATATATATATATATATACTAGCTGAAATACCCGTTCTACGCACGGGAAGGAAATAAATTACAAAATTGATACAAATACAATATTTATAGCGAAATAAACAATATTCTTCATTTGTCACCCATGAGGGGGAACCACAGTATTAAAAGTACTAATTTGAAACGAAATTTTATTGGCAAGGTCCTGCAAGAACTGGAAAGATTGCTAATATGAAGTTGTCTACACAATAACGTGAATATGTATGCATTACTCCCGTTGATCACCATCCATATTTTAACTTTTAGTAACATTCCAAAGATTTAAACGGGAAGAACTCTTATAAATGTTAATAAAAATTATATGAAAAAGTTTTATTAGACACCTATGTCAACATTCGTCGTTAAGTTTCACAAATTGGTGAAAATATAAGCAGAAAAAAAAAACGAAAAAGAATTTTAAAAGGTTTATTTGCCAAATTCAAGATTTTCATATTTTTTCTTTTATACGGTAAACCTTATCAATAAGCGAGAAGGGATGGTTCCCCAGCACTTTTTTTAGATTTTGTCCCCGAACTTTTTAAATATTTAACTTTTTTAAATAAAAAATAAATCTTATTTTTTACTTCATTGAACTTTAAATCAATTTTTTAAAAAAAATCGAATCAATCCCCCTACCCACTACTACAGAAGATTTACGCAAACCCAATCCCCCTCTGACACTTGTACCACGTGGGGGGAGAGTCTATAACAACAGTTTTCGATTCCGCCACATAACTACTCGTATAGGCATACCTTCATATAAAGAAAGGTAGGCCGCATAGATCAAGCCGATTATTAACCCATTCCGCCGCTGACCGTGAAGGGAATGTCGCCCTTAACTGCAGGCTATTTCGTTCACTATATTACTCCCAGGGGAACCGTGTTATGGGCTATAAATGACCTACCATGGTATAGGAAAGAGAGTCGCGTCGATCAGGTCGTTTGTTAACCCATTTTACCCTCTGATCTTTATACCGCATGAAGGAAAATGTCACCCTTGATGACAGGCAGTATACACTTTCACTCCAATAATTCTATGGAAAATCAGCCTTCGTGGATAAATGACATAACATGGAGTAGAGGAAGGTAGGCCGCGTCAATCAGATTGACCATTTATACACTCTCCCTCTGACCTTCCTACCACGTGGGGTCCAAAGTATTCATTAACCAATTATTACGGTACCGAGTGGCTTCTACCTACCAGATAGATTATTTTTCTATGTAAGATATAAGTAACAACTCTGTCAAAATTCATCTTCCTGGTTATACAGAAAGTTAGAAAATTAGTGATGAGTCAGTGGATAAGTGGCAAGATTTACTTTTGGCAGTTAGAGTTTGAATTTTTGAAAATGAACATCCTTTCTTAGTGAGCAATTTTGGCTTAAAATGCGATGCTCCATGCCAAATTTAATTTTCATAGTTGTTGTAGTACGGAATATCCCGTTATCCATTCATATTTTCACCATTTTGACATATATTTTATAATTTTTTGACACTAATTTCGCCATTTATATGTTATTTTTACAAATATGATCATATTTTAGTTCATTTGGCAATATTTGATTCATTTGGCGAAAATTTTTATTCATTCGGTGAAATTTTAATTTATTTGGCGATGTTTTTAATAACTTGCCGTAGGTTTTATTTATTTGGCGATATTTAGTCATCAGCCAATCAGAATGCTCCTTTACATATATGATCATATTTTAGTTCATTTGGCGATATTTTATTAATTTGGCGAAATGTTTTATTCATTCGGTGAAATTTTAATTTATTTGGCGAAGTTTATTAATTTGGCGACAGTTTTTAGTTATTTGGCGACAGTTTTTAGTTATTTGGCGACATTTTGGCGATATTTAGTCATCAGCCAATCAGAATGCTCCTCGTACGTTACATAATATTAAAAATTTCCATTGTTTAAATTTTATATTTTGCATTGTTACATGTTCTCCATGTTAATCCTATGGAGAAGTTTCGAAAAAGGGGTTTTACAACCCCTTAAATCCGTTCGATCGGAACAAAAATAGCTTACTTTTCCTATTTAAGGTATAAGGAACAAATTTGCCAAATTTCATCTTCATAGGTATACGGGAAGTTGGAGAATTAGTGATGAGTGATGAGTGGGTTTTTCGCATTTATATATATAGATATATATATATATATACTGTATGTGTAATATATATACTGTATCTGACTGTATGTGTAATTTAAGGAATTAAGTTGGTCGAATACAAAGTTAAATGCAATCATCAAGCGGTTAAAATAAGGGCCGATAAATTTAAAAAAATTTATTCAGTCACAATAGTAAAGCAGATCCCTTGAAAAGCAGATCTTGTTAGCAAGGCAGTCAAAACAAAAAGAGACCGAATCTTCCCCGTCGTGGGGAATATCGGATACAACATAGGGAATTTGATAAGTGGCAGGGATTAGTCAAGAGATGATGACACACATCTGATTGGGCGGGCTGTCTGGTAGTGCTCCAAGAGGGAATTATAAGCGTGGGAGATATGGAAAATTGCCAAAGGGCTTGGGCGTGAGAAAATATGTCGAAAACACGATGTGTATTAACTGGACAAGAGTAAAACTGTAATGCCAGCCAGAACTATGTGAAAGAATTGCCTTATGGAATGGAATCGTGACTTTGAAAGTGTGCGTCTGACAAGAAAGCAGATGGCCTGAGAAAAAGAGTTTTCAGAACAGGGACGGTATACAAAATAAACGCGTGTTTTTAAAGAGATGGTTAAAAGGGGGATCGAAATTAAGAAAGTAAAAAAGGGTGGGTTTTGTAAAAGGAAGTGGCAAGTTAAAAAGGGCGAGGATTGTTTACAAGTGGGTCCAAATTCTCTTTCATACATATATATACGAATTGATAACCTCTCTGTTTATGTTGCCGCGCCATGGTGGTTTTTGTTGGCGCGCTATGGCAGTTTTTGTTGGCGTTCTATGCATAGAGTAATAATACAAATAGAGGAATAAAAATGCTGATTTCAGTGTGTGCATCATTGAAACCACGTGATGTTGGTTATTTTCAATGTTGACAACGCGGCCTTACGAGAGTCTGGCATTGAAGACGCTCTCTATTTTAATTACATTAATTAAAATTAATTACAACTCTCTGGATCTATGGCGTTTTTTTTGGCATTCTATGGCGTTTTTTTTTTGGCGCGGTTTGGCGGTTATTTTGGCGAGCTTTGGCAGTTATTTTGGCGAGCTTTGGCAGTTATTTTGGCGAGCTTTGGCAGTTATTTTGGCGAGCTTTGGCAGTTATTTTGGCGAGCTTTGGCAGTTATTTTGGCGAACTTTGGCAGTTATTTTGGCACGCCATGACAGTTTTCGTTGGCTCTCTATGGCGGTTTTTTATTGGCGCGCTTTGAAGTCTGTTTAAAATTATGCGGAAACTTGGGCACCTGCTTTCTATCGTGGCAGCTAAAAGTGTTTAACAGTGAGATGCGCGCTTCTTACCAGCGAGCGAGAGCACCTGTAGACTCCTCATGCTGCACAGGTGCTGGAGTCCGAAGTCCCGGATCTGCGTGCACCACCGCAGGTAGAGGATGCGGAGGTTCACCATGGTGGAGAGGTAGCCCACCCCGATGTCCGTCACGTGGACGCACCTGTCGCCAACAACAAAAACATGCATTTATTATATACTGTTCAATTGATATCAAAAGAAACACATGTCATTGATACATTCACAACTGTAAATGCGTCATAAGGCTTAATAGAATGTTGCCACAATTATTGTTGGGAAATGGTAATTGTTTGGCTGTTTTACAATTAGTGACTGGAATTGCGTAGAAACCAATGAAAGTGAATTGAATTCGAGTATATAATAGGCTGGACCGAAAAAACTTTCACAATAGTGCGGTGAAGTTGCCTTCGTATGCAGAAAAAATCCACGAAAATCTTCATGAAATTAAAAACAATTGATAGCCGCGGTGTTTTGACATTAAAAAGTTTTAAAAATGCAAATGCATGTAATTTATGGGAAATTTTCCTATAAAAATTGTTACCACGAAAACTTCTTGAATAGATCTTGATGTAGTTAAAAAACCATAAAATTTCGGCAATTTTCCTCAAAATATTCATACCCTATCATTACTTTAAGCTTATTCAACTTTCTCTAAAAAAAAAAGTCCATATTTAAGCTATTATGAGATAGCATTTTTTTCTTGAAATAGCATATTAATTATTCATTGTGGTATATAAATAATATAATGATTTTTTGTTAATATATTGAAGCTCATCTGCGACGTTGAATATCTAGAAAACATATATTTATTTTAATTTGTTTTTATTCAAATGTCAGTCATAAATAACGAAAAATTGGTCTTCGAAGTATTTAAAGTTCTACAAAAAAAAAAATTAGAGAAATTTGCTTAATACTTAATAATGTCAAGGAGCAATTAAAAGAATATTAAAAAAACTGAAATTTTCATTTAAGGACATTTTTTTAAATAAATTACTTTTGCCAAAACCATTACAAGTATCATTATTGATTTGGGAACATTGTGGAAAAGTTTTTCTGTGGGTCATTTAAAAGCTATAAACTTCAGGGACAAATAGACGTTGGGGCGCTGCTGTTGAGACGCCTAAATTTAAGATACACTTTTCGAATTCATAGTTCAATTTACCACCATTTTCTACCCCTTAAAAGTGCAAGCCGCTAGAAATTGAAGAGAAAATTGGTGGCTCTGAACTTTATCAGATTGTTTGCTTTTACGCCATGTGTTGCACCTTGTTGGGAAGATCGTTCAACAGAGCTGAAGGACTTTCTACGTGAAAGCGTTTTTACAATCGCGGATATTCTTTAGCATATAGTTTACATACATTTTCAATTCACTATAGACATATACTTTAGCACTTTACTTAGAACATACGAGTTGTTCACTTGCTAAAGCTGCTGTTTCCGCAAAATGCTTTTTAGAGTAATCGCGGAAAACTGTCGAAGCATAAATATTGTTAACACAATATCTTTTGAAAATTAAGAAAAAATACAATTTTTCCCAAAATGGGTAAGTTTTCAGATTACTGAATAATTTATCATCTAATTTTTAAATTTCACATGCAACTGGAATAAAGATATAACAAGTATTGTAAATGCGTGCGCGGCCATCTTTTTTTTCTTCTTTTTCCAAGACAGAAAAGCTGCTGTATCCACATCCCAACCAATCAGAAATCCCGTTCCTTGACCTTTTGTTTTATCGAAAATGTAAACATTCTTTTTTATTTAAAAAAAATTTTCAATTTATTATACAAATCTTTTATTGTAAAATAGATTTTAAAAGCCATTTCTATATAAAAAAGCAAGTTTAAAAAAATTCTTAATATGGTATTATTAAAAACTTGTTAAACTTTATCGTTTGCATTTAACAGCTTTTGGCAAATGCTGGATCAACAGCATTCCAATTTGCTACAAACGCATTTAAGTAGTTTTCATACATTAGTATTGAACATCATACAGACTTTCTGTTAATGTTTTGTCGTGCGTAGAAATGTCGTTCACTGCTTTTCAAAAGTTGAGTACGCGGCAAATGGAACATAAATCAAAACTTTCTGCTTGGATTAATTCAAAATTTTATAAAAATGCGAGAATACATTATACATCAAACTAATAAGTGTAATAAAAATTTTAATGAATACAAATGTAGGAATTTTTTCAACGTGTTAAGTGTGAATATCACATATAGTACAACGAATTCGCTTTTTCAAATAACTCAGCCGATTTATCATCGTCTGCATCATAGAGTTGCATGAAATATTTTTGGATTTTGAATAAAGTTTGGATAAACGCAGAAATCTTACTTTCAGTTACTAAAAGCGAAAATATATTATATTGTATTGTATTGTAATGTATTGTATGGTATGCTTTATATTATATTGTATGGTATGCTTTATATTATATTGTATGGTATGCTTTATATTATATTGTATGGTATGCTTTATATTATATTGTATGGTATGCTTTATATTATATTGTATGGTATGCTTTATATTATATTGTATTGTATTGTATATTATATTATATCATTTAAAAAAAACTAACTAAAGCAAGAGATCGTACAAAAAAATTCTATTTAGCGTACAAATTCAGTGATTACTACAGAAAATCAAGTATGATTTTTTTTTTTTAGTTTTTATTAGTAAATAATTGTTTTTGTGCCTTTATTATATTTTAAAATGGAAGTCTATGTGACAAAGTAACAAGGCCTATTTTAACATAGAGTTGGTGGAGATTTTTGCCTACCAGTGTGTAGAAATGGCCCACCAGTCATGCATATTTGTCCCACCGAAATTTTGTTTTGGTTAATCAATTTTCCATAGTAAAAACATAAACTTGAATCTGTGGCATAAGAAATAATGACGTTAGACAAAGACAGATCCCCATTCCTGTGAAAAGGCCCGATATCGACACTCAATCTCCTCAGATCCCCATTCCTACAGATGTCCCTTTACTTAATGGGAGAATTACGGGGACGACTATTGTATCCTTAACGAGGGAAAAAAACTTTCACACCCCTCCCCCGTCTAGCTATTTCCCATCCACAAAAATCCTTTTTTTCAGAACTGAGTAATCGAGCAGTTGACAATATATTTCGAATTGCCTAATGTTCAAAATCGTTTTATTGCACCCTTCCTTATCTACGCAGAACCTCTTAAGTGGGCACCAGCTGTTTTTTCATAGTCGGGAAAACTCTTGGCATGTATTTGAAGGGATTAGGGCAGAAATATATGGCCTGGAGGTATGGGGGGTGTTATAAGGGGTGGAAAAGCGTTTCAATGGATCCTTTTGGTATGGTTCTCTTGAAATGTTGCCAGTACAAAAAAAAACTTTTCACAAACAAGACGTTGCCAGTATCATTCCTTAGGCCGATTTTTCACTTCAATTTTAAAAGATATTTTTACTTGCATTTAACAGCTATAAAAAGTAAGTAGATTACATTTATTTTTCATGTAGATTTCTTTTACGGTGTGTAGTTTAACTAAATGTTATTTGTATAGTTAAAAGAGATTTCTAATTTTTACTTATGGGGGAAAATTTATTTCCCGATGTTAATAACATTTTGAAGGGATCATAATTTACAAATTTTAATACATATAAATAGAGGCCTAAATTTTTCAAAATTATTGGGCGGGGTTAAAAAAAATTTTTATAACATTTTGCATTACGAAAACAAATAAAACGTAATTTTATGAATCTTTAAAAAAATTCATGAATTCGATAATTTTTTTTAAATAAGCTTTTTAATTAATTTTTTATAGAACATATAATTTTAAACTAAGTTTATTAAATTAGTTTAAAATTTTCTATTTTAAGTATAAAGTTTTCATTAACTTCTGGGGTTCTGCTTTCTGCAAAATTTAATTTGCCCCACTAGTTAAAATTCCTTAAAATATGCTCTGCAAAGTAACTATTGACACCAAACGAATTTTTTTAATATAACACTTTAAGTATTTGGACTACCCACACTGTAAAAAAAGGTACTTAAAAATGAGTAGCTGAACTTACTCGTATTACTTGGAGTACAATTACATTGCAAATGAGCAATGACGTACTCAAAGTTAGTATTTTCTCAAAACTGAGCAGTGTGATTTAATATTGCTAATCTCGATTTTTGTTCAAGCCATCTTAACAAAGCTACCTGACAAACTTAAAGTAGTCGTTCAGAAGATGGTTTTATACATAATTTGATGTCGTTTGCTTAAATGGAAACGTAGTTATTAAACTCAATTATCTTCCTTTCCATTCTTTTGCCAAACTTTTTTAACATTTCATCTGTTTATAACTTCTTCACATTGCCCTGGTAGTACAACGGATAAGGCGCTGGACTGTGGTACAACATAATCTGGGTTCGATTCCCGGTAAGTCTTGGTTGTAGTTGTTGATATTTATTAATAGTGATTTATGAAGGCAGCCTATGTAGGCAAACTACTACTATTTTTATTCATTTTACTCATTTTTAAGTATTTGCATTTTCCAAAAATAAAACTTATGTATTCGGAGCTATGATAAGCATCGAATGTAATTAAAAATGAGTAAATTTTCCTTATTTTTGAATACCTATTTTTAACAGTGCAGCTTATTTTTATATTCTAAGTACATTGTTTTAGAAAGCATGATTTATAGAGTATCTTGAATCTTTTTATCCACATATTAAAAAATATCATATTTAAAAAAAAAAAAAAATTCAGAACCAAACAACTTTTTTTCCACCCCCACCCATTCCCCTCACAATCTACAACTTTTTTGTGATGTATTTGTACAGAACAACAACTTTCCATTTCAACTGCATGTGGCTTACATAAAAAACTACTAGCTCACCAACTTTTTTAGCAACTTCACAATGTAAATGACACATGTTTAATTTTATGGAACCTATACTGAATAATCAAATGTTTAATAGTAATATATTAGAACATATTTCCTGAAAACGATTTGCGAAAAACAATTTATTCAATAGCGGTTTCTTTAATAAGAGCGAAGACTCGGGAGTTCTCAATAAATTTGTTTTAACGATTTATTTTTAGCACTCCCCAGACACTCATAACGTGGCGGCTGACAATTATATTCCCTAGTATTCATTATTATTATTCCCTATTAGGATAATTGGGTACTTCCCTTAATGCATTTTCCGATGTTTCTTTAACAATTCTGTGCGATCGATTGTTTTTATTAGCTTTTGATTTCATAATTGTTATTTATGTATGCCGATACTTAGAGGATGCACATTTTAATATTATTTTGAAGAGTATTTGCCAAAAAAAAGTTAATATTTTTAAAGTATATTAAGGAAAGTTACACAATAAAAAATTTATAATGTTGAATTTAACTTTTCTTATGATGTTTTTTTTAATATTTTTTTTATGAGACTAATTTCATTAAAAGTTTAATAAACAAAGACATAGTTATTTAAGATAGCTGAAATACCCGTTCTACGCACGGGAAGGAAATAAGTTGCAAAATATATACAAATACAATAATTATAAACGAAATAAATAATATTCTTAAGTTGTCCCTCATCAGGGGGAACGAAATAAAGTATTAAAAGTTCCAATTTGTAACGAAATTTTATTAGCAAGGTCCCGCAAGAACTGGAAAGATTGATATTTTGGAGAAGTTGACTGTACAATAATATGGATATATATATATATATATATATATATATATATATATATATATATATATATATATATATATATATATATATATACATCAGAACATATATATATATATATATATATATATATATATATATATATAACCTTTAGTAACATCCCAGAAATTTAAAGATGAACAATCCTTATAATAGTTAATAATAATTATCTCCAAAAAAGTTTTATTAGACTGGTACACAGACTTTTCATTTCTGCTGATGAAAGGAGATGTATCTCCCGAAACATGTCCGGATTTTATGTATTTTTATTGCTAAGTTTTAACTTTGTATTTGTATTTTAATACAGAGTTATTTAGTTTATTTAGCTCTATGACTCATTGTATTTTTCATTACCAAAGTAAAAAAAATATACAAAAATTAAATACATGTAGTATAGAAAATTGTAATGCCAAATCTGATGTATTATAGTCTAAAGTATCTCAAAAGAAAGTTTATTAAAAAATATAAATATTTTTAAAAAGAACTTAGAATTAAAAAAAAATTGAAAAATTGAAAAGTTTAGATTTTGAAGGAAAAAAATATTGAATTTTTGTACGAGATATTGTTCTCTTATATATAAATTTAAATAATACACATTAAAAATTTGATTCAAAAAGTCAAAAATAAAAAGTTTATGTGTTACCATATCCCCTTAAACACTCATAATAAACTATTTTTACAGCTGTGCCAATGCAACAGTTTTTACAGCTGTACTAATGCACCTAGCTATACGTGATACAGCCAAACAATGTAAATCACCCAACAATTTTCGACCACACTGTTAAATTGATATTTTTGATAGTAATTCACACACTGTAGAAAAAAAGGTACTTAAAAATGAGTACCTGAACCTACTCGCTTTTCTTTGAGTACAATTGCATCGTAAATGAGCGATGACGAACTCAAATTTAAGTAACCGTACTTTCACAAAAATGATCAGTGTGATTTAATAATGCTAATCTCAGCTGATGTTCAAGCCATCTTAACAAAGCGACCTGACAAATTAAAAATAGTTGTTCAGAAGATGGTTTCCACATTATATAATGCCGATTACTTAACACAACTCAATTATCTTACTTCCCATTCTTTTAGAACACCTTTTTAAAATTTCTTCTGTGTATAACTTTTTCAAGTCGTCCTAGTAGTTGTTTAACGGATAAGGCTTTGAACTGTGGTGCCTTAGGATCTGGTTTCGATAAGGGTGCGTATATAGGCCAGCATCTGCTGTTTTTATTTGTTGTACTCATTTTTAAGTACATGTCTTTTTTTTTAATTGCAACTTAAGTATTCTGAGCCCTGATTGTAAAAAAAAATATATTAAAAATATATTAAATGCGACTTTTTTTTAAAACATCAAATGCATTAAAAAATGAGCAAATTTTACTTATAATATTAGAGTTCCTATTTTTAACAATGCATAGATATAAATAAATAACGATTACGTCACGCCAGAAATACTCGCCAACAAGTTTTTGACAACCCCCACCAAAACTGAAAAATACCCCACGCACAATATAAAAAACCCTTGACCCGGTAACTATGTAAATAAGGCACATTCCGCAAAAGTGTTTTGCAAAGGCCCATTCCGTGGATTACTTCGTTTTAGGAGGCGCTCAAATCGATTTCGCTGTTGCTATGGCGGCGCAATCGATATACAGAGAGGACTCGACACGAATTTACATCACAAATCGGCGCCCGGACTGCTTTTCGGGAAAAAAGGAAATTGTTTTCATTATTTTCCTTTCATTAATGACTGCATGCGTACATGTTTAATGTGTCTACATGCTGGATAAATGGATAAACAGTTCTTGGAACTTTCTGTTGCCGAAGTAGATGTTTTCGTTTGCTGTTATTATCAAGAATGGGGTTTCTTTTATTAGAATTTGATGTCAATGTACGATGTTCGGGGTTCAAAGGTTCAAAAGGTTCAATGGTCTTGTGTCAGCTATTTTTGTGTTCGATTTAGATGTCTGTTTTCTGATTAATCGTTAATAGTTTGCATATTTTAATACGGACTTTTTACAAAATTCTACTCTAATAAAAAAAAAATTAAAGAAATAAATATAAACTTTTAGAAAAATGCGCTAAAAACGAAACAATGTTTTTTAATTATTAAATGTGCTAAAAACTAAAAATGCGATAAAAGTTAAAAAATATTTTTTAATTTTACGAACAAGTTGAAAGAATTGAATTATTTAACATCAGTTTTACACTTAGTACAACTTTTTTTTTTTAATTCGGCACCAAAAGTTAGATATGTTTTTTGTAAATTTTCACGAACTTCAAAAAGTTGTAATAAGTATAAAGTTGATATTAAATAGTCCACTTTTTTCAACTGGTTCGTAAAATTAAAAATTATTTTTACTTTTTAGCGCATTTTTTTAAAGTAGGTTTCTCTTTTTTTCTTCTTTATTTTAAATGTTATTTTTTATTTTTCCCTTTTTAGTTTTTGATTTAGCAGGGGCGAAGCCCCATGTTATGATTCACCAAGTAATTCCTGCTGTTGCTCATATTTTCCCCGCGTTTCGGATCCGGTTTAATAAACGCCGCGCCGGGTAAACAAAAATAATGTCTAAACAATCCTTAATAAATGCCGATTGACTGAAATGTCATTGTTGTAAAATATTTATTCTTTATAAAGAAAATAGGAGAAACTGTTAACCAAAGTCCGGTTAATTGCTATTTAACCGGATATAACAGCAGGGTAAACGATTATTTTTTGCAGTCCATTTTTGCCAAAATGGATTTTTCTATATCCAACAAAAAAAAGAATTTTCTAAATCGAACAACATTTGTTTTCAAACGGTCAGGTTAATTAATGATTCCGGATAGTTCAATGCCGGATGCCGGATATTTTTAGCAAAAGATGCCCTATCCAACAAAAAAAGTTGTCCAAAAAAAGAATGTCTGAATTAAAGCAGAAATCTTGCGCGAACGTACATAAAAAAATACATAACAGTCGAATTGATAACCTCTCCCCTTTTAGCGCCCTTGGACAGTTTTGGTTGGTAACTTATCTTTGGTTAATAACTTAAAGCACAAAATGCATTCTTGTATGTAAGACAGTGGTTTTTGGAATACTTGAAAATTATTATTTAAATGAGCGTAATGTGAAGAGTTTTCTTCTACAATCTATTATTTTTTTTATCTTTACGGTAAAGACAGAGATAAATTTATATATTCTATTTATTTTTGTACGGAATATTTTTTGAATGGCTTAGTGTACACATCAATTGCTGCTTAAAGTTACAAAAAGATAAGCAAATTCAGTTAATTTTTTTTTTAAATGCGTTCCAGCGCTTTGGTCATCTGTCTAAATGTGCACAAAAAAGCGTAACCAATTTATACAGATAATGATAGTTACAGATAAATCAATGAGAAATTACACTTTTTATAGTTCCATATATAAAGAAATATGGAACTCTATAAAACAGTTTTGCCCACATACATAAGTTTACGGTTGAAAAAATACTTTTTATGTATTCATTAACGTATTATTTTAACAATAAACCGACCAAAAACATGCAGAACACAACATCTAACGCATGGATACCGAATTAAACTCGCAGTTGATTTGTACGCATGCGCTACACATCCTTCCGTTTCATTTATGATTTCCGTGTCGGGGTTTGATTTCCATGCATAGGTCATTTAAAATTCATAAAATTTCATTTTAAAAACGATTTCAAATATGTTTATCTGTATCCGCCCAACCGCTTGGAAATAAAACAAGATACATATTTCGAATTTACTAAGATTATATGCAGATACTATCCATAAACTTAAAGAGACTCGGAAAGTCGCAGAAAGTCCTATGTTAAAAATTATAATGTCCCATATTAATAAAATAATATTTTTAAAGGAAATGAAAAGCAACTTTATGAAAAATGCGCAAAAAAATAAAAAATAGTTTTTAATTTTACGAACGGATTAAAAAAATTTGATTATTTAATATACATTTAAACTTACATTTAAGCTTATTAAAACTTTTAGAAATCGGTGCCAAAATTCATGTATAATTTTTGTAAATCGGCACTAACTTCAAAAAGTTGTAAAAAGTATAAAATTGAAGAAATGTATAATGTACCCAGCAAAAAAAGTCAGCATAAAACCTTCATCAAAATTTTGAAATTGAAGGTTTTATGCAGGAAAACTGCAGGTTTTTTGAAGATCTATAAAATTAAAGGTTTTTGTTTCAATATCCTTCATAAAAACTGCAAAAAACCTTCATAAAAACCTGCAAAAAAACTTCAATTTTGAATCATGAAAGGAAAATGCAAATATTTTAAAGGTTTCATGCCGGAAAATTAAAAACTTCAAAAAAACTGCAGTTTTTTGTTTCAATATCCTTTATAAAACCTTCAAGAAACCTTCAATTTGACAATTTTGATGAAGGTTTCATGCTGACTTTTTTTGCTGGGTAATTATTAAAAATTTAAACTAAATCACTGATGTAGCAGATGCCTTGTTAACCATAAAAACCTAACATGATTTTTCTTTGATTTATGTGTTAATTATGATTAATAATAAGTTAATATGTAATTAACAATAAAATATTTTGTAATTAACTCATTGTGAGTGAGTCATGAGCCAATATACATTTTTGCAAAGAAAGTTAAATCTCCCCTCAAAATAAATTTAAAACATAAAATACGCTAAGCCACTAATTAAAAAAATCCTAGAAATTTTGGCTAAAAAGTTATGATATCAAATCACCAAGCCAACTGCACTAGGGCTATCAACCCTTGCTAGCCTTCTCCTTCATAAAAGCTGCGCTCTCTTTTCTTAGCTCGGTAAAAAATGTATAAATGCCGCCGCATATATAAATTGTTAACCGAGCTATGAAGAGAAAACACTGCTTATCTCAAAGAGGGGGTTTAACGAAAGGGCGTGCAGGGTTGAGACTCTAGTGTCGTTGGCTTGGTGATTTGATATCATAACTTTTTTTAGCCACAAGGGGATTTGATATCACAAGTGTCTTAGTCACAATTTCTAGATGTTTTTTAATGGATCTTTTTTACTTTTTTAAAGTTTTTTGTGAGATAAAAGTTTAATAATAATGTAACAAAAAAACTTAATAGAATAATAGTAGACGTGGGTGCAAGAACAAGACAGCTCCAGCTTTCAAACTTATTCAGGAAGGACGATAAACAACTGAACGTTTCTTAGGCATCGTATAATACAAAGAACTATCTCCTTTTCCTTTATAATCGATACAGCCATTGTTTATAAACCTGTCTGGTTATTGCAATAATCAGTCCTGGATCTTTTTTTTTTATATAGGAATAAGCGAAAAAGTGTAAATCAGAAAAAAAGTGGAGCTGCCTTGTTTTTGTCCTCACGTCTTCAATTGATCTATTTTTAAAGAATATCTTCTAAAATCTAAATCAATCTTATCTAAAATTATCTTTAAAAATTTACCGATTTCAAAAATGAAACAAACCCAAATATTAATATTAATTTAGAACTGCTGTTTTGTTTATTTGCCACAAAAAAATTTATCAATTTCGAAACAAACTTCACCAAAGACACATTGGGGCTCTTGAGATAGCTCGAAAGAAGGTAAATTTTTTCGTAACATTCATACAGCAATTGCGCGACTATATATCGTGTAAGAGTTGGACCACTGATCTCTAACTGTAATTTCTGGATTGGGCAAGACATTTTGTTGACTTGAAGCCAATTGAAGAAGCAACAACTGTACCCCACTTTCATCGCTTCCACCGTATTTCGTACATTTTTTATGTTAAAATAAGCTACATGTATTTCTGTTAGCTGAGTTGTTTCTATCTTTAGACACCTATTGTAATTGCAATCTGCTATTAAAGCCTTCGAGCATGAATGGACTGTAGTAGAGCGAATACGTCATCATTGTGATGCAAACATCTCAGACCTGATGGCACAAGACACGTGACTTCCTTTCAAAATTTATGAATGAAAAAACGTTCGCAACTGACTTGTGATTTGGAAATAATAGTAAATGTGTTACGTCATGAAGTACAGCTATTTTTATGAATGAACTAGAAAAAAAATTATGAATGGATGACGTAGTAAACAACTTGTCTGAGGTCATACATGTTGGCCTCCCTTTGATGTTAGCGAGATTATAACCTTATGATTTCTCTACTATGAGGGATCCATGCTCGAAGATAAAAACAGAAAGTCGTTTACAAGTCAAAGTCGAAGTGGTTAAAAAGCAAGAGCAAAAATTATTTGCGTGGCAATATAAAAATGAATTCTATAAGAAGAAAATATAATATTTATATACATTTAATATTTCTACAATTAAAAAACACCACTAAATCCTTAAAACAAAATTGGGGGTACAGTATGACTGCTTCCGCATTGCCTTCAACGCGCACATAGATTAAACAAGTGCACATAGTGCACTTGTTTAATCTATGTGCACTTGTGCAATATGTGCACAAGTGCACATAGATTAAACAAAATTCCCAATCATTTCATTGACTTTTCAATCCCTCATTTAACAGCTGCCTCGATCTTACGATAATCGAAATAGCTGTTCTCTCACATCCCCCCCCCCCCCCCTCCTTTGACCCCCCCCCCCCCCCCCTGATCTCAAGGCCATTGAAGAGGATCAGGAAAAAGAATGGTCGAGAGCCAATAAAGGTCCCGAAAGGGAACCGCCATCCCGATGAATGGGAGGAGGCGTCTCCATGGCAACGGGATGGAGAGAAGATCCACGAATAGAAATCCATCTCCTCTCGGATGGAGTGGGATCGAAAGGTTGCCCGACTTTGGAATGAAGAATTCGCCAAGTGGAAAGGAAATACCGCCAAATTTCAAAAGAAAGGGATGCCTTGGTTGGTTGAATTGGGTCTTCCAAACGTCTCTTTACCCGTTTTAATTTTTTAACGAAATTTTTTTATATATATTAAATTTTATATCTACACCTGGAATTAAACAAAGAATGATATTTTACACATATTGCTAATTTTGAACAGAAATTTTATCGACATTTAAATTACTCATAAATGAATACATGGACGTACTCGTTCTTCTTTGAGTGCAATTGAATCGTCAATCAGGGATGACGTACTCAAATTTAAGTAATCGTACTTTCTCGAAAATGAGCAGTATGGTTTAATATTGCTAATATCAACTTCTGTTCAAACCATCTTCACAAAGCGACCTGACAAACTTAAAATAGTTGTTTGGAAGATGGTTTTCCACATTATATGATGTGGATTGCTTTAATGGAAACTGAATTATTAAGACTCAATTATCTTACTTTCCATTCTTTTGGTACACCTTATTGGCATTTCTTCCGTTTATAACTTCTTCAAGACGCCCTGGTAGTTTAATGGATAAAGATCTGGATTTCGGTGCCTGAGGATCTGTTATTTAAAAATGAACTGTATTGCAGTGCCAGAGGATCTGGGTTCGATTCCCGATAAGTCTTGGTTGTATGTTGATATTTATTGAAAGTGATTTATAAAGTCAGCCTATGTAGGCAAGCAACTGCTTTTTTACCCATTGTATTTATTTTTGAGTACAACTTTTTTTTTCAAAAATGAAACTTATGTATTCGGCAGAAACTTATGTATACTTATGATAAGCATCGAAAGTACTTTAATATGAGTACATTTTACTTATTTTTAATAGTGTACCTATTTAATATTTGCAGTCGATCAGTACATTAAAATTAGGGTTTAATCTCCAAACGGGTACCTAATTTTGAAGTGAAACTTCTTTAATATGATATGCATGTGGTAACAGGATATAAATATTATATTACGATTTTAGGGTTTTTCATTCGGACACTATAAATCCACAACAAATAGCACGATTGATATTAATGTGGTCTCGCTCAGTGGAAAATTAGGCGCCGATGCGGGTCACACTATTTTTCATCTTTTTATACATATTCTTCTTCCATATCACGTCACTATAAATTTTTGAAGTTAAAATACATTCAGTAAAACTTCCATTCTGTATTTTTACTATACAACCCATCACTGATAGTGATTTCTATAAAAAAAGTTACTTATAACAAAGTTCGTTAAAGAAATTTCAGCTACATAAGTTTTTCTACAAAGTTTTGCTAAGTCACGTAATCACTGAAACCTCTCTCCCCAATGACACGTTACATTTACGAATGATAGACCCTCTCCCCAAAAAGCGCTTGACGTAATAAATGAACGTCCCTAAGCTGCCAAGGGTTTTATTTAGCGACCAGTCCCAAAACCCCTATTAATATATAACCTGCTGAAATGGTATTTTACGTAAAACCCATTCTTATTATGCTGCGACACAGTCACATATGATATTTCTTATATATTTTTAGAAAAAACAAATAACGTAATACAAACACAATTTTTTTTCAAAAATTCAAATTTGCTTAAAAAATTCGCTGTTAAAGTTGGAATAAATTGTAAACCAACACTGTTAAAAATTTCAGTTCAGCAATGTAACATATCTTCAGTGCCGTCACACAAAATTATTTTTGGGGGCATGAAACAAGAAATTTCCCAACTTAACGATTGAAAATTCCCAACATAATGATTCGAAACTCTCAACTTAACGATTCGAAATTCCCAACTTAACGATTCGAAATTCCCAACTTAACGATTCGAAACTCTCAACTTTCATATTTTATTTTATTAAGTAATATTAAACAGTTCCCTTTCAATCATTGATTTGTTGAACGCATGTTCTAACTCAGTGTTCGTTCTGAGGTCTAATTTCAATGTAATCTTACAAGTTGGACAATTCCTAATCTTTAGCCAAATAGGCGATTTTCTCGCCACCGATGGTAGCACTGAGATAAAATGCCAGAGGAAATCAGTGGTGCTCCGCTCCTTCCCTTTCGCCGTACACCTTCCGATTTCGCTCTCTTTTCAGATCTTTTTTCAGTACAACGAATTACTCTTTTTATATTTTACTCATGTTGGTCATTGATCAAGAATTTCACGTGTAATGATCGCCGGGAGATTATTTATTCTTTCGATGGCGTCGGAACGTAATCGGAAAGTTTTATGTTTTCCGATAACTTTTCAGTAGTGGTGAATTTTCTTACGGAATAAGCTTTTAAAGTTGGAATGAATTGTAAACCTACACTGTTAAAAATTTCAGTTCAGCGATGTACTGTATCTTCAGTGCCGTCACACAAATTTATTTTTGGGGGTATGAAACAAGAAATGCCCCAACTTAATGATTCGAAATTCTCAACTTAACGATTCGAAATTCCCAACTTAACGATTGAAAATTAACAACTTAACAATTTGAAATTCCCAACTTAACGAATTGAAATTTCCAACTAAACAATTCGAAATTCCTAATTTAACGATTTAAAATTCCCAACTTAACGATTCGAAATTCCCAACTTAACGATTTGAAATTCCCAACTTAATTATTCGAAATTCCCAACTTAACGATTCGAAATTCCCAACTTAACAGTACTGAATATTCTCAGTTCCAACTTATCGGCATTTTTCATCTTTTTTATTAAGTAATATTAAACAGTTCCTTTTCAATCATTGATTTGTTTCACGCATGTTCCAATGCAGTGTTCGTTCTGAGGTCAAAAATAAATAAAATCTTACAAGTTGGGCAATTTCTAATCTTCCCTAGCTTTCATTTGCTAATAATATTAATTTTCTTCGGGCAGAAATTTCACCATATCGTGAATTTTTAAAACTTGAAATTCCCAACTTTTATAGTTTTCAGATAAAAGGGTCGGTCAGGCTATTCCCCGCCCCCTGTCCCCCCCCCCCCCTCCCCGAAAAAAAAATTTGTGGTGTTTTTTAATACTATAGCATTGTAGAAATATTAAATGTATATAAATATTATAATTTCATCTTAAAGAATTAATTTTGATATTGCCAAATAAATAGTTTCGGCTCTTGCTCTTTAACTACCTCGACTTTGACTTGTAAATGACTTCCTACTTTAATAGCAGATTGCATTTAAAATGGGTTTAAAAAGAATAGAAAAAAAAACTCAGCCAAAAGTAACACATGTCGACTTATGACGTACTCAAATGTAACTCATCGTACTTTCTCTAAAATGATCAGCGTGATTTAATATTGCTCATCTCAGCATCTTAACAAATCGACCTGACACACTTAAAATAGGTGTTCAGAAGATGGTTTTCCACATTATTTGATGTCGATTACTTACATGGAAACTCAGTTATTGTAACTCAATTATCTTACTTTCCATTTTTTTTGGCATATCTTTTTAACATTTGTTCTGTTTATAACTTCTTCAAGTCGGCCCGATAGTACAACGGATAAGATATTGGACTGCGGTGCGTGATGACTTCGATTCCCAGTAAGTCTTAGTTGTAATTGTTGATATTTATTGAAAGTGATTTATGAATGCAATCTATATAGGCAAGCAACTGTTATCTTTTTATTCATTTTTGAGTACAGGTGTTTTTCAAAAATGAAACTTACGTATTCGGAGCTATGGTTGCAGTGGTGGCGATTGGGTGTTAAAAGTGAGGGGGCAACGTCAAAGGGAAGAACATTTTTTAACTAGAAGAAATTTTTTTATTTTGAAAATTTTCTATGCGTAATTAGCAGTCAAGGTTGTAAACTATATTTCTAAATATTCAAGGGTCATTTTTTTTTTCGCTGATTTAATTTTAGAAAAAAAAGTAAAAATAAGTATGATCAATTAAAGATTTTTTTAAAAAATCCCGCAATTTTGTTTTTGTTAAATTTTGTAATCAAATTGCCTTATTCTTTTTTTATATAAAGATTTACATTAAATAAGAAAAATTTCGATAAATAAGAAAATCTGGAAGTGTTACTCAACTTACTATTGCCTTGTTTAACAACTTTTGCGTAGTTTGGGTCCACAGCTAAACCTTCATTTTCAAACTATCCTCGGTTTCCTCGGAAATTGTACTGTATTGTCTAAATCAAATTCAGTACATGCAGGGATAGACGTTCATTTTGGCATGGAAGGGTTTAGGGTACGAAATTTTTCTATGTTTAGGCATGGCACTAAAAAACTTAACTTATAATTACTTTTTAAAAAGTGCAATTTTACAAAAAGTGCTGGATTAACATCTGAAAAAAGTGAAGGGGCAACATCCAAAAATAGTGCAGGGGAAACCACCCCCAAGGGCGGATCCAGAGATTAATGTTAGGGGGGGTAATACAGTATATTGTTATCATGAACATCAAATTTGACCCCCTTAGTTTGAAATTTTTCATTGCCTAAGGTGACTTTGGAAAATATAATCTTAGATGTTAGGTGGGGGGGGGGGGTAATTTCCCCTTTACCCCCCACCTGGATCCGCGCTTGACCGTCCCCCTGAATCGTCGCCACTGAACATCGAATGTAATCAAAAATAAGTATAATCGAAATATTTTTAAGTACAACAAGTATAACAATGTATTCATTAAAAACTCAAAATTTCGATCATAGCAAAAAGCATCTTCCCACCTGTCCAGGACGAGCTCCTCCAGCAGACTCAGATCGCACGCTATGTACTCCAGGGCGGCGTCCGTGATCCTCGGGCACCAGGACAGGTCGAGTATCCGGAGCTGGCGCAGGTTCTCGGCCAGCAGTTCGATTCCGTCGTCCGTGATCTTCGAACACCCCGACAATGAGAGCACGGTCAGGCTGGGCAGCACGTGCACTAGGTTGAGCAGGCCGTGGTTGGTGAGCTCCCAGCAGGAGCGGAGCCTCAGGACCTGCAGGCTGCCCCCGGCCTGGGGCCCGAAGAAGGCCAGGGCTGCGTCTGTCACGTGGTAGGCCTGCAGGTTGAGCTCGCGTAGGCCTGGGAGTAGCTGGGCTGTGGGGAATGTAAGAATGGTTATTTATATATTTCGTACTCGATGCTTAGGTCTTTATTATGAATAATTTTTGAGTATTAAATATAATTTATGATAATTTATGTTTAGTGCATTGTAAAAGTAATAGGCAAGACCTTTGTGACCCAAATATCGACAAAAATGCAAATATGCAATGGGGGAGTTTCACGCCGAGAAGAAGAAGACCGCTGTTCCAAAGGAACATGGAGAAAACTCCGCGACGCCGAAAACGTCCCGTAGGATTAGCATGGAACTTCAATTCCTGTACTATAATTTTAAGTTTTTGTCATAAAATAATATCTTAATATAAAAATATTTACTTCATATACTGAGATAGATTGTACTCATCGCTTATGAAGCATTTTGTGTGTTGAAATAAAAGTATTATTCCGTATTTCGTTGTAATTATAATTATATTCATATATAATATAAGTATTTCTGCATTTAAATGTATTCACATATGACTAAAAATATTAATTATTTGGAAAAACAAATATGATTAACTGACTTTACCATAATTGCAAGCGTAGCGACTAAACAAACAAAAGCAAAGTTATCTGCTGTAGGGAAGAAATCGAAACTACTAGTAAATTACCATGTTGATACGTCACGTGAAACTCCCGCATTGTATACAGATTTTGCCTTGTATTAACCCCAATGAGCTAAAATATGAATTGAAAAACAGACTACGCGTGCGCGGACATTTTACACTCTTTTGAACCAAGGTAAAAAAAAATATTACAATTTTAATTTTTATTTAAAAATCGCTCATTGTATAATTTTTTTTTTAATTATTAGATGTTAATTACTTAAGATACCTTTTCAAATTATTGAAATTTTAGGCTATTTGTTACTGTAACAATATTTAATATTAGTAAGGTAAAATAAGTTTTTTCAATGACAACTGGTGAACATCCACGAAAATTTGGAAATGGCTTCGTTTTGGCACTAGAAATGAAGATGTATAAATATATTTTAGGTAACTCTATTAAAAATATTCAAATAAGATAACAATTTTAAAGGTAAAATTCTTATTGATATTAAATAGTTATTCTTACAATAAAGGGTAAATACTTTTTTTTTAGATAATTAATTTTGCTTTCAAATGATACTATTTTTACTGAAGTATATTCCGTAGTATGGTACTATCCCGAAATGAAATATTTTGAGAATATTTGGCGAATTTTGAAAGGTTGCCAGTCGAAGAAGAGCTTCGTGCAACTCACCTGGCAACGATAATCTCGCATTGCGGAATTCATCTAGTAACAAAAATGCCGCGGCGCGAAACTCACCTAGCAACAAAAATGCCGCGTCGCGCAATTCACCTAGCAACGAGAATGCCGGGTTGCGCAACTCACCTAGCAACAAAACTGCCGTTTCGCGCAATTCACTTAGCAACGAGAATGCCGGGTTGCGCAACTCACCTAGCAACGAGAATGTCGCGCAACTAACCTAACAATGACAGAAAAAAATCACGCAAGTTAACCCTCAGCCTTTAAAATTGCTATATTCAAAATATTTTTTTTAAATTATAAAATTGACATTGATCCTTCTTGTTCCAAGACACAAAAATAAAGGCAAAATGCTGAATAGTTCATATACGATTATTTTTCTTTAAAAAAACAGCATTTTCCATGCAGTATTGTTACTGCATGAAATCTGCAGTTGAGTTCCTTCACACATATTTCCGGCAGTTACATAATATTTGTTGCTGGGTCGTATGACCTCCTTTTTTTTCTTTTTTAGCTGGTCTGTATGATGTGAGGAAGCGACTGATTAACCGAACTGTCAAATATGTGATCCGAGGAAGAGCATATTTTCAGGAATTTTCACTGGTGGGGACAAATACTTTTCTATGGTCAGATAGGATGCTGATAGATCCTTATAAGATAGCTGAACCTCGATGTTAACAGAAAGGTTGTGCTGGCTGTGGGCTAATTCCTAAACAGTGGGGAAATTTCGCTTCGGGGGGCAGGGAAAAAAGTTCTCAAAGCTTTGTGGAAGGATGACTTGCTTTACAATAAGAGGCATGTAACTGACGGTGGGATCGTTAACAATCCTTCCTCAAAGCATGCATATTTGGGGAAGGGCCATTCAGGAGTAGAAATACTGAAAAGTGCAACCTAAGACGATATGTATAAACCATTAAAGCGAAACGTCACTTCTCCGAACAGGTGTAATTACCTGTTATGCGGCAAACATCATACTTCAGACCACTTGCATTTTAAAAATTCTTCCCCATACCATGTTTCGAAAGTGTCACGAGCCCACCACTAGATCTCTATACTCTAGGCACATGTTGTCCTAGCCTACACGTAAAGGCTAACAAACACTTTGTGCAAAAAATGATTTGTTTGCCAATTCAAACTAAATTAATTTACTTAATTTAACAAAAAAGATCGATGTTTTCCCCTTATAGAAAATATCTAGGACACGAGTAAAAAAATTGGGCGTCAAATCCACATGAGTAGTGGGGCTTTTCTTAGCACTGGTGGGGGAAATGCCCCACCAACTCTCGATGTTAAAATATGCCCTAATCCGAGGTCATTCCACAGCCCCATATGGTGCAGGCGCGCCCCCTTACCGATGGCGGCCACGGACTCGTCGGCCACGTTGATGCAGTCGGCCAGCGTCAGGTGCACCAGCCGCGGGTGCAGCGACGCCCAGAGCCCGGCGTCGGTCACCTCGTTGCAGCCGGTCATCTCGAGGCGGGTGACCTCGTGGAAGAACTCGAGCAGCACCTCGTGCCCCTTGTCGGTGAGGTTGCAGCAGCGCAGCGCCAGGCGTCGCACCAGGCGCGCGTAGGGGGTGGGGAAGTTGCTCACTACGTCGTACACGTCGTCGTCCCCGGCACCATGCAGGCAGAGGGAGGGGAAGGCGCGCTTCTCCAGGCTGGAGTACACCTGCAACAGACACAAACAACCTCAACACAACTGTTTTTGTGACCTGCTGTCAAATATGACCTGCTACACCTGGAATTGTCAGGGAAAATACCTTTCTTCACCGTACATAAAATGGTAGACTCTTCTTGGAGGCGGGATTAATTTATCAAAAACACATTTGAATATTACCAAAAAATGCAGAACAATTACTGTTTGCACCGTAATTGATACCATTCTGAAAACTTAGACCAAAGGGCTTAAATTTGTCTTTGAATCTTCTTTACTGATAAAAACATGTAATATAAACCAAATCTTTTGATTAAACTTTTTTTTATTATATATATTTATCTTTTATTTCTCAGTATATAATTTCATTCCCTTGTATTTATTACGGTATATTACTGAAATTATTACAGTAGTAGTCATATTTTATAAGTTATTAGTAAATATTATGGTCAAAAGTTGTAATCTTGAGGCGGGGAATTTATTTCTGACTGTGTTTTACTGTTAATTTTTACATATCTAGCCCGTCAAATAATAGTTATATGCTTTTTATCTGTAATATTGATATATAATATTAACGAGAGAAATTCTGACAAATATAATATTAACACGTATATTATTAACGAGAGAAATTCTGACAAATATAATATTAACACGTATATTATTAACGAGAGAAACCACCAAATAATTGTAATATGTAATTATTACGGATAAAAACCGTAAAAATATTTACGGAGAATAACCAGTATATGTCAGTATTACGGAAAAAACCCGTAAAAGATTTACGGGATAATAACTGTCGTATAACCAGTATATGTCAACATTACGGAAAAAACCTGTAAAAGATTTACGGAAGAATAACTATCAAATAACGGTTATATGCCAATATTACGGAAAAAAACCGTAAAACATTTACGAGAGAATAACTATCAAATAACGGTTATATGTAAATATTACGGATAAAAACCGTAAAAGATTTACAGGAGAAAACCGTCCACTTACAGTTTTAAACAGTTTGCATTTACGGATTTTAACTGTCATTTTACGTTTTAAAACTGGAGACCCAGCTGCCGGTTTTAAACCGTTAATTTTACGGGATTTTTTTTACAGTGATTGTATTTTCGCAAAAATTAGCAGTGTGATTTAATACTGCTAATATCAGCTTCTGTTCAAGCCATCTTAACGAAGCAACCTAGCAAACTTAACCCATTGCACTCCGTTGGCACCTCTCAGGCGACAACATAACGACTAGTTCTTTTGATTCCCTGTTCTTTAAAATAAACGAGAGCAGTATGATCTTGAGTTTAAAAAACATCGATATTTTTTTGAACTCGTTCTTTTGCAGATCCAAAACAGATTAGGTTTCTTTTTTCTATAAGCATAACAAATTCTAGGGTAAAGAACATAAGGTTGAATAACTGCTCCGTAGAAAGAGCGGAAAACGCAAAGAGTTCTTGGAGTGGTTAAAATAGTCGTTCAAAAGATGGTTTCTACATTATTTAGTGTCGATTTGATTAAACGGAAACTGAGTTATTACAATCATATATTTTACTTTTCATTCTTTTCCCACGTCTTTTAATATGACTTCTTTTTACAACTACTTCACATCGCTGTGGATAATGGCCCTGGACTTCTGTGCGGACGACATCAGGTAGACGGATTGGGTTCGATTGCAATTATTGAAAGTGATTTATTAAGGCAACCTATGTAAAGTGCAAAAAAAATGGCAAGCATCTGCTTTTTTTTAATAATTTTACTCATTTTTGAGTACATCTCTTTTTCAAAAATGACACTTATGTATTCAGAGCTATGATAAGCATGAAAAGTAACCAAAAATGAGTACATTTTACATATGTTTGAGTACCTATCTTTAACAATGTCTGGAGCCTTGAAAACGATTACTGATTACATGTATGGGAAGCATCAAACAGAGAAGAAGACAGCTGAGACATGAAAACAGAGTAGTTTGAACAAGTATTAATCCAGAGAACAGTTGTCTGCTGAACCAAATGGCAGCGCACTGCATAAAAAAAGGTACTTAAAAATGACGACCGAAACCTACTTTTTTTTAGTACATTTTCATTGTAAATGAGCGATGTCGTACTCAAATTTAAGTAAACGTACATCGTTAGAAATAGGTACTTAAAAATAAATAAAATGTACTCATTTTTGATTACATTCGATGTTTGTCATAGCTCCGAATACATAAGTTTAATTTTTGAAAAAGACATGTACTCAAAAATGAGTCAAAGTAGAACTTGCTTGCCTACATAAGATGCCTTCATAAATCATTTTCAATAAATTTCAACAATTACAGTCAGGACTTACCGGGAATCGAATCCAATCCGTCTACCTGATGTCGTCCGCGCCGAAATCCAAGGCCCTATCAGGGCCGTGACAAGAACGACATGAAGAAATTAGAAACCAAAGTAATGTTAAAAAGGCGTTACAAAAGAATGCGAAGTAAGATAATTGAGTCGTAATAACTCAGTTTCCATTTAAGCAATCGACATCTAATAATGTGGCAAATCATCTTCCTGAACAACTATTTTGAATTTGCCAGGTCGCATTGTTAATATGGCTGGAATAGAAGCTGATATTAGCAATATTAAACCATACTGCTCATTTTTCTGAAAGTACGATTACTTAATTTTGAGTATGTCATCGCTCTTTGACGATGCAATTGTACTCAAAGAAAAACGAGTACGTCCATGTACTCATTTTAAGCACTTTTTTTTACAGAATACTTTCTCAAAAATGTGCAGTGTGGTCTAATATTGCTAATATCAACTTATCTTGAAGTCATTTTAACAAAGCGACCTGAGAAACATAAAATAGTTGCTCAGAAGATCATTTCTACATTATTTGATGTCGATTACTTAAATGGAATCTGTGTTATTACAACTCAATTATCTTATTTCCCATTCTTTTTGTACACCTTTTTAAAATTTCTTCTGTTTATAACTACTTCAAGTCGCCCTGGTAGTTTAAAGGCACTCGGCTGCGGTGCTTGAGGATCTGGGTCCAGGTATTTCGGGTTGTATTTGTGGATACTTATTGAAAATAATTTATGAAGGCAGCCTATGTAGGCAAGCAAATACTCTTTTCATTCATTTTTACTCATTTTTGAGTACATGTCTTTTTTAAAAACGAAACAGGTATTTGGAGCCATTATAAGCATCAAATGTACTAAAAAATGAGTATATTTGACTTAAACTCGAGTACCTATTTTTAACAGTTCAGAGAAAAGTTGTCTGCTAAACCGAATAGCACCGAAAACACCAGTTTTAAACCTTGTTTTTCCATTATGTGACGTCACGTGTGGCTCCAGCACTTTTAACAAACTAGTCGCGTGTCTCTTTAGTTTGGTTTGTTAAAATAAATATGACTTTTTTGAAATGTCCATTAAAAAATCAGATCGTGAGAATTGAGGTGAACTTTTGCTAGTTGACCTCGATTTTATAGTGATGTAGTGGCGTGCAGAGTTCATTTTTTATGCAGAATCTGCGAAGGAAAGTTCCACAACACGATTGATCAGTCAGCATGTATGTCATATGCAAATGAGTAAACCCTTATTTAAAAAAATCTAATGTAGTTTAAAAAATAAGAATTCATTTTTTAAATTTTTTTTATTATTATCTATTAAACTGGGTGGGAGGCCCCTCCAAAAGCCCCGGCCCTGTGCGATGGCATGCGTCGCACACTCCTAAGGACGGCCCTGTGTAAAAGAAGTTACTTTAACTTAGGTTACTTTTACTTAGGTTACTTTTACTTAGGTTTACTTTTACTTGGGTTACTTTTACTTGGGTTACTTTTACTTGGGTTACTTTTACTTAGGTTACTTTTACTTATTTCACTTGAATACGTCTTTAAAATCGGCCAGAGTACAAAGGTCACGTACATAAACTTGAGGGACATGAAAAGTGTAGGTTTTCAAAGCTCCAGGCGGAATCAGCCTATGGGGATAATTGACATACCACCGTGTGGAGGAAAGTGGACCACGTCGCCCAGGTTGGTCATTAATCTACTCCCCCCCCCCCCATGTAACCTTTATGCTGTTGGGGGGTAATGCGTCAAACTTCGGGCATACTCACTGTTAGAAATGTTTTCTCAAATCTGAGGAAAGTTTTTCTATATATTTTCATAATAAATATTTTCGTCAAAAATAGGAAGTATACTCGTCAAAAATGACAAAAAATTTCGTTCTTTGGGATAAATTAAAAGTATATTTTGTCATAGTTGACGAAATAATTAATCGGAGCAGAATTTCAAAACCATTTTAAACAATCATAAATATGAGGTTAAAAAAAGAGAGGCATTGTCTTTCCTTCGGGATAGGCCCCGAACCGTCACTAATAGCCCAATGTACAGTCATAGTGGGATGTTAATAAACCAAAAACTAATAATACTTTAATGGAGATCTTTTCGTTGTTGTCTTCATGATCGTCGCTACAAAAAGGGTTCCGAGCAATGGGGTTCGTAAGGTGAACTGCGAAACAGATTGTTTCACTTCTATAGACCAGCGTATGTAATATTTACAACATGGGATCCGAAAAGGTGGTGGCCCCTACGTTTCTAACACGGAAATAGACGTTACAGCATAAAAATCGAAGAAAGGTTCATACTCTAGACCCTTCGTTTGCGAGCTGCATGTTTTGTTACAATACACTGAACCGAAACATCTATGTGCTTGAGGTGTATACGAGTTCTTACCACATATTATAACAAGGCATTAAAATTTATATTTCATATAACAACTTTGAATTTTTGTAAGAATTAAAAAAAAAAAAATTTAAGTATAAAAAAATTAATTACGATTTAATATTTTTAATTAAATTTTCTAAATATTTGTCATTCATTATTATATAAATTTGCTTTCCATGAACATTTTCGGGATTTCAAAATGTATATTCATTTAAAAATGAAATGCGTTATAGAAGATTAATTAATATAAAGATTCTATTAAGTAAAATAATACTTTTTTCCAGCAATATAACACTGTAAAATGAAATTTAAGAATTATTTACACAGAAAAAAATATCAAGAGTGAGAATTAAAAAAAGCAATAAAATACAATTGATGGTCAAAAGAAAATGGCACTGGATAATATTTAATAAATACAAGGAAAAGCTTTTAATAGAAATGGAATGAAAAATATTAAAACATTTATGAAAAAAATTTCACTGGAAAAAAATTCCATAAATAGAAGGTAAAGAGTTCAATAAATACAAAAAAAATTCAATTGAAATGGAATTAAAAGTATTAAAACGTTGATAATGAAAAAAAATGACATTGGAAAAAAGTTCAATAAATTCAAGAACAAATACAAAGTTCAATAAATACAAAGAAAACTATTAATTCAGTATTTTTCCAATCATATTAAAAATCTTCAGCTTCGAAATTCTACAGTAAATTAGGGTTTACCAACGGTTTTGTCCACATAGTATAACACAATAGAAAAACCACAAAAAAAATTCAAATTAAGGGGGTCCGATACCTTCGACATTTTTTTTTTTTATTTTTATACTTGTACAATCCAATTTTTTTTCTCTTTCTAAATATGCATAAAAAACCATTTTAAGACGCTCAATTTTTTTTTTTAAATTGTACATTTATTTTTAAATTAAAATTTAAGTAAATTTTTTAACAATTTTAAAATTCCTACTCCTTTTTTGTTTTTCAATATTTTGAAGCAATTGTTTTTATTTAAGATCTTGAATAATATGTAAATAGATGTATGCATTCAAATTTTGATTCAGATATATCACTTTAAAAAAATAAAATATATTAGAAATTTTGGAGAAAAAAAATTGACGAAAAAAAATAAAATTCCATTTTAAGTGGTTTTAAAAAACAAATTATGGTAAAAATAGGAAATCTGAATGCATACATCTATTTAAAATATATTTATCTTGCTATACACACAAAAATTATGATTTTAAGTATAATAGTAAAAAAGCCTTAGCATTTTTAGTGTTCATTAAATTTCAAAACCACGAACAGAGATATTTGCTTTTAAAGTTTACATATGATACAACTATGTTATAGGAACACATCATTAAAACATTCATAACTAAAAAAGTAATAGGAATTTTTTGAAGCAGTTTTTTGTGAGTTATTAAGATAAGTTTGAATATTATTTTTTAAATATAAAAAAAAATGACTTTTTTTGCGAATTTTGGGTATTGGACCCCCTTAAACGCAATAAAATAAATAATAGAAAATAAATTTTAGATTGTATTTATTTCATTGTTAAATATATAAATTATGTAATTCTTTTTAGTTGGAAGAGTTTTCATTAAATAGTATTACATATTTTTTATAACATTGTCGTGTTTTGCGTCGAATACAAAAACACTAGAGTGGAACCAATTGCTTTTAGATCGACTTAAATATCGTGTATCAAATATTTATAGATATAACTAAATATAGAAAACGATAATCGGGAATCAATGTTCCACATCCAACCTTGCAGAGTAGATTTTTACATTATAACTAAGGAACCATATCAATTGGTTTTATTATACGGGGTCAATAGGTGACCTAATAAATATAGTTCGTACGCTGTTAAAAAAAGGTACTCAAAAATAAGTAAAATGCACTCTTTTTTGAGTACATTCGATGCTTATCATAGATTCGAATACATAAGTTTCATTTTTGAAAGAGACATGAACTCAAAAACGAGTACAAAGAGTAAAATTGAATAGAAAGAGCAGTTGCTTGCCTAGAAAGGCTGCCTTCACTAATCAGTTTCAATATATATCGATAATTATAACCAAGTCTTACCGGGAATCAAACCCATATCCTCAGACACCACAGTCCAGTGAATGATTGGTTGTACTGCCAGGGCGACGTGAAGAAATAAACAGAATAAATATTTAAAAGGTGTGCCAAAAGAATGGAAAGTAAGATAATCGAGTCGTAATTACTTAGTATCCATTTAAGCAATCGACCTCAAATAAGTTGAAAAACTATCTACTGAACAACTAGTTTAAGTGTGTCGAGTCGCTTTGTTGAGATGGCTTGAGCAGAAGCTGAAATTAGTAATATTAAATCACACTGCTCATTACTTAGAAAGTACGGTTTCTTAAATTTGAGTACGTCATCGCTCATTTAAGATGCAATTGTACTCAAAGAAAAACGAGTAAGTTCATGCACTAATTTTCGGGTACACTTTTTTTTACTGTATAAAAATATTAATTGTGTCTATATTGAATGGAAGTGTATATCCTTTACCTATTATAAAAAAATTGGGATTTTTACTTATATAAAATTCTGTTCAATGGAAAGCGAAAGATTTTTATGACAAATAAATAATAAATTACGTATAAACCTGCTAGTTTCCATATTATTTCCATACATATTAACAGAACTCTCAATTTAAAAATAAATCATCAAAACTGTTGTCTAGGAGAAATCCATAGTATATGAAAGAAAAAAAAAGGCCTTTTTTATATAGAGAAAGAAACGAGAAAAATACTATAACAATAATAAAAAAATCATTTAAAACTGAGTTCTGGGAAAAGCAGACATCGCAACCAAAAAAAAATGTTTTTAAACATATACATCGATATTAATAACTTCAAGTAACATTCATGCCAAATGTGAAGAAAATCGAACAACGCGGTTGGTCGTAAATGCGTAACAAACAAACAAATTTACAGACAAACAGACGAAATGCTGGCAGGTCGAGATAAAACAGGGATTGCTAATGATCTATCAATAATCCTTTATCAATATGCTTAAATACTACAATTTAATTATAAAATACCACAGAACACACTCTTTAGAAATTTTAGCCAAACCATAGAATTCTTGTAGACGTGGGAACTATTATATGTGTAAATAGCAATTCTTTTAGACAAGAAATAGGACCGAACCTTCGAAGCCCCTATTTGTAACATTAATACTATAATAGTAAACGGCATATTGTCTTGTTCAACGACACAATAGTTTTAAACTCAATAGAAGGCATCTCACACAATAAACATGGCATCAACAGATGTTTTCACACCATTATGCTTATATCCCAATAGGGCTTTCATGAAAGTTAACAATGAATTCTGTAGAACCCGCTTACCAGTATGGCACAACGCTCGACACTGAAACCAACATCAACGAAAATTACACGATTTTATTCATGCAGAATTAGAATTGTGATACTACTAATATTGGTAGGTATAAAATAATATTGATTCAATACTCTTAATTATCGATATCATTGTATCATCGTATTCATGTATTATTATCGAAATCAGATGTTCAATGATATCACGGTATTGAATGAAATGTTTAAATATTGGATAAGAAAAATATTAAGTTTGGAAATTCGATATTTTGTACTTAGTTAATTAGTGATTAGTTGATGCTTCAACAGATTTTAAGAAATATTACTAAATTTACATAAAAGCAGTTGCATTGTCAAATCTGTGCATTCCTTTATTTGTACATTTAGATGATACTTTTAGATCCTTCTATTTGAACTTTTAACCAACTTAAGCGCGCCAACCAATATCAGAAAGTGCACCAAGAAAGATTTTCCCAGATCAACTATTATGTATTTTTTAATGTATGTTCACGCAAAATTTCTAATCTAATTCACAAATTATAGTAATGTAATATAATTATATATATAATAATTATATATATATGTATATATTATAATTATATATATACTATTTGGGACATTTACTTTTTGAGATGCAAGCTGAACAATGAGATAAAAAGTCGCAAATTAAAATTTGCTTGAAATATCCGACATTTTTTCTCTTCTTCGCTATTTTTTATATCTATCTTAATTGACCATATCTAATTTAATTGTTAAGATAGAAATATTATCTTTATAACATCGGAAAGATAAAGTTGTAAACAACGTTAATATATTTTTTGAATCAGAAAATATGTAATTTTAAATGTCTTATAACAATTTAGAAATCACGTTTCAAAAATCAGGGTGAAAAAAATTCAAAAAGTGGTTCGTGTTTAAATGTTTAAAAAATTTATAAATCCAAAACTAATTCGAATTTAAAAAAATACTTACTTGAATTTCCAGTTCAAACCTATTTGTACACAACCTAAGAAAATTGGATCTCTCCTCTTAATAGTGTTTTAGAAACTCGACGGACAAAATTACTTGTAAGCGAAATTTCATCAGCGACGACTTTAATATTAAATAACTTATAAACTTATAACAGTATTGAAACAAAAATATACTCTTCTTATTTATCAAACATTTCTTAATAATTTCACTTAATTTTAGGACTTGTACATTTAGAGATTCGATCCGAATAACATTGAAAGAACTGAAAATGCCCCCTAGGGCTTACATATTATATATATATTCCAACGCCGGACACTTCAGCTAGTTGTACAATAAAGTTTACAGCAGTAACTTAACAAAAAGTTTAAAAAACAAGTTAAGGTGATTCAAACTATTCTCATTATTCTTTTCCACTATTCTGTCTCTTTCCTATTAGAATAGAAACTTTTCTCGACAATACGTCGCAGGATATCACGAAATTGAATTCTTTTGGTTCAGTTCCAACTAGCAATTGTAAAGCTACTGGTTCGGATATATTCTCCCATTGTATCAATTGAATGTGCGTAGTCACTTTTGACATCTCATTTAGTTCTTGTCAAATAATGTACCAACTCTGAATAAAATATGTAAAACTGACAAAATTAATTATTGAAGAGAATTGATAGCACTTTCGGTGCCACTATCAATATAAGTTAGGGTAAAGAACGTAAAAGTGCGTAGAAAAAGTAATATTTTTTTTTCATTTAAAGCTATTTTTCACTTTTAAAAGGTTATTAATATCAAATTTGTTTAGTGTATTTATGCAATGAGTTCCTGGACATCATCTTTAAATAAGTTTTATATATTTTTAAATTTTAAATTGCTAAAACTTTTTAGGTTTTTTTATATATTTTTTTAACCACAGGTAAAATGGGTAGTCAGTGGTAAATCATGGAATTTTGAGTAAAAAAAGGCATTATTTAAACAAATGTTTAGTCAAATTAGTAAGTTGAATAAAATAGAATAAACATCAGCCATCAACTCTTAAAACCTCAGTATATAAAAACTCAATTACCTCAGTAACAATCTCTCTAAAAATTAGTTCATCTGCCATTTTAAAAAATGTACTTTTTTTTAATTATTTGCCATCTTTGAAATAAAACGTTTGTGTTTATAATTTTTGGTTTATTTTGGTTAATAATAGTTTTGGTATTTACGTTTTGTACTTACACCATTTTTAAGTTGTTCCGCATGCAATTTTTTAATCCATTTAGAACTTTTTTTCTCTAACATAACCACAAAAATATGTTAATTTGTGATCGAAATGTGCATTGGTTGTTCACAATTTGTTTTAGAAAACCGGTATATAACTTAATTATATTAACATATCAGCAGTGTAAATGTATTGTAGGTAATTCTTGTCTTTATAAGCTTAAAAATCATATTTTTGTAGAATATTGTTTTTTTTCGAAGATCAATACATTTTTTCGAATTTTCATTATTTAGCTTTAGTAATTCAATTACCCATGTTACTTGCAAATCATTGAAAAAAATGTATATAATTTTTTTTTCATTAAAATATACTAAAATGTTTCATTTTTACACAAAACGCAAGAATATTGGTAAATAATTTGAGTTTTATAGTTTATATAAAGAAGTTTTCACACATCCAACTATTACAAGTCTTTTGTAATCTCAAACAAATTGACTTTTGGGCTTGATCTAAAACACCCAGAAATTAAATTATTTGCTGAAATGTACTACATTACACGAAGTACTGTTTAAAAAAGCTGAGATGAAAGCATACCTTACTCTGTTTTGATCTGTGTAAAAAAATAAAGTGACAGTGACACATGATGGTAATAAAGATTTAGCTACTTATCAAACGAAACTTGCTTTTTATTCAGTTCTATTGCAAATAAAATTGTAAAACATTTTACATCCAACATTTAATATATTGCTTATTGCGGATAAGCCAGTGTTCACTCTAGGCGTTTTTTGAAGGGCGGCCCGCCCTGCCCGCCTTTTTTTCATCTCGATAGCGCCCTTATGCCCTTTCTTCACAAATGCCGCCCTCTTTTGAAAAAATTCCGCCCCTCTTGCCCTTATCAGTCAAGCACAAGTGTCCTTGCTTCCCTAGCTGTCTCTAAAAAAAGGCATCGATTGAAAAAAAAATTGTGTAAATTGGAATTAAATGTATTATGACAGTAGACAAACTCCTTTTTAAAAACGCGTGTTGTGAAATCGCAACGATTCCACGATAATTTCGAACACGGGGCATTCCATGAATTCTATTGGTTGCCTGTGCCCGCTTATGAAATGCTAAGGTTTATTTTTAAGAGAAGATGGTTTGGAGCAAAGTTGTAAGACTAGGCATTTTATTACCAAACTTTGGATTTCAGTAGCCTTTTTATCAGTTTCGTAAGTATCTGATTAGGGCTACTGACAGATTTGGTTTTTAGGAAAAACATTAATTTTTAAATGTCAAATTTTGATTTTAAGTAATATCTTCGACAATTTTGTACAGGTCTTTCCTTCGAGATAGGCCCCGAATTGTCAACAATAGCCCAATATGCAGCTCTAGCGCAATGTCAACCAATAAGTCGGAATTTTTTTTGGGGGGTCAAGGATCCGATGTGTTAATGTGTGGCCGTGCCCACCCCAAACATTTTTTTAAAGTGCCCTTTTAAAAATAAGAAGTGTCTTTTCAAAAACGGGGTGCCCTTTTACTTCCATCAGCGCCCTGCCCATTTTTATTTCTAGAGTGAACACTGGATAAGCAATATATTAAATCTGTAGGTTTGCATTCACTGCAGTAGAGTTTAATTTCAGATTTGCAATCACTGTAAAAAAAAAGGTACTTAAAAATGAGTACATTTACGTATTCGTTTTTGTTTGAGGACAATTGCATCGTCAATGAGCAATGACGTACTCAAATTTAAGTAATATTACTTTAGAAAATAAGAGCAGTATGGTTTAATATTGCTAATATCAGCTTCTGGTTAAGCCATCTCAACAAAGCGACCTGATACACTTAAAACAGTTGTTAAGAAGAATGTTTTCCACATTATTTAATATCGATTGCTTAAGGGGGTCCGATACCTTCGACATTTTTTTCTTTATTTTTATACTTGTACAATCCAATTTTTTTTCTCTTTCTAAATATACATAAAAAACCATTTTAAGACGCTCAATTTTTTTTTTTAATTGCACATTTATTTTTAAATTAAAATTTTAGTCAATTTTTTAACAATTTTAGAATTCCTACTCCTTTTTTGTTTTTCAATATTTTGAAGCAATTTTTTTTATTTAAGATCTTGAATAACATGTAAATAGATGTATGCATTCAAATTTTGATTCAGATACATCACTTTAAAAAAATAAAATATATTAGAAATTTTGGAAAAAAAATTGACGAAAAAAAATAAAATTCCACTTTAAGTGGTTTTAAAAAACAAATTATGGTAAAAATAGGAAATCTGAATGCATACATCTATTTAAAATATATTTATCTTGCTATACACACAAAAATTATGATTTTAAGTATAATAATAAAAAAGCCTTAGCATTTTTAGTGTTCATTAAATTTCAAAACCACGAACAGAGATATTTGCTTTTAAAGTTTACATATGATACAACTATGTTATAGGAACACATCATTAAAACATTCATAACTAAAAAAGTAATAGGAATTTTTTGAAGCAAATTTTTGTGAGTTATTAAGATAAGTTTGAATATTATTTTTTAAATATAAAAAAAAATGACTTTTTTTGCGAATTTTGGGTATCGGACCCCCTTAAATGAAAACTAAGTTATTACAACTCAATTATCTTACTTCCCATTCTTTTGGCACACCTTTTTAACATTTCTTCCGTTTACAACTTCTTCACGTCGCTCTGGCAATACAACGGATAAGGCAACTAAGGATCTGGGTTCGATTCAGGGTAAGCCTTGTGAAAAGGATTTATGAAGACGACCTATGTAAGCAAACAACTGCTCTTTTCATTCATTTTACTCATTTCTGAGTACTTTCTTTTTCAAAAATTAAACTTATACATTCAGAGCTATGATAAGCATCGAATGTACTCAAAAATGAGTACATTTGACTTATTTTTGAATACCTATTTTAACAATGTATTAGAACACAATATTAAGAATCATTTTACTATATCAAGAGCTTTTGTATTGGTCACAAAAAAGTACGATTTGAATACCTTTCCGTGTTTTCATATCCAGTTATTCAGCCCCGTTAGTTCTATTTAAAATATTGTCACATCAAAATTGTTGGCCAAACAACAAATTCCTATTCACACAAACTAACTTACAAAACACTTTAAAAACCATTCGTTTGATCCAAAACACACAAAGAAAGGCAAAGCGAAAAAATGCACGTGTACCTAGTCGAGAGTCTTCACATTTTTATCAACGGAGCTACCTAATGGGCAGGGAAAGACTCTTTAAGGGGGTCCGATACCGAAAATTCGCAAAAAAAGTCATTTTTTTTTTATATTTAAAAAATAATATTGAAACTTATCTTAATAACTCACAAAAAACTGCTTCAAAAAATTCCTATTACTTTTTTAGTTATGAATGTTTTAATGATGTGTTCCTATAACATAGTTGTATCATATGTAAATTTTAAAAGCAAATATCTCTGTTCGTGGTTTTGAAATTTAATGAACATTAAAAATGCTAAGGCTTTTTTACTATTATACTTAAAATCATAATTTTTGTGTGTATAGCAAGATAAATATATTTTAAATAGATGTATGCATTCAGATTTCCTATTTTTACCATAATTTGTTTTTTTAAAACCACTTAAAATGGAATTTTATTTTTTTTCGTCAATTTTTTTTCCAAAATTTCTAATATATTTTATTTTTTTAAAGTGATGTATCTGAATCAAAATTTGAATGCATACATCTATTTACATATTATTCAAGATCTTAAATAAAAAAAATTGCTTCAAAATATTGAAAAACAAAAAAGGAGTAGGAATTTTAAAATTGTTAAAAAAAATGACTAAAATTTTAATTTAAAAATAAATGTGCAATTTTAAAAAAAAAAATTGAGCGTCTTAAAATGTTTTTTTATGCATATTTAGAAAGAGAAAAAAAATTGGATTGTACAAGTATAAAAATAAAGAAAAAAATGTCGAAGGTATCGGACCCCCTTAATGATGTTTACTGCGAAAGTTGCTACAGAAGGTCTGACGGTGGATAAATGGCCGCTGCGTCGCGTAATGCGAAAACTTTCACACTTTTTGTAAATGCCGAGAGCGAGATGGAATATAAGCGCTCTTGGAAAACTTTCGGTTGCACTTGCTTCGGGGGGGGGGAGAGAGAGAGAAAATTATGGGGACAAATTTTGTATGGATGATGTAGATGTAGCTATCCGTGTTAGTGTTTTGTGCCCTGAAGGAGGAACTGAATATTTAGTTCATATTCGTATTTGTATGTCCGATTTGTAATCCATAACAAAAAATAGCGGGGAATTTGTAAATACGATGAATGACTTCTGAAACTTGTTCATGGCAAAAAGCTATCGCGAGATAAACGTAAAAAAAATAGGTGCTGAGGAATGCGAAGTAAAGTAAGTTGTAATAACCCAGTTTCTTTTTAACATAATAAGGGTAGAATATATGTTCTAGGGTAAAATGTTTTTTAATTATATATTGAACTAGCTGAAATACCCGTTCTACGCACGGAAAGGAAATAAATTACAAAATTGGCGAAATAATTTTTATACATTTGGCGAGATTTGTTTTATTCATTTGGCGACAACATTGGCGATATTTTAATTATCAGCGCCAATCACAATAGGTTATACAATATTAAAATATTCCATTGTTTCAATCTTAAAATATTGCATTATTACATGTTCTCCATGTAAACCTATGGAAAGTGCTTTTAAAAAATGGTTATTTCGGAAGTTCGAGTTAGAATTTTTAAACATTATTTTTCAGTGCACCCCTATGGCCCCAAGGTGAATCTGTGTTCCAATACTCAGCACTCTATGTCTTTTGAATCTGTAGATTCCCAAAGAAATGTCGCTATTAACATCGAAAAAGGGGTTTTACACCCCCTTAAATACTTTCGATCGAAACAAAAATAGCTTACTTTTCCTATTTAAGATATAAGGAACAAATTTGCCAAATTTCTTCTTCATAGGTATACGGGAAGTTGGAGAATTAGTGATGAGTGAATGAGTGGTGTTTTTCGCATTTATATATACAGATTACACAATGTGTTAAACTTCTATTTTGATCTAGTTCTTTTTTGTTAATTTACTTCATTAATAAATTACATTTTAGCATAAAATGACATTTTTGGGTGTTTTAATTCAAGTCTAAATATCTATTTGTTTGAGTATATAAAAAAATATAGTTTAATACACGAAAACTTTTATTTATAAACTAGAAAAATAGAATCATTTACGAATATTCCTGGGATTTGTATAAAATAGAATCCTTTTAATACATTCCAATGAAAACATTAGAAACAACTCTAATTTATTTATAGTTTTTTCTCCTTCAATATTTTGCAAAGTGGGAAAAATGGGTTTTCAAATTTCTAATGTTAAAGAATAGAAAATTCGTAAAAATTTAACAATCTTCGGCAAAAAAGCAATTATTCTACAAAAATTTGAATTCCAAAGTTAAAAATGACTAGAATTAACTGCAATATAATTAACCTGTCTATATGTTAATAAAATAGAATAATATAATTTTTTTTTCAAATAAACTGCCAACAAAAGAATATATTTCTATACAAATATGGCCACCATTTTCTTGTTTTATTCGAAGTTAAATATAATGTTTTAAATTAAATAAAAAATCGTCTGAGGAACAAATTAAAAATAAAATAAATACATCACAGATCCCTGAATCAAACCAAACCAATAATAGTGTTAGCAGGTGTTCTATTTCGAAGGAAATATATAATACAATATAGCTGATTTTTTAAAATGGCGAATGGCGGATTACTGCTTGCTTAAAAAAAAACCAGTCCATTAGTAATCTAATGTATTAAGTTTTTAAGGTTTTTAATTATTCTATTTTATTCAAGTTACTAATTTGACTTAAAAGTTTGTTCTAATAATAAATTTGTGTACAAATAATTCCATAATTCTCACAGGGTACCCATTTTACGCGATCTATGAATCGTATATTACGACAGAATGTTACGTAGTATATTAAGTAGTATGTTACGTTAATCGCATGTTACGTCAGAAAAATAATTATTAAAAATATTTATAAACCTTAAGATTTAATAAAAATATACGTTTAGGTTTCCACTAAATAGGTGAACAAATTTATAAAACAATTGTCATTTATGAAATTTTTTTCTAATGAGAAATTGGACTTTGAACTTTAAAAATCATATTTTAAGACCCATTTTCCACCTCCTTACCTTTTAGACTCAAAATAAAGTGAAAAACCTTCTTCTGAGCTATAATTTGAAACTTCATTAAATATATATTTAAGATCAAGTCAAATATGGGATGGAGAGGGCGAGAATAAAATTTTATTGCAAAGTCAATTGGAAAATGCATAGGAAAAAACATTTTTATAACTAAAAATAATTTTCTAATTGATATAAAAAATCGGTTTTAAAACACTCTTCCGAGTGGTATCTATTATTTTACAAAGATTATATTATCATAAATACATAAAGAAAATACATATTCAAAAACATTTTTTTTATTTTAAATAATTTTTTAATAGATCTAAAAAAAGTGGCTTTAAAACTGTCTTCCGAGTGGTATCTATCATTTTACCAAACTTATATTATCAATTGGAAAATACAAAGAAAATATTTTTATCGTTATAAATCATCTTCTAATTTATATAAAAAATCGTCTTTAAAATTATCTTCCGAGTGGTATCTATTATTTTATTAAACTTATATAATCAATTGGAAAATACAAAAAAAACATTTTTATAGTTATAAATCATCTTCAAATTTATATAAAAAAATCGTCTTTAAAATTATCTTCCGAGTGGTATCTATTATTTTACCAAACTTATATTATCAATTCGAAAATACAAATTTAAACGCTTTCATAGTTATAAATTATCTTCTAATTGATATAAAAAATCGTCTTTAAAATTATCTTCCGAGTGGTATTTGTTATTTTACCAAACTCATAATATCAATTGGAAAATACAAAGAAAACATTTTTAAAGTTAGAAATCATTTTCTAATTGATATAAAAAATCGTCTTTAAAACTTTCTTTCTAGTGGTATCTATTATTTTTATTAAAATTATATTATCAATTGGAAAATGCATAGGAATAACAATTTTTTTAATTATAAATTTTCTTTTAATAGATACAAAAATTTGTTAAAACTCTGCTCCGAGTGGTATCTATTATTTTACAAAGCTTATATTATCAATTGAAAACTTCATATAAAATAGATTATTTAATTATAAATCATCTTCTAATTGGTATAAAAATTGGTTTTAAAACTTTCTTCCGAGTGGTATCTATTATTTTAAAAAAAATTTATTATCAATTGGAAAATATATAGAGAATACATTTTTATAATTATAAATCCCCTTGTAATTGATGTAAAAAATTCGGATATATTACCATCTTCCCAGTGGTATCTATTATTTTACCAAGTTTACATTATCAATACGAAAATACATATAGAATACATTTTATAATTATAAATCATCTTCTAATTGGTATTTAAAAAATCGGCTTTAAAACTATCTTCCTAGTAGTATGTATTATTTTACCAAGCTTATACTATCAACTGGAAAATGCATAGAGAATACATTTTTATTCTTATAAATCATCTTCTGATTTATATTAAAAAATCGGCATATAAACTATCTTCTTAGTGGTATGTATTATTTTACCAAGCTTATATTTTCAATTGGAAAATACATATGGAATACATTTTATAACTATAAATCATTTTATAATTAGTATTTAAAAAAATCGGCTTTAAAACTATCTTCCTAGTGGTATGTATTATTTCACCAAGATTATATTATCAATTGGAAAATACATATAGAATACATTTTATAATTATAAATCATCTGCTAATTGGTATTTAAAAAATCGGCTTTAAAACTATCTTTCTAGTGGTATGTATTATTTTACCAAGCTTATATTATCAATTGGAAAATGCATTAAGAATACATTTTTATTATTATAAATCATTTTCTGATTTATATTAAAAAATC